>OZ023268.1:50732906-51130406 GCA_964006375.1 Tillus elongatus
AAAATAGAAATTTTTTTATCGGGAAAATGTGCAAATAATTTTTATACAGGGCAATCTACACTATTTTTTACCCTACTTACCTTTGGGTTAGAAGAGAGTCGATAGTTGTAGGGAGTTTAGGTTTGAGTTTCATCCATATTTTCGGAAAACACATGAGCATTGCGTTTATAACATACAAAGTAGACATATATTTTGTTTAAATGGAACACCTGTGTGCTATTTGTTTGCCATTTTTTTCTAATTACGTTAATATATACATGCCACATATTTGCTTCAGTAATTCACAAGCTATGTAATGTTTTATTTAGGAATTTGATATAAATCCAGCAACCACTGATCCATTGTCAGTATACAACAAAAGTGTGTGTGTGTGTGTGTGCTATCCTCTTAACAAAATTAAACAGCAAGTGGGTCGTGGGGCACAAGGTTGGAGAGGCTACTCAATTATCTCTTTAAATTGGCACTCGATTTTAAAAATCTTTGAAATTCTTGCGGAGAAAATTTAAAATCAAATTTAAAAGGTGTGACTTAAAAAGTAATGACATTGCGGAAACAAAAGATTTTATTAGAAAATGTGATAAAAAATTATGGGTTTACCAAGCAATTGAGACATTACTTGAGAAATTGTTGAAGCATTTCAGGTGTTATCAGACGGTATTTAGCAACAGTGAACTGGCACAAATCCTGCAGGTTTGTGGGCTGAGTTGCATTGATTTGCTCTATAGATGTTCCCATTAAAAAAGTTCAAGAGTGCTGTCTGGCGACCTGGGGTCATTCAATGTAGTCACGTCTGTTTGGAAATATTTTATCAACATACTGTCGCACTGCCTGGGCGTATTGTGGAGGAGCACCATCTTGTTGAAATACCAAGGAGTTTTCATCATAGCTCTTGTCATTTTCTATGGTATCTGTCAGCATGGAATTAGTGCTCTCTTGCAGCAATTCTAAATACATCACGTCAGTTAAATTTCTACGAACCACGAAAGAACCAACAAGGCGGTTACCGAAAATCCTAACATTCAGTTTCTGTGGGTGCTGCGTGTGTACTTCGCGGAATATTCTTACGTTGAAATCTGACCAGTAGCGGCAATTGTGGCAAATTACGTACCATTAAGGGAAAATAAGCATTCAACAGATAAGCATATTTTGCATAAAATAACTCTGATGATCTATAGCATGTTGCGTTACTGTTTCACAAAATTGTAGACGGCGATCAAACTCGTCTTCGTTTAGTTCTTGTAGCATCTTAAGTTTGTTTGAATTAAATTTATTTTCTTTTAAAATTAATTGTATACTTGTATGAATTATGCCTGAAACATTTGCTAACATTGTAATGCTTAAGGTCAGATTTATCGTGATGTGTCTCAAAACTGCTATTTCTACAGCTTGATTCCTCACAGGCGGTTCGGTAGTGCGTATTTTATTCGCAACAGAACTATTATTTCGAAAGTTTTCTATTCCAGATACAGTTAATAATATTTGTTCAATGAAAATTCGCTAACGAAATTAATAAGAAAGTGTTTTAAAAAGTAGCTAATACTTTCTATAAAAATTACAATAATTTTTTTTTTTTGATAAAATAATTGTTGGAACGAAAATTCGATAAGATTAAAATAGTATTAACCCTCCACAGAGATTTGAACCTGCACTTAGAAAATATATTTAATTTTAATTAAAAATGAGGGCGCAGCAAGTGCGTTATGGTAGTGAATTTTTATAGAAATGATCTGGCACAAAATATTTTATTATAACTTTTTTTTTCTTGTAACATATAAATTTAAATTTTGGTGTGTAGTTTACTTTTTATATCCTAAACCTACCTACCAAATTTAGTTATCATAGCTTTTCATTTTTTGAGATAACAATTTTTTTCGAATGAAAACTCAAAATTTTCCCGGAAAACCTCGTCCGATTATCCTGACTAACAAACTTATCCAAGCCATTTACAAAAGGAAGGTACATGCCAAATTTTATCAAAATCGGCCCATTATTTTTTGTTATCGGTGTGTAACATATATATATATATATATATATATATATATATATATATATATATATATATATATATATATATATATATATATATATATATAAACATATAAAAATTGAAACTGACCCCGGTTATGGGTTCTAGGATTCCTAGTTCATCATTTGCTATCATTTGCAAAAAAAATTCTAAATTTAAAAGTCGGGATCTCCCCATTAGTGAATTTTTTCGACGAAAATTCACTACAATCGGGACTATAAACGCACCGATATATTTAGACGTATAATCTTTTCAAATATTGGCTGTATATGTAAAATTTGCAACATTTCTTTAAATTCTCATTACTCGACTTCCCGTAAAGCTGAAAACCTGAAGTTTGGTGTGTATTATAGTCCTTATACAGGATTGAGATAAAGTATGGAACCAAACAACTAACTTTAAAACGAAACGATTATACTGATGAAACTTCCTAAGCAAGTACAATGGCGCATAATAAATCTGGAGATATTTTTGTTGTTGTAAATATACTTCCTGTTTAACCCAAAATATTCTCAAATTTATGGGATTTCCATTTATATTAGCGCAGATTATAATATACCTTGCTTTGCTGAATTCGTCTATTAATACAGTATCTGAAAAAGATATAAAATAAAACGCTTTACATTTACCAAATAAATAATTTTATTTATTGTAAATTGTTAACAATTTGGGTATTATAAATATTAAACAAAACAACTCAAATGTTCAAAATGCTCACCGTTTCTCTCGTGATAGTATGCAAGCTTGCTAGCAAATTCCTGAATACCTAAGATTGATTCACATTCAGCGACTATTCTTCCTCTCAAATCCTGCAAAGTAGCTGGTCGTCTAACATAAACACGTGATTTGATGTAACCGTAAAGGAAACAGTCTAAGGGATGAATCATCTACGTCCAATCCATTGAGTTGGAAAAGTAGGTATCAAAACATTCGTAGCTCGTCTATCATACTGGGGATGCGCCCCATCCTGTTGAAACCAAAAATTTTGAGGTAACTGCCTATTGTGTCGAAGAGCGGGAATAATTTGGTTGATCAAGAGACTAAAATAATTTTCCTCATTCAAATTTCCGTTTATCAAAGATGAACCTATAAGCCTGTTTTCAACATTCCCATCCAAACATTCAACTGTTGTGGATGTTAGGTATGAGCTTCATGAATCGGTTTATGACTGTCATTTGACCACTACCTTGAATATGGCGATTAAGTGTTCCATCTAAATAAAACGTTACCTCGTCAGAAAATACCACATTAGTTGCAAAATATTCGTCGACATTACAGATTTTCATCATTTTTCCCAAAACTTCAGCCGTCGGTTGAAATCATCATCTGACAATTATTAAACCAATTGTACGTTATATACGGTTGGTATTTTTCTCTTTTAATAGTTTCCCTACAGAGCGACGACTTATATAATAGATTAATGCCAAAGTTGTGGTTGCAGTTTAAGGTGATTCTTCTAATTCAATGGTGTTGTTTTCTCTAATATCGTCCCAGTCAAAGTAATACGTTGTAATATTTCAGTAACATCTGAGCATGTTATAGTTCTTTCGGGATCCAAATCACTAAGATGATACACTTCTACATGACTTCTAACACGAATCTCAAAACCGATCATCATTGCAATTTTAGTTTGCTCCTTTTCAGTTAAAAGCGTAACTTAAAACCGTACAATTTTAATTGACGTTAATTCAATAAACTTGACAGTTTATCAACAATTATGTACTGGATGGTACAGGTTGCTTATCTCCATAGTTTGTACACTAATGTGTAAAAACTAAACAGTTATTGTGAAGTGTTTTATCTTTGTCATTTTTTTTAGAGACTGATACTCAACCCAGTATGGACGAATTCGGAGAAGCAAGGTCTATTATAATCTGCGAAAATATATTTATCCTATTTAAGTAAATAAAGTTAAGTGAACTTCCAGTTAAACCGAAGTAAATTTACAACAAAAACATCCCTTCAGATGCATTATGCGCCATTAGACTTGCCTACAAAGTTTCATCAACATTATTATCTTCGTCTTAAAGTTATTTGCTTGGTATCATAGTTTATCCCAAACCTGTAGAGGCAACGTCGGTATCAAATTTTATTAAAATAGCTTTCTTTATTTTCGCTGGTACAAAAATTTTCCGCGTTAAAGTGGTCCGATATGACTGGCTAAGGAACTTTACAAGCCAGTTACAAAAGGAAAGTACTCGTCAAATTTCATTAGAATTGGCGCATATTTCTTTATCGTTGTGATATATATTCGGGTCACTCGGGGGTCAAAGGCAATGAAGAAGCTGACAGTCTCGCAAAGAGAGGGTCAGCAGAACCATTTATGGGACCAGAACCGGTCCTGGGCGCGACGAAGAGCACTACCAGGGGATCCATTAAGTCCTCAGAAACGAACATAAGGTATACTGGGCAGGCTATCCAGGGCTCAGACATGGAACTTCAGTAATTGTGGCACCAGTTCAAAGAGAGCTGTGGAGCTGCTAAATCTTAGCAGAGGACAGCTCAGGAACATAACAGGACTCTTAACGGGACACACGGCTGTCAAGAAACACCTGCTTAAAATGGGTCGGTTCGAGGGGGATCTGGCATGCTGGCTCTACGACGAGGGGGAGGAGTGCGAGTGTAAAGCTCTGGACCGCAAACGACAACTGATCTACGGACAGCTTAGACCGGAGACAGAGCAATATAAAACTTTACCCTACCAATTGCTGTGCAGACTAGTTTAAAGCACAGTGATTTTGGAATGGGTGGAGTAGAAAAGACAAAGGGCATGCACAATAAGCCAAAGGCTACGGTGCTATCGCGGCGGCAAAAACGCGGACGAGTCCTAAGGGAATATATATATATATATATATATATATATATATATATATATATATATATATATATATATATATATATATATATATATATATATATATATATATATATATATATATATATATATATATATATATATATATATATATATATATATATATATATGAGACATGCTTGGTTCTCGGGTTAAACCGCGTCCAGAATTTATGGAAACTCGACGTTTCGGCTCCTGTTTTGGAGCCATTTTCAAGAGGTAAAGGAAATATGTAAGGACACTCTAAGGCCTCAATCTGCCTACTCCTTAGAGTGGTGGACAAGTGTGGGTAAAGGAAATATGTAAGGACACTCTAAGGCCTCAATCTGCCTACTCCTTAGAGTGATGGACAAAGGTGGGTAAAGGAAATATGTAAGGACACTCTAAGGCCTCAATCTGCCTACTCCTTAGAGTGGTGGACAAAGGTAGGTAAAGGAAATATGTAAGGACACTCTAAGGCCTCAATCTGGCTACTCCTTAGAGTGGTGGATAAAGGTAGGTTGGGTTGTTGTAGCTCGATTACGGGGCCTCAATCTGCCTACTCCCCAAATCTCGCTGGAGATCGTCTGTGAGGTCTCAGTGTGTTCAACCCTAGGCCTCAGAGAGATCTGGCAGTTCGTTGCAAGTCTTGTCTTATATAGGTCGTTTCGTCTACCTGTTGCGTCATCAGTGAAAGTAGTGGGGTCACCGTCAATTAAGTGGGGGGATAATGATGCAACAAAATTGTCTGTGGAATTCATTTCCCTTTTGTGTGTTTGCAAAGAAGATATAATAGGTTTCCAAGTAGTCGGAAGGCGAAGACCATCATCTCTCTTATTTAAACAATCGGGACGTTTTTCAATCTCGATTGCTTCGCGGATAATTCTCGTTTTGAAATTGTAAACCGGTGCTATTGTTTTGGCATTATCGAAGTCTATTTTGTGCCCTGTATGAATATGATGCATGGCCAGCGCCGATGAGGGGTCGGATTTTCTAACTGCGAGGGTGTGTTCGTATATTCTATTGTGGATGCGTCTGTTTGTTTGTCCTACGTAAGTTCGGGAACAGTCGGAACAAGGAATTTCGTAAACTCCGTGGGATTCGTTTGGAATCGTATCCTTGGGAGTTTTTATAAGATTTGATAGTTTTTGGTCTGTTGTGAATACGGTTTTGATATTATGGGTTCTGAAAATTCGGCTGATTTTGTCGGTGACACCTTTAATGTATGGTAAAAACGCTGTGTGTTGTTGTGTGGACGCTGTTTGTTCTTGTTGTGGTGTAGTGGTTTGTTGTTGTGCGTTTCTAATGTTTCGTAGTATATGATTGTTTTCGTATCCGTTTTCTAGCAATGTCTGTCTTAAAAAGTTTAATTCTGTCTGTTTGTTGTTGTTGTCCGTTAGTCTAAGGGATCGTGTTACTAATGTTCGAACCACGGAATTTAGTTGCGATGGGTGATGGTGAGATTGGGCGTTAAGATACCGATTAGTGTGGGTTGGTTTTCGGTATACAGTGTAAGAAAATCCTCTGACTGGGTTTTTAGTGATGCGTACATCTAAGAAAGGTAAAGAAAAATTATTTTCCATTTCCATGGTGAACTGGATTTGGGGGTTGATGTTATTTAGGTAAGAAAGGAATTCGTCTAGAGATTCTTTGCCGTGTGGCCAGACAGCGAAAATGTCAACGTATCTTAACCAACACGTTGGTTTAAGTTGGGATGAATTGAGGGCTTGTGTCTCGAAGTTTTCCATGAAAATGTTGGCCAATGCAGGAGAGAGGGGTGAACCCATTGGAGCACCTCGAACTTGTTTGTAAAATTTGTTTTGAAAAAGGAAATAAGTGTTAGATGTGCAGTGTTCCACAAGAGCTAAGGTATCGTGGGAAATTTTGTGTTTATTTTTGAGAATGTCAAGGGTTTCAGATAGAGGTATATTGGTGAATAAGGAAACTATATCAAAGCTAACTAGGATGTCGTTTTGAGAAATGGTGTTGTTTTGAAGAAGGTCGATGAAATGGGTGGAGTTTTTGACATAGGATGTAGCGTTTTCTACTAATGGTTGGAGAGTTTTGGCTAGATGTTTTGCAAGTTTTTGTGTGGGTGAACGGTGGGCACTTACGATAGGGCGAAGGGGAATATCAGGCTTATGGATTTTTGGGAGACCATATTTTCTAGGGATGCGAGATGATTTTTCGCGGGGGATTAGTTCTTTTTTGAGGTCAGGATTGAGTTGGGAGTTGTTGATGATAGTTTTGGTTTTCTTTTCCAGATAAGTTGTAGGGTCGTTAGGGATTTGTTTGTAGTCTGTGTTGTTTAGTATATTGTCCATCTTTTGTATATAGTCTGTTTTGTCAAGTATGACTGTAGCGTTGCCTTTGTCTGCTGGTAGGATTATAATTTCTGTGTTTCGGTTTAGGTCTCTGATTGACTGTCGTTCGTGAGGAGAAAGGTTGGAAGGTGGAAGTTTGGCAGAACGTAATATTCTTGCAATGTCTTGTCTCGTAATTTCAGCTTCGTCAGTCGGTAAGTGTGTTATTGCATCTTCTGATTGAGAAATTATCTTTTCTATTGGGATGAATTTAGGGGTTGGTGCAAAATTAAAACCTTTGGATAGGACTTTGATGGCGACGTCACTTATGGTGGAATTTGAAAGGTTGTGAACTACTATAGGAGGATTGGCATTATGTGTGTGTTGTGTGAGATTTTTGTTGTCTAGAAGCTGCTGTAATTTTCTTTTTTGTACGTCCGTCTTTTGTTGTGTAACATGTTCTGATTTACTATGTGAGAGTCTGTCTAGAGTGTCCCAAAGTGTAGGGTGTATTTTGTATGTGTGTATTTTTATGTACGTGTCGTAAAGCAGTGTGTTGGTAGTGTTAAGGTGTCGTCTTGTCTCGTGAATGGAATTTCTAAGGAGAGCAAAGCCTGTTCGTTTTAAAATGTTGGACACGTTATGTGATTTGGTGTGATGTTTAAGTTGAAAAGATTTTGGGACCACGTGATGATCACGGCAGGCTTTTAGAAAGGTGAGGTCACAAAGGAGACGGGATTTGCGGATAAGGAGTTTGGTGAAAATTTTGGTAGAAGATAAAAGTTCCTCCCCGTAGAGGCGAATTAAATGTTCAGAAAGATTTCCGCGGTCTTTAATGTGAGACATGCTTGGTTCTCGGGTTAAACCGCGTTCAGAATTTATGAAAACTCGACGTTTCGGCTCCTGTTTTGGAGCCATTTTCAAGAGGTAAAGGAAATATGTAAGGACACTCTAAGGCCTCAATCTGCCTACTCCTTAGAGTGATGGACAAAGGTGGGTAAAGGAAATATGTAAGGACACTCTAAGGCCTCAATCTGCCTACTCCTTAGAGTGGTGGACAAGTGTGGGTAAAGGAAATATGTAAGGACACTCTAAGGCCTCAATCTGCCTACTCCTTAGAGTGATGGACAAAGGTGGGTAAAGGAAATATGTAAGGACACTCTAAGGCCTCAATCTGCCTACTCCTTAGAGTGGTGGACAAAGGTAGGTAAAGGAAATATGTAAGGACACTCTAAGGCCTCAATCTGCCTACTCCTTAGAGTGGTGGATAAAGGTAGGTTGGGTTGTTGTAGCTCGATTACGGGGCCTCAATCTGCCTACTCCCCAAATCTCGCTGGAGATCGTCTGTGAGGTCTCAGTGTGTTCAACCCTAGGCCTCAGAGAGATCTGGCAGTTCGTTGCAAGTCTTGTCTTATATAGGTCGTTTCGTCTACCTGTTGCGTCATCAGTGAAAGTAGTGGGGTCACCGTCAATTAAGTGGGGGGATAATGATGCAACAAAATTGTCTGTGGAATTCATTTCCCTTTTGTGTGTTTGCAAAGAAGATATAATAGGTTTCCAAGTAGTCGGAAGGCGAAGACCATCATCTCTCTTATTTAAACAATCGGGACGTTTTTCAATCTCGATTGCTTCGCGGATAAAAGGTGTCACCGACAAAATCAGCCGAATTTTCAGAACCCATAATATCAAAACCGTATTCACAACAGACCAAAAACTATCAAATCTTATAAAAACTCCCAAGGATACGATTCCAAACGAATCCCACGGAGTTTACGAAATTCCTTGTTCCGACTGTTCCCGAACTTACGTAGGACAAACAAACAGACGCATCCACAATAGAATATACGAACACACCCTCGCAGTTAGAAAATCCGACCCCTCATCGGCGCTGGCCATGCATCATATTCATACAGGGCACAAAATAGACTTCGATAATGCCAAAACAATAGCACCGGTTTACAATTTCAAAACGAGAATTATCCGCGAAGCAATCGAGATTGAAAAACGTCCCGATTGTTTAAATAAGAGAGATGATGGTCTTCGCCTTCCGACTACTTGGAAACCTATTATATCTTCTTTGCAAACACACAAAAGGGAAATGAATTCCACAGACAATTTTGTTGCATCATTATCCCCCCACTTAATTGACGGTGACCCCACTACTTTCACTGATGACGCAACAGGTAGACGAAACGACCTATATAAGACAAGACTTGCAACGAACTGCCAGATCTCTCTGAGGCCTAGGGTTGAACACACTGAGACCTCACAGACGATCTCCAGCGAGATTTGGGGAGTAGGCAGATTGAGGCCCCGTAATCGAGCTACAACAACCCAACCTACCTTTATCCACCACTCTAAGGAGTAGGCAGATTGAGGCCTTAGAGTGTCCTTACATATTTCCTTTACCTACCTTTGTCCACCACTCTAAGGAGTAGGCAGATTGAGGCCTTAGAGTGTCCTTACATATTTCCTTTACCCACACTTGTCCACCACTCTAAGGAGTAGGCAGATTGAGGCCTTAGAGTGTCCTTACATATTTCCTTTACCCACCTTTGTCCATCACTCTAAGGAGTAGGCAGATTGAGGCCTTAGAGTGTCCTTACATATTTCCTTTACCTCTTGAAAATGGCTCCAAAACAGGAGCCGAAACGTCGAGTTTTCATAAATTCTGGACGCGGTTTAACCCGAGAACCAAGCATGTCTCACATTAAAGACCGCGGAAATCTTTCTGAACATTTAATTCGCCTCTACGGGGAGGAACTTTTATCTTCTACCAAAATTTTCACCAAACTCCTTATCCGCAAATCCCGTCTCCTTTGTGACCTCACCTTTCTAAAAGCCTGCCGTGATCATCACGTGGTCCCAAAATCTTTTCAACTTAAACATCACACCAAATCACATAACGTGTCCAACATTTTAAAACGAACAGGCTTTGCTCTCCTTAGAAATTCCATTCACGAGACAAGACGACACCTTAACACTACCAACACACTGCTTTACGACACGTACATAAAAATACACACATACAAAATACACCCTACACTTTGGGACACCCTAGACAGACTCTCACATAGTAAACCAGAACATGTTACACAACAAAAGACGGACGTACAAAAAAGAAAATTACAGCAGCTTCTAGACAACAAAAATCTCACACAACACACACATAATGCCAATCCTCCTATAGTAGTTCACAACCTTTCAAATTCCACCATAAGTGACGTCGCCATCAAAGTCCTATCCAAAGGTTTTAATTTTGCACCAACCCCTAAATTCATCCCAATAGAAAAGATAATTTCTCAATCAGAAGATGCAATAACACACTTACCGACTGACGAAGCTGAAATTACGAGACAAGACATTGCAAGAATATTACGTTCTGCCAAACTTCCACCTTCCAACCTTTCTCCTCACGAACGACAGTCAATCAGAGACCTAAACCGAAACACAGAAATTATAATCCTACCAGCAGACAAAGGCAACGCTACAGTCATACTTGACAAAACAGACTATATACAAAAGATGGACAATATACTAAACAACACAGACTACAAACAAATCCCTAACGACCCTACAACTTATCTGGAAAAGAAAACCAAAACTATCATCAACAACTCCCAACTCAATCCTGACCTCAAAAAAGAACTAATCCCCCGCGAAAAATCATCTCGCATCCCTAGAAAATATGGTCTCCCAAAAATCCATAAGCCTGATATTCCCCTTCGCCCTATCGTAAGTGCCCACCGTTCACCCACACAAAAACTTGCAAAACATCTAGCCAAAACTCTCCAACCATTAGTAGAAAACGCTACATCCTATGTCAAAAACTCCACCCATTTCATCGACCTTCTTCAAAACAACACCATTTCTCAAAACGACATCCTAGTTAGCTTTGATATAGTTTCCTTATTCACCAATATACCTCTATCTGAAACCCTTCACATTCTCAAAAATAAACACAAAATTTCCCACGATACCTTAGCTCTTGTGGAACACTGCACATCTAACACTTATTTCCTTTTTCAAAACAAATTTTACAAACAAGTTCGAGGTGCTCCAATGGGTTCACCCCTCTCTCCTGCATTGGCCAACATTTTCATGGAAAACTTCGAGACACAAGCCCTCAATTCATCCCAACTTAAACCAACGTGTTGGTTAAGATACGTTGACGACATTTTCGCTGTCTGGCCACACGGCAAAGAATCTCTAGACGAATTCCTTTCTTACCTAAATAACATCAACCCCCAAATCCAGTTCACCATGGAAATGGAAAATAATTTTTCTTTACCTTTCTTAGATGTACGCATCACTAAAAACCCAGTCAGAGGATTTTCTTACACTGTCTACCGAAAACCAACCCACACTAATCGGTATCTTAACGCCTAATCTCACCATCACCCATCGCAACTAAATTCCGTGGTTCGAACATTAGTAACACGATCCCTTAGACTAACGGACAACAACAACAAACAGACAGAATTAAACTTTTTAAGACAGACATTGCTAGAAAACGGATACGACAACAATCATATACTACGAAACATTAGAAACGCACAACAACAAACCACTATACCACAACAAGAACAAACAGCGTCCACACAACAACACACAGCGTTTTTACCATACATTAAAGGTGTCACCGACAAAATCAGCCGAATTTTCAGAACCCATAATATCAAAACCGTATTCACAACAGACCAAAAACTATCAAATCTTATAAAAACTCCCAAGGATACGATTCCAAACGAATCCCACGGAGTTTACGAAATTCCTTGTTCCGACTGTTCCCGAACTTACGTAGGACAAACAAACAGACGCATCCACAATAGAATATACGAACACACCCTCGCAGTTAGAAAATCCGACCCCTCATCGGCGCTGGCCATGCATCATATTCATACAGGGCACAAAATAGACTTCGATAATGCCAAAACAATAGCACCGGTTTACAATTTCAAAACGAGAATTATCCGCGAAGCAATCGAGATTGAAAAACGTCCCGATTGTTTAAATAAGAGAGATGATGGTCTTCGCCTTCCGACTACTTGGAAACCTATTATATCTTCTTTGCAAACACACAAAAGGGAAATGAATTCCACAGACAATTTTGTTGCATCATTATCCCCCCACTTAATTGACGGTGACCCCACTACTTTCACTGATGACGCAACAGGTAGACGAAACGACCTATATAAGACAAGACTTGCAACGAACTGCCAGATCTCTCTGAGGCCTAGGGTTGAACACACTGAGACCTCACAGACGATCTCCAGCGAGATTTGGGGAGTAGGCAGATTGAGGCCCCGTAATCGAGCTACAACAACCCAACCTACCTTTATCCACCACTCTAAGGAGTAGGCAGATTGAGGCCTTAGAGTGTCCTTACATATTTCCTTTACCTACCTTTGTCCACCACTCTAAGGAGTAGGCAGATTGAGGCCTTAGAGTGTCCTTACATATTTCCTTTACCCACCTTTGTCCATCACTCTAAGGAGTAGGCAGATTGAGGCCTTAGAGTGTCCTTACATATTTCCTTTACCCACACTTGTCCACCACTCTAAGGAGTAGGCAGATTGAGGCCTTAGAGTGTCCTTACATATTTCCTTTACCCACCTTTGTCCATCACTCTAAGGAGTAGGCAGATTGAGGCCTTAGAGTGTCCTTACATATTTCCTTTACCTCTTGAAAATGGCTCCAAAACAGGAGCCGAAACGTCGAGTTTCCATAAATTCTGGACGCGGTTTAACCCGAGAACCAAGCATGTCTCACATTAAAGACCGCGGAAATCTTTCTGAACATATATATATATATATATATATATATATATATATATATATATATATATATATATATATATATATATATATATATATATATATATATATATATATATATATATATATATATATATATATATAAATATATATATAAATTATGGTTTAGTGACAAAAAATGTACAGCATTTATACCACCTATGAGGTCAAATATATTAAAAATATAATTAGTAATAAATGGCGACAGCCTTAGTATAATAATAGCTATAGTTTTATGTAAATTCTCCGCCACAACACACTTGCCACGTCTGTACAAAGTAGCGATTTAATTTCTCTAATTATTTAATTGCAAGAAATAAATGTTTCTATTTTGAAACCAAATATTTTGTCTTCATTTGCATTATAACATCATAAAATCCATTTGTTATGTATTCAAGATCTCGAAATAATTGCAACCAGCGTATTTGTTGAAATATTTTAACCTCATTCACCATAAGCTGAAAATACCTGTTTCGTTTACTAGTGGTTTCGTAATAGCTTGCTTGTTATTCATTCTGCATTTCTCACTAAGGAGGTAACTAACATACAAATTACCAAAGACGGTAAATTTTCATAAAATGCAATTTTTCTGTTAAAAAAATGTTGCTATATAATTACAATTCTATAATTAAAATTCACTAATAGAAAGGTTACGATGGTGAGACTGAAATTTTATTCAAATAAATCCTAATTGAAGCCCCTAGAACCCATATTTAGCGTCCGTTGAATTATACATATATATATATATATATATATATATATATATATATATATATATATATATATATATATATATATATATATATACATATACACACACACAGGGTGCGCCAAACTCGATGGCCTAACAGAGGTATCTAGAGAACGAGGAAAAGTGGGAATTTGGAATTGAGATTATGATCATATAAAACCGTGATCTTCATTTTAAAAATATTTAAAAAAATGCGGTGTTGCCACATCCTCTCTTACAAAATACCAACTCTGATTTTTCAACACTCTATATATTATGATATTTTTATATTCCACGAACATTCTCGAACTTTATTGTATAACCCATCTTTCACTTATCTTTAGCAGTTTAGGAAATAAACGTTATTAAAAAAAATTGTTGTAACTAGTATTTTAATAAAAACATGTTTTCTTTTCAAGCAGCATAGCTGGGGGCCTGATTTTTCGGTGGTTGTTCTCTATATAAGTACACTTGGAGAACACCCAAATCACCACAACACATATTTCAGAGACCTTACGATCGTTTCGTTGACCATGTCAACATCTTCAGAGGAAGAAAAATTCTAAAATAAAAAACTAGCTACCGTGTATTTATATCGCGTCAAAGTAAACGAACTAGTCCGAAGTAAAGTTGTCGTCCAAGAACGATCGTTGTACTAGTTAACTAGATGTACTAGTTATTAAAAATAAAAATAATGGCTCGCTTGAATTCGATGTCTATAGGATGGAAACGGCTACTATTAGTTATATTCCTAACGACTCATATCATACGTTTGCACAAAAAACGGCTAGTTTAAATTTCTTAGTAAATAGATTGATCAAATTTCCGTTAAGTAAAAATAGATTTAATACAGAATTAAAATACATAAAAAATGTGGCGAGATATAACGGGTACTCGGATGGTTTAATAGAAAAATTAGTTAACAAACACAGAACAAAGAAAATGATATCTGAATGTACGACATTTAAGAAAGATAAAATAGAGAAAAAATTTGTGTGTTTACCTTATGAACCACGAATCACAAAGGGCTTGAAAAGTATTTTTAAGAAAGCCGATTTACACTTGACGTTTTCGACGAAAAGTAATTTAAAAATTTTGTTGGGTAATACGAAAGACAAAGACAAAGTCACGGAAATGTCCGGCATTTATGAGATTAGTTGCAAAGATTGTGATCTTAAATACGTGGGCCAAACTAGGAGAAACATAGCCACCAGATTTCGTGAACATCTCGCACATTTACGTTATGGTACGGTGGACAAATCATGGGTGGCACAACTTATATGGGATAATATTCACCACATCGACAAAGAAAATTTGAAACTTGTCAAAAATGTTAGACATCAAACTATGCTTGATTCATTAGAAAGTATTTTTATATTAAAGTCTATTAAGAACAAAACTTCATTGAATCGTGCAGCACCTTTAATTTCAAGCTCTTTATTTTCTCTTTGCATTTGACCGCTCAAACACTCCAAATTTGTCTGGTAGAATAATAAATTACTGTCAACAACTCGGCCGGTTTATACATATACTAATCTCTTTGTTTGTCTCGAATTAGGGACTCTTTCGATTTGTTGTATCTATTCATTCAATATAAATACTTTCACGAAGAATTAAAATCAATATAAATATAGTTTTTATGTAGTATTTGATTGAATTATTTATTCTTTGTTAGAGTTAACATGGCGAGACAGACACTCGGGGTTTTAGTTTTCTATTTAAAAGAGATGAGTTGAGTTGATGTTGTTTATCTCACCAGATGTCTTTGGCGGCACGTTCCAATATCCACATAGTAAATTTCTAGATCGAAAGAAAACGTGCTGATCCCTTGAATAACGCGGGTCGTTTGGACCTATATTAGATAAGGGTCATAAATTTGTCGACCAGAAGATTAAAGCAGGTCTTAGACCTCTTACTTTTATTACACAATAAACAAACGATCGTTCTTGGACGACAACTTTTGCTTCAAACTAGTTCGTTTACTTTGACGCGATATAAATACACGGTAGCTAGTTTTTTATTTTAGAATTTTTCTTCCTCTGAAGATGTTGACATGGTCAACGAAACGATCGTCAGGTCTCTGCAATATGTGTTGTGGTAATTTGGGTGTTCTCCAAGTGTACTTATTAGTGCTCATCACAGGTTCCAGTTTTCACATAGTGTTCTCTATATGATGCTATATCATAAATATTATGTGAATTAAGTTGATGCACACATGACGTCCACAGTATAATGGACTTTTTAAAGGACAATTAAATGCAAGTTATGCGGAAATTTTGAATGGAACACCCTGTATTTTATAGTGAAACCCGAAGGATCACTTAATTCTCTATCTAAAAGTATAATAGGATGTTATACCTATTTTTAGCGGTTTTGGACTTATTAGCAAAAAACAGAATAATACAAGTAGCAAGCAAGAAATAACTATTTATTCGATTAATTAATGCAAAAAAGTTCTGTTTTATTTACCTGTTGAATATGATACGACTTTAAAATAAAATAATATAGGTAGCAATAACTTAGCAATCTAAAATAAAATAATACATTACTATTATAGAATGAAGAAAAAAATAACAACAATAAATCACAAAATCAATAACTCAATTATTTGTAACGCCTTAAACAATGTTTAACACTTGAAAATAAAATAACAAGAAAAAAACACAACAAAAGGGAAATATTTAATAAATTGTTCGAAACGTTCTCCACTAACTATCAAACATTCAATAATTTGTTTTTGCACGTGGCCTATTGTTGCTGCTTGTATTTCACAGGCCTCTAAAGATAGGAGTGCTTATCTAATTCGATTTTGAAGTTCTACCTTAGTATGAATGGGGTGAAGGTAAACAATTTGTTTTATTCTACACCACAGATAAAAATAAAGTGTCTGGCGACCTTGGGGACCAAACCCATGGACTTGATTGACCAATCCAACGATTTTGGAACATCTCTGACACTTCATTGGTAACTTCATTTGTGCAGTGAGCTGGTGCACCATCTTGTTGATACCAACAATATCGTAGCATTTCAATATTTAATTCGTCGAGAAAGTCAGATACTGTGGTCCGTAATATGTCGAGATATATCTCATAGTTTGGATTCTGACCATAAAAACACAATTTTATTTTACCGTTCATCAATACACAGAATACATTAAAATCGAATTTGTCTTGAACACCCCTTTCTTTAACGAAGTGAGGATTTTCTGCAGCCCAATAATGTGAATTTCTTCTGTTAAATATGCATTCCCTGGTAAATTTACTTTCATCGACTAAATAATTTTTTTCAGAAAATTTGGATCTTCTTATGTACGAATTAAAATCATTTTGCATCATTCAATACGCTTTGGGATATCATTAGGTTCGATTGCTTGGAGTGTCACAAATTTATAATTATGCATTTTATGGTGAGCAGAGTCCTCTCTATCGATTTGTAAGATATTCCCAAATATTTTTCAGCAAAATAAACTGAGGCATGAAGATATGCAGAAAAATATGCAAGGAAATTTATTTCATTGTCCTTGTTACCTATTACAGGTTTATTCTGCACTGTTCTTGGATTCTTTATGAGACCTTTGTTCATAAAGTTATTTTGTATCCTCCTAAATTTCTTTTCATTAATTGGAACTGCATTTGGATAGTGGTCATTAAACTTTCTGCATGTTCTAGAAATAATTTTATTACAGTGGCCATACATGTAAAACAGATTTAAAATTTGTTCGTTTGTATAAGAACTCGACATTTTTAGATAACAGATTACACACAAACACAGATACAACAAACTTGAAAGCTAGCGAATGTTATTTTGACAACGAATTTTAACTGTTTAAAGTCATAGCTATCTAGCAATATAACATAGGCTTTCAATACTAGCATTCTGTTTTTTTGCCAATAAGTCCACTAAAGTACACTTGGAGAACCAAAATCACCTTAACACATGTTTTTAAAGACCTTAGAATCGTTTCACTAACAAATGTAGCGTCATCAGAGGATGAAAAATTCTAACTATTTACTACTATCGTCACCTTTTATACTGAACCTTAGGTAAAGAACGATATCGAGAGGGAGACTACATTGCAGACAATTTTTTTAATGTATTTTCTTTATCACTTTACCTGATATGTTTCGGAATGTTTATCTCCATCAAACACAGACCGCAAATATAGGACTACAAACCAGTGGAGAAGCTCGGTTTAAGTAACTTTTGTTTTTTATTGTCCTAGAAATATAAATACTTTCGTACGCATCTAGCTTCGCCGGCTGTTTAATATTTTTGGTAAGTTTAAGATTTTCTTTATTAAAGTGGTGGTTATTATCCCAAATATTATGTGCCCAACGTATTTAAGATTACAACCTTTACAAGCTATCTCATAGAAACCCGACATTTCAGTGGATTTATCTTTATCTTTGCGTCGAAAAGTTAGCTGCAAATCGGCTTTCTTAAAAATGCTCTCGAGACCGCTTGTGATACGAATTTCCAAAGGTAGGTAAACAAATTTTTTTCTCTATTTTATCTTTCCTGAATGTAATGTATAAAATGACGAGGCGGTAATACGTCGAAAAGGCGATGTAACTCAATGGTAATTTTATACTTTGTTTGTTTTTTGTTATTGACAATCTTAAAAATCTCTTATAGTTTCTCTTTATTTGTTAGTCAAAATATAGTATAATAGTCCTACTGTGTTTCGACTTTTTGAAAACAATATTTTACAAAGTCAAAAGGAGAATGCATTAAATTCTCTAAAATAGTCGAAGAGTCGGTAGATCTTGATTAATCAACAAGGCAAGAAGCAAATGTTTATTTTTTCCACAATTAGGTGTCAATATTGGAGATTCTTAAACAAATATTCTGGAGTGGATACATTTTGCCAAACATAAGTGTTGCACGAAATGTGTTTCACAAGGTTGTGAATTTATGTTTCGATGGCTACTTTTCATCATTCAATTTAAATGTGTGCAAGAAATGTATTTGAAAAGACCCTTTTTGCCAGTTTGGATATGAAGCGACGTTAGTTAACACTTAAAGCAATTAATTACTTTTAAAGCAGTGATTAGTTTTAGTAAAGGAAAATTTCACATTCAATTATTTGTAAACGAAGATTCTGAACAAATATGACTACTGGAGAACAAAATATTACGCAACATATGTTGATAAGTTCTCAAGTTTTTGTTATTACATCATTTTATTTACCTAAAATGTTTTCCAAAGCTGATTTTGCCAGTTTCATATGCCAAGCTACAGTAATTTATCAATTTTCAAAAACGTCTGGGTGCAGCCAGTGCTTTCTGTTAATGAATTTTCCTTTCTTTGTTTCATTAAAAATTATTAGCTAAATAGTAACTAAGTGTCAAAAAAGTCCGGATGCAGCAAGCGCGTTACGGTAGCAAATTTTCATAAAAATATTTTAAATCGTAATAACTCAATTTTCCGTTAAGCTAGAATCTTCATTTTGACACATAGTAAAGTCTCTATCAAAACAGCATGCATACAATTTTATAAAAATAACGCAATGAGTTTCAGAGAAACAAATTTTTTTTAAAATTAACTTGTCTTTCTTAAACCGTGAAATTGGGTTGGCTAAAACGAAATCATCCAAGTGCTTAACAAGGCAAATATCTGCCAAGTTAATAATTTGTCAGATCCTTGCTTTTTGTAAATAGCTCGGGCAAGTTTGTTAGGCAGGCCGGTCAGATCAGTTTTCACAAGAAAAAGGTAAATTTTCTTCTGGAAATATGTTGTAATTTTAATGAAATTTGAAACACAAGCTTCCTTTAAATTAATCTCAAATCTTAAATCTAGCTCCATAGAAAATTGAGTCTTGGGAATTTAAAGTGCTTTTCTCAAAAGGAGTGCTAAAGATTAAAACAAATTCTATGATAAAACCAATTTATTCAGTTTCATTAACAAAGGAACGGATCTTTGGGGTTAAGCCACTCAAAGATATAAGTGCTGGGCACAAAATATTACGAGAAGCTAAGACGTTATATATTGCATAATCGATGGTGCGTTGCCTGGGTATTATTGACAAATACAAGATCTAACTTCAAGTTGACAGATATAATAACTTATAAATTTCTGACATATCGTGAAATTCGTGCTCTTCTTTATATATTTATATTTACTTTTTTACCACAAATTTTGTATCATGTTTCTTTCAACTTTTATTGATTATTTAACTAAATTTTTTTGGCCGAAATCCATTCTTATGTAAATTCGCTACCATAACGCATTTACTGCATCTGGATTTTCATACGTTTACCTGTTTTTATTTTCTTTATTATTTCGTAATTTTTAAGCCACAAGGCTATCAACTTTTTTGCAGACTCATTTAGGATAATTTTTTGTTTGTGATTTAAAATATAACAAGAAACTGTTCAAATTACAAGTTTTTATGTTATCTAATCCCCTTAGTAATGTCATTTATACAATACATTCGCGTAACATATTTTAAAAATATTATATCGTATGCACATAAATTAGCATAAAATGCAGTAGCTCTATTAGTTATCAAAAAACAAACCACCTCACAATTAACATAATACATGTTAAGTAACATTACATAGGATAATTAATTGAGCGTTTTTAAATGTTTAACCGTTATTAAAATTTGAATTTAGTACCTATACTTTAAAAATCAATGAAGGTGAAATACCATAACAAATTAAATCAATTCTACCAGAGTAAAAAATTATATTTGGATTTGTATAAATAAGTAAATTATTTTTCATATTTTGACTGATAACGTGCTATTTTACTAAATTTAAAGTCGTTTAGTAAAGTGGCACTTTATCGCATAAAATTGTCACTATACTGTATAGTATCTTTGGCTGGGTTGAATAAAAAGGCTTTTCCTTTCCAAACAAATGTTTTATTCCTTGTCAAGGGATAAGGGATAAAACATTTGTTTGGAAAGAAAAAGCCTTTTTATTCAACTCACACAAAGAGGTTAACCCCAAACATTTTGATGTTTAGGAACAATTACTGTATAGTAATGTAACTGTTAATAAAACACAGTTTAAAAGACAATTGTTTATTTACATAATGGAAACATTGTTTGACAGGTGTCTCGAAATGATAAGCAAGAAATTCAGGGGGTTATACTACTCGAAAAATTAGTGCCACAAGTTCCTATAGCATTTTTTTGTTGAAAACTAAAAATACCGGAGTTAAAGGGTCTCAAATATTATTATTATTATTATTATTATTATGGAAGTTAATTGCACTTGTTGATATTAAATCCATACGTAAACATTTAATATACTTTATTATTTCACTAACTGAATAAACCATATGATACATTTAACTATAAAACAATCACAGACAGTACATGAGTACATAACAGATAACTGACCGAGCGTGGAGAGACGTGTGATCACTGTGTCGGTTGGTAGCGAGAAGAGAGAGAGAAAGAGAGAGAGAGATCCCTGGTGTCTCTTATATCGTAGTTCTTGACAGCTTGCTGTCGAATAACGCAACGCAACGTTTAGCTGTCAAGAGAAACAAGTGTTGACGGAAACACTGCGGTCGGAACCACCGCCACATACTCCCCTCTCAGTGGCAACGCTATTAGTTCAAGTATCTTCGTGGAAATATTGAACGAACGTTGACTGGTAAACGTTGTAGAAATAAAATTTTAAGGAAATTTTCTCCAATCTGACTACCGGCTAAAAACTTCATTTCGCGTAAAAGTTGCGATGGTTTTCTGTCGCCTAATTCTAATTCTGTTAAAAGTTTATTTATTTTGCGACTATCGGACTCTTCAAATTCTAATAAGAGACGTTTCATTAGATCTGAATAGGGGGTTGATGATAATGGTTGGGTTAAAAAATCTGAAATTGACTGCGACATCAGGATCGAGTATAGCGAGTACATGACTGAATTTTGTCTTTTCAGAACTGATCTGCGATATATCAAACTGGGCGTCAACCTGCATTTGCCAGATTTTCACGTTACGCCTCCATATAGGAGGTAATTTTATTGCAACCCTTGCCATGATATTGCTGCTTGAAGAATCTTCGGCCATTGTGAAAAAAATTAGATAATTTTTAAATTAGAAAGGACTGACCTGTTTAGATATTCGTTTTCTGTAGGCATGGGCACGTGCGTGGAAGTTAGGCGACGTCGGCTGGAACATCAGGCTGGGCATCTTCGGCTTGCGGCACGGGGGTCACCAATATGGAAGTTAATTGCACTTGTTGATATTAAATCCATACGTGAACATTTAATATACTTTATTATTTCACTAACTGAATGAACCATATGATACATTTAACTATAAAACAATCACAGACAGTACATGAGTACATAACAGATAACTGATCGAGCGTGGAGAGACGTGTGATCACTGTGTCGGTTGGTAACGAGAAGAGAGATAGAGAGAGAGATCCCTGGTGTCTCTTATATCGTAGTTCTTGACAGCTTGCTGTCGAATAACGTAACGCAACGTTTAACTGTCAAGAGACATAGAGTAGTGTTGACGGAAACACTGCGGTCGGAACCACCGCCACAATTATTATTATTATTATTATTATTATTATTATTATTATTATTATTATTATTATTATTATTATTATTATTATTATTATTATTATTATTCATGTTATTTTATAATTAGCCTGGACTAGTTCGCAAGTAAATGCACAACAAACTGTTATCTGTCAAAACTGACGCCACATGATCTTATTTACCGAGAATGTTTTCAAAGCTCACTCATTACTATTGAAAATGAGATAACGTGATTTCCTATTCAATCAATACCAGCAAATTTTTAAGAACCATTTTTCTCAAAAACGGTTTGTTTTATCAGGATGCAATCAGAGGACCTTCTTTGACGATTTTATGATTCTCTTCAATCACGTCTTGTTAGATTTCAGGTGAAAATTCAAGCAAAAGAGTTATGAGTCATTATCTGTTGGTCAAGTGCAGTTTAGCCCTTTAGATTCCAAGTAATCCACATCAAATTTGCAACATAACTACAAAATTGTATTATATATGAGCACCAAATTTAAAGAGAATATATTCAAGACAAAAAAATTATTAAAAAAAAATTGGAAAATAATTTTTTTGACACCCTGTTACTTTGTTACTTTTCAGTTTTCGAAAAAATGCTATAGGAACTTGTGGCACTATTTTTTTGAGTAGCATAACCCCCTAAATTTTTTGCTCATCAGTTTCGGGCACCGGAATATATTGGAAGTACAATTATTCAAATTTGAAAACTTAACACCAAATTTATTCAGATCTATTTGTTCTTCCTGTAAACTATTGTAATTCTCCATCTGCATTGCTGAATGATCTTGAGGTGCTACTAGTTCTTGCTGATGAAATATATTTACTTTTTAAAGTTTTTTACTTATTGGCAATGCCTTCCTCGATGTACCCTTCAACCCCACTAGTTGACTGCGATCATCCATGCCTTCCAAGTGTTTGAATGTCAGCTACACCGTTAGCGAAGAAGGTGGCAGACGTCCCCCTTAAGAAATGGCCAGTGTGACTGGATGCATCTGGGTGTTTTAAGTATTTAGCAACTTTTGGGGAATTTTGCAAAACTGTTGATGCCAACTTTGTGTATTGTGCACTTACCGTGATTATGGTAAATAATAAATATGTTGTGTCTTACATGTTTGGGTCCCAGTTATTGTGAACACTTATGATCAATTTAATATCCGTTGGACTCTGATCCTATGCTAAATACGTTTCCTTTTGGTTTTGATATCATGTCAAGTTGTAACTCTTTGGAACTATCCTGTCACAAACCGAAGCAAAAGTCTTGCCAGCAGACTTTTCAATACGATTTTTTTGGGGACCAGGAAGAAGCGAAATATTTCCACACTTTCTATCGCTCTTTAATTTCTGAATCATGGTAATGGACCTATCTTTCACCCATAGTGACAAAGCAGCCCAAACAGGTTGAGGAATCTTCTTCAAAACTGTAGCCCATTTCTTTCTACATTGTCAAACGAGCGCGCTTCTGATTAGCGTTCAAGAATTTTGGACTCTATTTTGCCGAAAGCCTTCTCATTTCCAGGTCGCCGTGAACAACGTGAAACGCGCATTCATTTGAAATGTGCAATATTTCTGCTATACATTTTAGACTAATTTGTTGATTCTCTAAAATTATTTCATGAAAACAGTAAATGTTTTCTTGAGTTGTCACAAAAATTGGTCTTTAAGAGCGTTAGTCATCTTTGATATTTGATTTTTAAAATCCGCAACTTAGTATTTATTAGTAGGATAGAGAGCATATTGATCACCTAATGTTTCTACCATATCAGCACAAAGTGATTTTCTTGATCACCCTTTAAAAAAAAATACTTAATAGCTGACTGAAATCAAAATCTAGATTTTTCTCAGACATATCGTTTTCAGTCACCGTTAACACTATTCAACTTTTGGATATCAAACTTCGACAACTTATTTATAAAACATCACATCTGTTCTCATAGTAATTAACTTCAATTTTGCTTAATGGAACGTTTTCAGGCTAACTATATATCAATATATCTTATCATCTAATAACAGATTTATTTGACGTTGCTTAATGCTGATTACATATTTGACCTGTAATGTTACTAGAATTAAGTCAAATTCCGTAGACGTAACTTTATGTTATTGTATTCTAATTGTTTTCGATAAATCACCAAAATTTTGAAATAAGTGAATTAAAAAATCGAGACAGGTTATGTTTGAGTTTTTGGGGTAAAACGTGATCTTCATGACGTTTAAATGGACCATCAAGGACAAGACATTCCTTTCCCCAAAAATGTGTACCTGGCAGATTGGTAGTCACCAACCTTCTCTCCTGAATTGATGACTCGACAAGAACACTTAAACAAAAGATACCCACCGGCATAGTTTACCTAGATTTTTCAAAAGTCAATCGGAGGCTGCTCCACAAACTTGAACAATCTGCTATGCTGGATAAAATATTTCTTATCGATGAGGCAACCTTGTGTGAAATCGGGAGGATGCTACTCCTCTTTGTATCCAGTCCAGAGTAGGGTACCCCAAGGGTGAGTCCTTGGACCTTTGCTATTTTTAGCTTATGTGTCCGACTTAGAGCACGTCATTAATTCAAAATATTCTGCCTTTGCAGCCGATATAAAAATCTACACAAGCCCCCTGCTACATCAACATCAACTTCAACAGGATCTGTTATCCATAAAAAATGATTAGATGTTACGTCTGAACATTGACAAATGTGTGGTGCTTTATGTAGGTGCTAACAAACTTCGTACACCTTACTTCAATAACCAACAACAACTGAAAATGTTCAACTCTCACAAAGGGCTTGAAGCTGTCATCGCTGAGGATCTATCCTGGTCTGCACATATTTCATCAATTTGTAGGAAGGCTAACTCAAATTTGTTATTTTTTAGAAGGTCGATCCAATATGTGTCATCATTTGCTTAATTTATATAAACTCGGTGTGCTGCCGATTTTGGAATATGCCAGTCCAGTTTGGAGTCCAATTGTTGCACGATGTCAACTAGATTGAATCCGACAATAACTGTTAACGAGACTTCATTTCGAGCAGTGTAGATCGCCTTATCAAGAACACTTTTCCATGGTAGCGTTCACTACTTTATGAATAAGAGGGATGATGGTCTTGGACTTCCGATTACTTGAAAACTTATTACATCCTCATTACAAACACACACAATGACAACTAAGTCAATTTAACTTCCCCATTACCTGACTAAATTAATACCTCTAACCCAATTAATCGGCGAAATACTTTTACGAAGCTACCCGACTTAATAAACCTTACTAATCGACCTGATAACGAGGAATGTAGGCGAAACACTATAAATAATGGAGACTTGCGACGAACGGTCTAATCTTTTTTAGGTCTAAGGTTGAACACACAGAGACCTTAGAGACAATATTTAGTGAGATTTGGGGAGTAGGCAGATTGAGGCCCCGTAATTAAGCTACAACAACCCAACCCTCCCTTGTCCACCGTTCTAAGGAGTAGCCAGATTGACGCTTTGGCGTTCGTTCACTTACTTTCATATTCCTAGCCCTCTTGAAAGTCGCTCCAAAACAGGAGCCGAAACATCGAGTTTAAAAAAAATCTAGGCGCGGTTCAACCCAAAAACCAGGGTTTCTCGCAATACCACCTTTTCGAACATATATATATATATATATATATATATATATATATATATATATATATATATATATATATATATATATATATATATATAAACAAAAAGGTCGCTTAGAACCGATGTGACTCTGTAAGCAAACCGGCTAACCTCGGGTTGTCAACTCTAACAAGTCTGTTCAGATGTGGGTTCGTGTCTCAGACAGAGCAAAATGAATCTCTTCTGTTTCAGATCTAATTCTAATCTCACTGTGCCATCTGATACTGCTATTCCGCTAATTGCCATACTTGTCAAAGCAGTTCATCGATTAAAAGAAAACTGTCCGGCATTTTGAAATAGTTCATATAAGCAAAAATGAATAGACTATGAATACGTTTTCCTTACTACCTTAAGTTTTTATCAAAATTAATTACAATACGAGTTACATAACAAGTTTTTAACTCATATTAATATCTTTTTAATAAATCTGGTAAAAATGTAACCCCTTTTTACATGTACAATTTTATAACTTTATCCGTTTTAATCGCTTGACTAAAATAAATCCAACATCAAATTGATTTCACGGGCTGTAAATTTAGTCGTGTTCTGACCTTAAAATCATAGAAGCTTAAAATGAAGTTAAGTCTTAATTAATGTTATTATAATAATATGTATCAGCTCATTGGGTTTAATCATTAAACACACCTAAAAAGATCGAGAAAACCAAACAAAGAGCATGGTAAATAAAATTGAGTTTTCTGTAAATGGCTCCTAAAACTTTTAATCTTTATTGTATAAAATAGCGCTAAAATATTTAATGTTTATAATTATTGAAGGTAAAAAATTGCAACAATAGCATAGTCGATCTGGGGCAGCTCCAGAGGCACACATGACGGTAACAGATCCTGAATTTTCGAAATTATTCCAGGATTCAGGGAAAGAAAACGAAAGATTAATAAGTACTGAAATTTTTTTATTTAATTTTTTAGTGAATTTTCTTTAAAAAATCACTAATGAGGAGATCCCGACTTTTGAATTTGGAAACAATTTCTTCAAATGAGTGCTAATTAGGCCCCCTAGGACACATATCCGGGGTCAGTTTCAATTTTTATATGTTATATGTATATATATATATATATATATATATATATATATATATATATATATATATATATATATATATATATATATATATATATATGTGTGTATCGCATGCCTGTGGTCAGTTTCTCACGTCATTTCTGCCGAATATTTTGTCGTCATTTACGCAGAAGTGTTGCATAAGATGCCGAGTTAACTGTGATGTTACATTCTTTAAAGCGTATGAGAAGAATATCCTCACAATTCCAAAAAAACTTTAGCCACCACTTTTTTTGTCGACTGACAGACCATAAACTTTTTTGGCGATGCTTTTCCTATACGCCTCCGTTTCGTCCACTCCTTTTTGCACAAACGGTTAGAGTAAAGAACCATAGTTTCACCCCTTTGACAATTGTTCTCAACAGGTCTACACTTGCAAGCGTGATCGCCTAACACGTGATCCTCAACAAGGGCTATCTTGTTGTTCGTCACCACTTGCACCATCCTTCCTGTTCTTGCGTCATCTCTCATGGATTCCCGCTCCATTCGAAACCGTTTTGACCAATCCTTTGCTACAGAATAAGCAGGAGAATTTTCCCCGTACACTCCATCCAGCCAATCTTTGATGCTTTGAAGTAGAAGACCTTCTGGAGTAAGGAATCTAATAACAGCCCTATATTCAATTTTCGTGACATCTGACATTGTGATAAACAAGTGTCAGGTATAAGAAAACTAGTTGACATAAAATCCATTTTTATTTTTTCCAAGGCTAATAAAACTTGAAGCAATGTCTTGCCAAATTTTGACACGCTGCGATACCCTGGATCTATGTCAGACCCGAAATTTTGGCACTTACCTCATATATATATATATATATATATATATATATATATATATATATATATATATATATATATATATATATATGTATATATATATATATATATATATATATATATATATATATATATAAATAGAAAGAAATTCAAACTAATAATAGAGAAAAATTAGAAACGCTTTGCCTTAATGTGAAAGAAGACATTTTACTTCAAATTTTTAGACCCCAGGATTACTTTATATACCAAAACTTCTAGTTTTGGCATATTATTCATTATTTGTTTTGCTGTTTGTGTAATAATAAGGTTGACATTTTTTATTCTATTTTAGCTGTAGAAGAAACCATAAAGCTTGTGGAAGGTATTGGTGGTAAAGCTTATGGGTATAAATGTGATTTAACCGATAAAGAAGATGTTTACAGAGTCGCTAAACAAACACAGAAAGAGCTCGGTGATGTAAGTATATAAATATTTTTTTAGAGATTGTTTTTTTTTCCTTTCTTTAACGTCGGTCTATTTCCGCAACTATGGCCAATCACCGACGTCAGGGAGCAGCTTTACCTCACTATCCGGGACTCCGGGATTGTTAAGTTACTATTTATTGATAATAACCTGGTTTTATAATCCATATTACAACCTTCTCATCTCGAGAAACGTCTTTTTTTTATTATTTAAAGAAAAATTGGTGCCTCAACTTTAACTCTCATTGGCACCTAACTATTTAATAGGACAATAAATTGTTTAATACATATTTGTAAACCTTATTTCTAATTAACAGTAACTATAAAAAAGTAATAAATATCAAAAATAAATTAAAGCTTATATAAAGTCCAGATGATTTCAAAAAACCAATGATACGCTCTATGTTTAATTTTTTAAGCTGTCGAACTTCCTCAGTTATCGAACTAGGGATATTGCAAAATTTCCTTGCTTGTTTTGCAGTTGAATAAGAAATGTGACACTGATAGTTGTACACAACACTGACTACATGTAGGGGGTGGTGTTCCTTCTAGAAGATGTTGGTGTGTCATTTTTGTGTGTCCTAATCTTAGTCTTCTGACTAAGACGCTGTCTTTACGTTTTATTTTAAATTGTAACTTACTTTTTCTAATGACTGGTTCAAACAAATGTAATTTGGTATTTTTTGTTGACCAAAAATCCTGCCACTAAATAAAAGTTAGACATCTATAAGCAGATTGCGAGATCATAACACATACTGAATTTCATTGTTGTTCCGCTTTTTATAGCTGTTTTAGCCTCCGAATCTGCTGTCTCATTGCTTTGAATACCGATATGCGATGATACCCATAAAAATGTGTTGCTTATGATTTTCAAATTTGATAATATTTCTTTCATTTTGTGAACAAGACTGTTATCTCATCTTGATTTCGTAAGTCGCTGGAGGCATGACAGCGAGTCTGTGCAAATAATATATTTTGGTACTGGGTTCTCTTTGTAATTAAGTATTGTGAGAGATTAAAGAAGAGCGAACAGTTCCCCGGTTAAAATACTAATAGATTTAGGTAATCTAAATTTGTGATGTTTTCTGTCTTCTATAACTGAACATCCAACTCCGTCCTCATTTTTTGATGCATCAGTATATAAAATATCACGATCTACATGTTTAGAGAATTGTCATAGAAAGCGTTTTGCAAAAGTTGTGACAGGTTGACATACTTGCTGAATTTTAAGAGAGAGGTATCTACAACTGTCTATCTGAGGGGGTGGACCACGTAACTGGTATTTGGCAGAGGGGCTAAGTCTCTATAGGTATCTGAGATGCGATAAAATCTTACATACCAACGAGCACTACATCTTGGCTTGGCGTCAAATCTGTTAATTAGAGGGAACGTTGTAAACGCCTGGTGTAAAGGATTTTTTTGATTCGACATAATTTTCACTGCATGTTGTTGCAGCAACATGTTTCTTTTCAAATATAATGGTAGATCATATGCTTTAGCGCACATTGATATTGTTGGGGTCGTTTTGAAAGCTCCAAGTATCAATCTCAGACTACTATTTTGAATAGTGTTAAGAGAATTTAGTAGATTTTTACTTGCAGTACCATAAACTATGATTACATAGTCTAGTTTAGATCGTAGGATTGCTAAATACACTGTCAACAATGATTGTTCATCAGCTCCCCAAGTTAGACGTGATACTTCTTTTAAAAGATTAATTCTGGAAATACATTCCATTTTGAGATTTTCTATATGATATTTCCAGGTTAGCTTAGTATCAAATATTAAACGTAAGAATCGTTTTTGTCCACTACTTCTATCTGTTCTCCACGAAGTTTGGGTGTACAATTAACTGGCATACTTATAATTTTAGAAAAAAACCATTGCTTGTGTTTTCTGGGAAGAGAGTAAGAAACCAGGCATCAATTTCCCTAATTGCTGTTTGCAGAATTTTAGCCGTGGTCTTATTATTTTTACCCCTGCAAAAAAATTACTATGTCATCTGCATAAAGATATACTGCAATTAGTGATTTAACAAGCTTAGTAATGTTATCTATTACTATTATGAAAAGTGTTGGACTCAGTATTAAACCTTGTAGAGTTCCGTTTTCCAATTTAAATAATGAAGACCGGACATCTCCCAATTTAACATTACATGTACGATCTTGTAGGAAGTTGTTAATGAACTCTAAAATATTTTCATGTATGTTCCAACTTTCCAGCTTTTCTATAATCTTTAGGCTCCAGACTTTATCGACGGTATGTTCAAGTTTAAAAAAAATGCAGCTATTGTATTTTGTTTACAAATAAAACCTTGTAAAACTTCAGTCTGCAAAGCTAACAAATTATCTGTGGTACTCCGGTTTGCTCTAGAGCCGCATTGAGTTGTGCTTAAAAGGTTATTTTCGATGTACTATATCAAACGGTTATTTACTAGTTTCTCCAGTAGCTTACATAGCCAAAGATATTGGGCGATAACTATTGGGTTCGATTTTGGATTTGTCTGGCGTAAGAAATGCTATAATGGTTGACTTTCGCCAAAATTTCGGAAAACGTTGGTTAGTCTAAATGAAGTTAAACAGCTCAAGAAGTCTGTTGATTGCATTGTCTGGCAAGTGTTTTAGAAAAGAATTAGGGATGTCGTCTGGACCAGCCGCAGTATCCTTCAGGTTATTAATATTTTCTGGTAATTCTCTTTTAGTGTAAGGCTTGTTAAATGGTGCTTCCATGTGTTTGTTTGAAGTCTTGTACGTGGATTCTTTTAGTTTCTTTTTGGCGATGAAGCTTTCTTGACTGTTAGTGTTGCTCGAGTATTAGTGAATTTTCGTAGAAAAAATTCACTAATGGGAAGATCCCGACTTTTGAATTTTGAAAAAATTTTTGCAAATGAGCGCAAACTAGGACCCATATCCGGGGTCAGTTTCAATTTTTATATGTTTATATATATATATATATATATATATATATATATATATATATATATATATATATATATATATATATATATATATATATATATATATATATATATGTATCACACCGATAACTCAAAAAATAATGGGCCGATTTTGATAAAATTTGGCATGTACCTTTCTTTTGTAAATGGCTTGGATAAGTTCGTTAGTCAGGAAAATCGGACGAGGTTTTCCGGGAAAATTTTGAGTTTTCATTCGAAAAAAATTCTTATCTCAAAAAGTAATAAGCAGATTTTAATAAAATTTGGCATGTATCTTCCTTTTGCAAATGGCTTTGACAAGTTTGTTAGTCAGGAAAATCGGACGAATTTTTCCGGGAAAATTTTGAGTTTTCATTCGAAAAAATTTTTTATCTCAAAGAATAATGAGCCGATTTTGATAAAATTTGGCATGCACCTTCCTTTTGTAAATGGCTTTGATAAGTTCATTAATCAGAAAAATCGGACGAGGTTTTCTGAAAAAAATTTGAGTTTTCATTTGAAAAAAAATTTTATCTTAAAAAATAAAAAATCTATGATAACCAAATTTGGTAGGTAGGTTTACGATATAAAAAGTAAACTATACACCAAAATTCAGAGTACTATGTTACAAGGAAAAAAAGTTATAATAAAATATTTTGTGCCAGATCATTTCTATGAAAATTCACTACCATAACGCACTTGCTGCGTCCCGAGATTTTTTTGAAATATAGAGCCAAGAACATTAACAATGTCATGCGGTTCTATACTATTTTGCCGTCTAATTTTTTTAGAGCAGTGACAGTCTGAAAATTTTGATAACCTTTTATAGATCTTATCTTGTGCCAGACCTGTGACGGAGGTGTATCCCTATTTATAGACGATACGTATGTTTGCCAAGACTCTCTTTAAGCCAGTTTTACTGTGCGATGCGCTATTGCTCGTAAACGTTTGAATACTATAAGATGTTCCATAGTTCTGTGTTTGCGATATTTGTTTAGAGCTTTTTCACAGTTTTTGATTGCCTCCTCGCACTTTCAACAAGGAACACGGTATTTTTTTAGTATATCCAATAACTTGCTTACCTATATGAGTTCCACTGCCAAAAATAAAATATTCTTACATTTTTCTAATGACGTATTGATATCAGTTATAGTTTCCACTGTAACAAAATTGGCTTCAATGTATTCGGTAGAAGCACACCAATTTGGTGACATAATTTTCCATTTAGAAGTGGATGATTGAGGGTAATTAGTTTTGGGTAAAAACCGAGTTAAAATTGGAAAATGATCGCTGCTATATAGATCTTCACAAACAATCCATTATAGTGAGTGTGCAAGAGAAGAATTGCAGAAACATCAATGCAACTTTCAGTGCCGTTAGCTAAATAGAAATGTGTAGGTGTTCCTGTATTAAGTGAAACGGAGTCTGTTGTGTTTATTAGTTTTTCAATTATTTTACCTCTTGCATCAGTCTTGTTTGAACCCCAGATAATATTATGACCATTAAAGTCACCCTGAATAATAAAGGGTTTTGGCAAGTTTTCAATTAAAGATAATAATTCATGATATTGAAGATCATTAATTCTTGGCAGGCATAAATTACAAATTGCAATAGCTTACGGCAAAAGCACTCGAACTGCCGCTGCTTATATATCTAACTGTAAATCAATATTTTCTGCATGTAATGATTCATCAACCAAAATGGCTACTCCACCACTTGCCCTTAAATACGTTGAGCGATTTTTATGAAAAATATTAAAGCCTCTTAATTTTGGAACTGCTGAGGTGGTGCTAAAATTAGTTTCTTGTAGTGAGATAATATTAGTTCATTGATTGTGGTTGCCCTTACTTGGTGAAACTTGTCCATACTACATACAGACTTTTGTCAGGAAGCAAGATTTTGCTTTCGCGTTAAATAACAAATCACGCGTCGTGTTGTAAGATTTAAAAGCTACCTTTGTATTTGTACAGGTATTTAAAATTTTTGAAATGTTTTCTGAAATGGTTCCAAAATAAGTTATCGAAATGTATCTGGAGTTTATAAATTGGCTTGTACACATTGTAACGCAATCTACATAGGTCAAACTTCTAGAAATTTTAACACCCGATACAAAGAACATATTTCTGCATTTAGAAATAACCACGCTGACAAATCTACATTTGCAAAACATATTATTGATACCGAACATAGACCTACAATAAATAACCGCATACAACCACAACATTTTTATAATGACAAACGTAAACTAGACTTTTTTGAAGCTTTAGAAGTCAAAAGGCACACACACGACAATAACTACCTTATTTTAAACGAGCAAACTGATTTAATGAATTCCCCTTTCTTGAATATTCTTCTTTCTAATTAAATAGGTCAAAGAAAATAAATTTAACTATTCTTTCAAAAAAGTTGTAATAAAATAATGAGTTGATGTATGTCGATATTTTCGTTGTATAAAGACTGCTTTTATACTGTTATTATTTAGTTATTTTATTGTTGTAACTGTTATCATAGTTATTATAGGCTAGTTCTATTTTTATGTTAAATATTGACATACATCACATACACATTTTGAAAACATCATCTGTCATCTGTGTTTCATTTTATTTGCAATTTGATAAAATTTTTTGATCAAAACATCATATCATAACATAACAACAGATATTTATTTGTAGTTGTCATGATTTCGTACTAATTCAATTTTAATCTGTCTGAAAATGCTGACAAGCAGCGAAACTATAGTCACAGAAGCATTGAAGAACATCCTAGAACTTCCAGAATTCGAAGGACCACTTGCTCCAGTTAGCTCACGCGCTGGCTATGTCCTTCACCTACAAAAACCAGCAGTGGAGCCAGAGAAGTAATCTCCAAGTCTGTATGTAGATAATATTAGGTTGATGATCAGCAATAGCTTGTTTTAACGATCCAAGGTGCGGAAAAATCTGCTACAATTCCATTGAAAAAGAGTGAAATCTAAATGGCTATGTCATTGTTTTGTGGATTACCTTATTGTCTAAACTCTTGTGAAGTCAGATCTACTTCTGATTCAGTATCATCAGATGAGTAATTAGAGAGAATCATATCTTCTTCCAAACTACACTGAGTTTTCAATTTTTTTATTATTCTTGTGATTCTGTTCTTCAATGAGCGTTCAATTACCACTGGGTGGATGTTGTATAAAGTTTTAACTAGTTGATTAATATCAATATTTAGTCGAGTGGCTTCTGTAATCGGATCATAACTGCCAAATGAAAAGCTCCTTAAGATATCTGTTTTAATAGGATATTGCGATTGGTTTTGAGTCATTAGTTTTTCCATAGCTGGTAGTGTTTCCGATGAAATTATTGCTCATGTATCATTTTTTTGTTTTTTGCTTTTACTTTTACGTTTTTTTTTGTTGATGATTTCCCTAGGAAAAGTAAAATCATCCTGTTTGACTAATAATCTGGGAGTCTTCAGCCGTTGTGGTTGAAGATGGAGCAATACATTTTTTGTAAAGATTTGTTTGTTCTGTGGCATCATCTATTTTTTGTCTTTGATTCAACTTTATTGACAACTGTATTTTGTGGCCACTTGTTTGCAATGTGACCTTATTGCTTGCAAGAAAAACATGTGAGGTCGTCATAGTTCAAAAATATCATATATGAAATGTTATCATGAGTAATTAAAATTAAAGATGATAGTTCTTTTGATGTTGGAGCAATATAAAGTTGACGTCTGAAACTTATAATGTGACCGTACTCTTCACCAGATATGGATGCCCTTAAAAATGTTGTTCCCGAGACGGGATTTATATCATGATTTTTAATTGCGTCGACAATAATTTTGTTTGAAATAGTCGGACAAACATTAGAGATAAGGACTCTTCGTGCGGGTGTTGCTAATTTCCTAATCCCTGTGACATTCTCACCAATCCGATAGTATCACCTTGATTTACTAGATCTTCCACTATTTTAGTTGTTTTCAAATAGGGGCAGATACGGTTATTGGCTATTCTAGATGCATGAGTTATATTTTTAGGACCTATAAGCTTACCAACTGCCTTTAGGTAATCTTCCTCTTTGTAATCATCAACAGTGTCCATCAAAATTGCATGTTCCTTTGTTGGGTAGATAATGGAAGCCATTTTTTTTTGTAGTTTTAGCGTACGCTGACCTGACTTTGATTTGAGAAGACATTTCTGTCCTTTTTAAGGTACTTTGATGCGTAGTTTTGCCACCCATGTAGTCAGAAGTGGACGCTAAAGATGTAAACATTGAGTCCCCTTCTGCAGTACGTTGCCACTATAACACACTGCTGTATTGCACTTTCTTCATACAAAATTCAAAAAGTCTAGGCGACAAGTTATCAGTGATTCACAAAAACTTAGTTAAAAAACAAAAATTATACTTAACTATTATTCTTTTAAACTAAACTGTTAACATACCGTATACAAATAATCGTTATATTTAAATAACACGTATTAATTATAAAATTAACAAATTTAAACTAAAAGCAAAAATTGTCAATCAACTTTTGACAGTGACCTTTCAATCTCCTCAGAAACGTAATTGTTTTTGCTTTTTAACTAAAGTTACTACAGCAAAAAATTCGTTAGATATTTGAGTAGATATGGTGTTCTAAACTGTCATGGGGTATTGTTAAATCGCTGCTTGTAAAAACTAGTTTTATTCAAAATGAGACTCAAGAGATATACCTATCTTAATTTAAACAACTATATTCTAAAAGAGGCTACGGTTCTGTTTTAGTATAACAAAGTTTATTTACTAATCTATTTTTAACTGCATTGTTTTATCTCTTCGGTCTTAGTATAATGTCATCTTTATCACTTGTTCAATAATCCTTTATGTATCTATCCTTAGTCTAAAAAGCTTCAATGTCCCAAATGGTTTTGCATATTTTTACGATTATTACTTATTTTTACCGCCCCCAAAGTTTGTAATCTATACAGAAATCAAAGTATAGCCTTTAATTTTTTAATTTAAACATCGCGAAAACTACATGTCGGTAGCTATCCTGGAAACATAGGCGGCCGTAGGATATTTAGAGGTAGGTACTTAAGTGTCTTGTTGAAGAAATATCTGTAGATAATCATATTTTGGTGCTTGATGGCAAAAATTACCATAAAAATGCTAATTTTGAAGATATTCGCAGACTCTGGCCGGTAATTGTACTTCCCCTTAAACACTTTTTTCCTCTTTTCACTCTTTGCTTGACTAGTTCAGTGTGTAGACACAATTGCAATCACGTTTTATTTGGCTAAAGAATGGCAAGGGTCCTTCTTCCATACAATGTCATGGTTCAATTATCAGCAAATTACCTAAACTATCTAAACAAATAAATTCTACAAATATCCACTAAAATAGATAATGTGCCTATAGTACGCTACCAAACACGGTCTCGTAGAAATCGTTTGAATCAAAAATAAAATTAGAACTTTTTTATTTAAAAACGATAAGAGGTGTGAAACGTGATTAGTAAAAACTCGGACCAATTTTATTTCATTAAATTTGATGCCAGCGAATCACATGCGTTATGCTCTTTATAACGCCTACATATCAGCTGACAGCAATCCGCCAAGTTCATTTTTTGCTGCTTCAACTAAGAACATAAACTATATCATAATATACAGGTGTTCTTTACTGATGTGCGAATATTTAAGGGTGTGAATCTACCTGAGAAATAATTGATAGTTTCCTTTATAAATTATGGTCCAAAAATATTTCGTTACGAAAGTTCGGGGTGTTAAAATTTTAGAAAAATAAATAAATGGAAATTAACTAATATGTTCGAAAGATGTTCTTTGTGATATTTAGTACGTAGAGACATTTAATAAAGGTGCATCTTTTTCAATACAAAAATAATTTTCAGCTTCAACAGTGACTTCGATAATTTTAAATAAAAAAATAGCACGCCAATGGTTTTTTCTCAAATAAAAATTATTTTTAAATTCCCGTTCAATTTAAAAGATAAGAGCTCTCCTGAGTTGTTTTTCTACAATGCGCCGCTGTTGAGTAAAAACACTTGCAACATTATTATTCATTTAATAGGAGAAACTAAACACATTTACAGGTTGGCATCTGCGTGTACTGAACAACAACAACTTACAACATACAACACTAACAAAATATTACAACCAACAACATACAACGTACAACATACAACACACAGCATACAACATACAACGTACAACGTACAACGTACAACATACAACATACAACATACAACATACAACATACAACATACAACATCCAACATACAACATACAACATACAACATACAACATGCAGCATACAACATACAACATACAACATACAACATACAACATACAACATACACATACAGTATACAGCATATAACATTATCTTAACATTACAACTAGCAACATATAACATTAACATAACATTACATCAAACGATTATTACAGAAATTGTTGAATGCTTTTGCCCTCCTCATGGAATTGCGCACTCGTTGAAATATGCCCGGTGTATTTTTTATTTTATCACATGCTGCAACTATTATTTCTCTTAATTCATCTACATTCTTAATGGGACTTTTGTACACTAGCGTTTTAGGGTGTCCCCACAAAAAGAAATCTAAGCTATTGAGGTCGGGGAACTTGTTGGCCACTCTAACTATTTAGACAAACAGTGTGTAAATAATGCAACTACTACACTGAAATATGCTGGTGCACCATCGTGCATATACCATGTATGGCTTCTGATTGCTATAGGAACATCCTCAAGGAGCAAGGGCAGTTGTTCTTGAAAATTGAGGTAAGATTGTCCGTCACAAAGGATGGACCAATAAAGTGGTTACCAATAATTTCTACCTATATGCTACCGAAAATTAGTGTTGGAAATGGGGTTCGGTTACGGCAATAAAATTTTCTTCCGCTTACAAATGATTATTGTGAAAATTCGGAATGGCATTTCTTAAAAAATTAGCTTTGTCCGTGAACAGAATGTGTGATTCAAACTGTGAATTTTGCGCAATATTATGGAGATACCACTGACAAAAGATCATACACCTTGGAGAATTTATGGAAAGTACTGCACAGGCATTACTTTCCATAAGTACAGACTCTTAAACTATGGCACAGATATAACAAAAGATCCACTAAAATTTTCCAAACGTTTCGATGGCAAATCTTCAAGTTTCTAGCGATCTTTCTCAAACTCGTTTCATGATGTTCTTCGACTTTGTGCACTGCTTCCCCAATTTCAGGTGTTCTCACATCTACCTTCAGATGTACCTCTTCGGACAGTACCAGTTTCAACAAGACGACGATGACTATTAGAAAAGAGCGATACCCTCTGGTGAAAAATACGTTTGCCCTGCTCTCCATTATCGTCAGCGGAACCATACACTACGTAATGCATATGCGCCATTTCTGCACCTGAGTAATTTACTATTTTATCCTCTGATGATGCTAACTTTGTTATTAAAACGATCTCCAGGTCTTTAAAAGATGTGTTGTGATAATTTGGTTCCTCCATGTGCACTTAGCAATGCTTTTCACAGGTTCCAATATTTATTTAGTAAGTTACCATTATTAACAAGATTTTAAAGATATGAAACGAAAAAGTTACTTCACAGCGAACAGACTTGAACGACAGAGACTTACTACAAAATGTGAGATGCCAAAAGCAAGTGACATATTCCAGGGCAACTATATTTATGGCAAAATAATTACATTCATTTTCTTGGACTACAACGGTTTTTATTATTTACTCATGAAAGCAGCAAAATAACTCAGGAGAGCACTTATGTTTCAAATTGAACGGGGAATTCAACAATAATTTTTCTTTGGCAAAAAAACATTGACGTACCATTTTATTATCTAAAATTATCGAAGTCAGTGCCCGTACGCATGCCACTGTTAAAGATGAAATTTATGTTTGTATAGAAAAATGTGCATCTTTATTAACTGTCTCTACGTACAAATATCACTAAAATATATCAAGCGGTTTCCAAAATATTAATTCATTTCCATTTTTTCCTTTGAACTTTAACACCTCGTATTTTCGTAAAGGAACTTTTATAGAGCATAGTTTATTAGGCAGACTGTCATTAATTTTTTATGTAGATTCAGACCCTTAAATACTGCCATATAATTCAGGAACATTCTGTATATAAACAGATATAATATTGTAGCTAAAATAAGAATTTGTTTACGGTAAGGATCCCCTTTATCGCCATATTGGTTAAATTTATTTGTAGAAGGTTAAATACATAGGCTGGCGGAAAGACAACAGCAGTCAAAATAAATTGTCCCATTGTATAGGGTACACAGATGAGATAGCGCCGATAAGAGAAAGGAATAAGAATGTCGAAGAATGAGTTAACTGGATGGTATTTTAAGAAGAAGTAAATGAAAACTAAACATGACGGAAACAAAAGTAATGAATCTAAGTAAGGATTTTGTTTTAATTGTATCAGAAAGTCACGGCCTGCTTACTATTTCATTTAATTTTCATATATTATACTGAAAGAGAAATATAGTAGCCTCAAGTCAGACATTACTGTAACCAGAAAAATGCCCCTCTCTTCTGATAAAAACATTAGATTGGCGTCCATAAAAAGTTAACCATCGTGGCTCATTAACGAATAAGCTTAGATATTTTTTGAGATCACCATGACAACCAGAATGACCAATGATGACCTTATAAAATATTTTAAACTTATTTAATATCTGATTTTTGAAATATTAAAGAAAGAAAAAATCCTTTTTTTATTTTGTTTTGTATGAAACAGTTTTCAAATATGAAGGGACTTCTAAGAGGTTTTTATAGTGGTGGAATGGTCAAAGTAGACAAAATCTACTTTGACCAACTTTGTTTCTCTTGTAGTTTTCGAGATCTTATTGGTGTCGACACTCAAAATCCATCACCCTGTATACGTAATAGATATTTAGTAACAGTGTAAAACGTATGATAGTAGCGACTACACGGCCGCGACTAGAACTATGTTCTCTTAACTAACAACCCGAATAAACACAAAATATCATACAAAGGAGACTGCGTAGAACTGACTAAAGATTTTGAAAACGCCGACCCCACAACTTTCCTTTCTTGATATAGGGTTCAATGCACAAAGTAATATGTAAAGCTGGATCCACTTTGACCATCATTGGAAATGCAGGCCGGTTTCGTTCTTAACAGAGCTTGTCAGTACGTTATACTATTGACTGTCAAAACGCATCTAAAGTAACTTTGCTAGATCCAGGCCTTCTTCCAGAACATTATGAGATATATCGTAGTTACAGCATAGTTGAATATGCTGTGTCATAGTAGCGACCTCTCGTTAGGTTTTATGTTATTTATCTGTATCGTGCAGCGTTGCAGCGGTGGTAACGAAAACAGTTACGAAAACAGTTATGCTTAACCGAATTACCTTATACTTTTCGCCAGCTAATCTCGATACTTTATATACTTCAGAAATAAGACCAAACCTTGAATACTGCTCCCACATCTGGGGTGCTGCTGCCGCTTCTACACTCGCTATCCTGGACTCCATTCAGAAGAGAGCTATACGTCTCATCGGTAACCCTGCCCTCACCCAAAGGCTGCCATCCCTTGCCCATCGACGTGCCGTTGGTGACCTCTCTCTCTTTTATATATATCTGCACGGGCACTGCTCAGAGGAGCTTCCTTCCATAGTTCATCCACCTGCTGCCCCCAACAGATCTACCAGGGGAACAGAGCGAATGCACCCTTTTACTGTCCAGGTCACCAGACATAGAACATCTTGTTATGACCGCTCCTCTGTCCCGAGAACTTCCAAGTTGTGGAATTCCTTGCCGGCACATGTTTTTCCTTCTCCCCCGAACCTCCAAACCTTCAAGTCCAGAATTAACAAGTTGCCTCTTTCCTCCTTGTCGACACCCACGGTACGATAGTATTTGGGCTGTAAACCCTCGTGGTGTGTTGTTGAAATAAAAAATAAAATAAAAAAAAGAATTAAAAGACGCACAAACCTAAGACAACAGATTTTGGCACCCTACAAGCAAGCGACATGCAGGAAGGAAAGTTCCTGCAGCAGCTAATGGATACAGATACGAATGCGCCACTGATAAAAACTACCAATCGTATGTTATGTCTTGAATATACGAGTGGTCTAGCTCAAACACTAGATCTCTGCATTTGCCCGTTTGCTTATTCAGCCGAGGACCTTAGTCTTCCTAAAAGCGCCCTTAAACGTTACGGTTGTCATTATTATACAATCATTCTAATTTCTCACCATGGAGGCTTTTTCAGTTTGTTGAAACTGTCGAAAAAGTACATGCAGCAATGAAATAACCTTAGTTCACCTTTCCAGAGTGCTGTGAGCTGGTGTACGAATTAGTAGCATCTTATTAGGGATTTTCGTAGAAGAGATTCGGTAATGAGGAAATCCTGACTTTTAAATTTTGAGAAAATTTCTTCGAATTAATCTAGAAACCATATCCGGGGTCAGTTTTAATTTTTATAGTTTATTTAATGAAATGTAGCAGATGTGTTCCAGTGGTAAATGGCTTGTACAAGTTCGTTAGCCCGGAAATCCGAATATTTTTATTTAACTTTGGTGTTTCCTAGCCCAACCAAATTTGGTACGCAATTTACTTATATATATATATATATATATATATATATATATATATATATATATATATATATATATATATCACCGATAACTCAAAAAATAGGACACGTATGGTAACCAAATTTGGTACGTAAGTTTTCAATATTAAAAGGAAACTATATACTAAAACTTATTAATCTATGTTAAAAGAAAAAAAGTTACAAAGAAATATTTCGTGTCAGATCATTTCTATGAAAATTCACTACCATAACGCACTTGCTGCGTCCAGACTATATAATATATATATATATATATATATATATATATATATATATATATATATATATATATATATATATATATATATATATATATATATATATATATATATATATATATATATAGCGTATACGAGGTACCAAAATTTAGCTATCTAGCTTTAGAGCAAAAAAGTTTTAAGTATTTAAAGAAAAAATATTCGGTCGCACTAGAGGTCAGGTCAGGTCAGGTGAGGTCAGGTTTATTTAATGAAATGTAGCTGATGTGTTCCTCTGGTAAATGGCTTGTACAAGTTCGTTAGCCCGGAAATCCGAATATTTTTTTTTAACTTTGGTGTTTCCTAGCCCAACCAAATTTGGTACGCAAGTTACTTATATATATATATATATATATATATATATATATATATATATATATATATATATATATATACGAGTTACCAAAATTTAGCTATCTAGCGTTAGAGCAAAAAAGTTTTGCGTATTTAAAGAAAAAATATTCGGTCGCACTAGAGGTCAAAGGAGGTCGAAATATCAAAATAATATGTGTCATTAACAAAATTTATTACATATTACAAACAAAGATTAAGTTTTTTGGTGCAGAAAGGTCAAAAAGCACCCAAAAAATGCTTTACAATTTTATGATTTCTTTTTAGAAACGACAAACGCGATTTGAAACCTCAAATTTAGTAACATGTTAACACACATTCTAAAACGAAGGTGGGTTTTGGACAATAAGCATTGCAAAGAGTGTGCTCAACAGGGTCATACGTTTCAGTAGTCGTTTTCTTCATTTGATTACAATGTTTGAGAACATTTATATAAAATAGACCCTTTCTGAGATTTTATAGCAGCAGTTTAAATTATAGAGTTCGTGGTTTAAATGTGTTATGATTTTTTACTTAACAAAATAAATTGAAAACAATGTATCCCTTTAGTCAATATAAACAAACTAACTATATACAACTAGTAGTAATAGTTCGGATGCAGCAAGTGCGTTGTGTTAGCGCATTTTCATCAACTATCTTTAAATTTCAATAAAGTAATTTTCTCTTTATCAATAGAATTCAACTTTGATGTTAGTAAAAAGGTTATTTTTGCACAAATTTCTAAACAGTTTTTGCCAAAAAATATTTTACTTCAATTCTGTTTTTTTTCAGGTAACCATACTTATTAATAATGCGGGAGTAGTCTCTGGCAGCTTGCTTTTAGAAACACCAGATCATCTAATTAAAAGAACGTTTGATGTTAACATTTTAGCACATTTTTGGGTAAGTAGATTTAACATTTTAAGTGGTTACAGTCATCTGCAACGAATACAGAAAAGAGATAAAATATAACTGTTTTTAATTAAATTTCACTACGTATGAAGAAACAAAACAATGAATTTTAAAGTAGTGTTTTTATCAAGTTTTTATAAAGGAATAAAGGCGACAAAACAATTTTTTTAATTATTTAAATTTCATAGCGTTAACAACACATTTCAACATAATGTAATAAAAAAAGGTACTTCAAGTGTTTACAAAAGTAAGTACCAATAGTTAATTACAAGTGACCAGTTAATACCTCATTTATGTATAAGAAGGTAAATAGTAATTTAAATAACAATAACCACCATACAAAGTTTTGCATATTAGCGTGAATTAGAACTGTTAGAACTCACATGTATATATATATTTTATCTAGGAATAATTATCGACAAAAAACTGTTGTGAACTGAACACATAAAATATGTAAAGTCTAGATGCGAGAAGGGCCTAAACTTACTAAGAGCAACCATTGGGGTAATTGGGGTGCAGATGTAGCTACATCGCTACTATTTTATAGAACTTACATTAGGTCGATTGTAGACTACGGGTGTATTGTGTATGGCTCAATCTCCATAACTAACCTTAACGAAGTGGAAAGAGTACAACTTAAGGTCTTGTGGAATTATTTTTGGAGTGCTTTCATAGATTAGTGCTTGACGTTTGTCTAAGTGACGGTAACAACCGTTTAAATTCCATTGTAATATGAAGTATTTATTATGTACTAAAACTTGTTTGAGAAAGATCAGTGTCTGTTTCTGACTCAGTTTCTAGTCCTCTTTCCTTTAGTTGTCTCAGTTGTTTCGTTTTTATTCTGGCACATCTCTTTGCCTTGAGCCTTGATGGCTCTATCTGTGAATCTAGATTATAATTTGGAAAAAATTTCTATTAAGGTATTTGTCTTGCGTGTACTCTTTTGAAATACTCAATGGATCTGGGTTTTGATAAACATTTTCAAAGAAGTGTGTAGTTTGGTTGAAATTGAGGGCTAGTGATGGTGCGCATTCTCTACATATTCCTTAATAGGAAGTATCATTTCGGCAATCGGAGGTATTACCTTTTCTGTTTGGTTAGCTCTTTTGGGTTTTTCTGATTTCATTTTATATTGGGATGAAGGAACAGTGAAGCAGTCTTCTTTTTCATTGATTTGATCATTAGAGAAAAATAAAGTGTCCTCATTGTTTTCTAAACTTGTGATGGGTGGACTAGACTGTGGGGCGGTTCTTTTGGTTGAACGTGATGCTTCTGGTGCGTTTATGTCAACTGTAATATTATTTTCGTTTCAAGTATTTTGTTTTCCTTTAGTGTTTGGTTTTGAATTTGGTTCAGATGTAGTTGACCAACTTATTTCGTTTTGTTAGGGCAGTTGGTAGCTATATACCCTGGCTGTTTGCAGTTGTAACGCGTCATGTTATCGCAACCCAGCATTATTCTATAATTTGTATTACAATAGTGATTACACACGACGACGGCAACGTGATTCCATCTAACGTCTGAACAAATATTTGTCTTCTAAAACTGAGCACATGTGAGTACGTATCTAGTCTAACGTTTGCTCTCAGAGGCGATATAGATGATACGGGAGTCAGACCAGTTTGTTTTATCATTCTTTCTAACGATTCGTTGGTGATTGGTTGATGGACTGGCATTTGAGATAACGTTCCTACTGGCTGAAGTTATCAACCGTCGAACGCAAATATCAGATGCGTAAACCAGTATTTGAGTGTTCATAATATTTGCATGATCTTTACTATAACTTTTATAGATTGGCTGGGATTCGGCAATATGAGAATGTTTTCTATTGTGTTGTAACATTATTTATATCTTCTGATGTAGGGTTTTCTTGGGGACTCCTGTTGTGAGAAGTCTCTTTACTAATCGATATCATTATTTTGTGTTAATCAAAATTTATAAGATATCTTCGACAAGTCTTTAAAAACATTTTTGTTAAATGGGTTGCCTCTTCTATGAATGAAAATGGGAAGTTCATTCAATGAATTCAGTATTTAACACTGATAATATAAGAGTTTCAATAAAAAATATAGCTTAAATTTTAATTCTACTAACTCCCAGTTTGTTTACACTAATTTACAATAATACAATCAACTTTAAAGTTTCACATCATCTGAACTATATTTTAGCAAATAATCATAAAAACTAAGCGCTGTTAGGCCAGTGAATCTGCGAACATTTAACCACTGACTTTAGGGCGTGAATAACACCGCAATTCCACGACTCAAAAATATACGAATTTTAACTGACTTAAGAGGGGGTATTAGAGGTTTTAGTTAACGCGTATTTGAATAAACTTGTAAAATATCGTGACCCCCTCATAAGCGAATTCTTTCTACGAAGATTCGATAAAACAAATGGCTAAGCCCTAACTGAAACGCAACTCTCCGAGCACTTATCTACGGAAATTAATGCTGTGCCTCTGGTGAAATAAAGAAGGAATCGTCCGCTATCAATTGTTTCCAAAACAGGACAAGCACTGCGATGTCTGCTGCCAACGACTCCCTAATCTTAAGGCCACAATTCAAGAAAAAGATCTGGGATACTTCATTAGCCTTTAATAATTAGATGGATCAGGGTTAGAGCGTAAGGATCCGTCCTAGCACATTTAGACACAAACCCGGGAATTTGAAGAGACGCAATACAACCCATTGTGTCAGGGGCACCAGAACGTCAGTTGTCGTATACCTATCCTTGTTTGTTACATGCAGGTAGACAGAGACTATCTGGATGGTTCTCACCTTTCCACATGATGTTCTACCTGAAGTTCTCAATAGGCTAGGCGAAAGGGTTTTTATTCGCATTAGTAAAGTATTGTCTATTTGTGCGGAGGATCATATATGGTAAAACAGTTTATGTTAAGCGATAATTGCCACCAAGGAATATATATATATATATATATATATATATATATATATATATATATATATATATATATATATAACATTTTATCAGAGTGACCTATGTATAAAAAGCGAAACCGGTTTCAGAGAAGAAAACAAACACTTGTGAAACCACAGAAAAAGTCTCTACGACTGTATTAAGTACGGAATGGTTTAACCAAGTTAGAACAACAAAATCAACCTGATTTGCTATTAAAATTTGATTCAAAAGTCTTAAGAGTTATTATCTTCTTAATGAATTGTTTCTATAAAAATTCGCTAAAAATTAATTGTAATTACATAATCTATACATAACATAACATTAAAAAATAGTGCTGCCAATTGAATTATAACTTTCACATAGCTGTGATAATTTACTCTCCTCAGAAAGACACTCTCATGAGATGAATTTAGGGTCCATGACTTGACCCACAAATTTCTGAAACGATATATTACACGATTTTCGGGAATTTTTTTAAGAGATCGCTAATAGAGAGGTCTCAATGGCGAGACTTTGCAAAAAATTCAAATGAGCGCAAATTTTGGCTCCTAGAACCCGAAATCAAGGTCCGTTTGAATTTTTATATGCTTATATATTGCTATGATATCATAGTTTTTGAAAAATGTTCGTCGTTAATTCATTCTCAGGATAGTAAAAACAAACAAATAATAGAAAAAAGAATTTTGGCGGATGTAAGGGGAATTATACCTGGTTAAATAAATTTGTTGAAGTAGAGTCTGTTGCTAGATGACAAGTAACAATAATATAAATTTTAAATACACACAAATGGAATCATTTGAAAATTATACAATATGAATCCATAAGTAAATTTGCGAGCCTTTAGATTTGGAAAAAATATTTATAATACGAAATGAAAGCAAAATTGTTGTAACGTTTTAACCAACTAGGTATCCATAGTAATAAGAATTAGAGTAGTAGGAAAAAATAAATCAAGTGAGGAGGATGACAAGTTGTCAGAAGGAAAAAAAGTTAGAAGATTTTTTTGAAGTAAAATATCAGCCAAAAAAGGCATATAAGATTGTACATACATCACATCGTCAGAAAGCAGAAACATAGAATTTAAAGAATCCAGAAATAATAGATTATGAGAACATCAGCCCTCGAAATTATATAGGAGATTATATCAAATCACTAGAAAACAGGGATCACTATCGACAGATAATTGGAACACAGCTAATTTGACAGAGAGTGTTAATGCAGACACAAAAATTTGGATATTGTCCATTAGAGGCATCGAAAAAAAAGCCCTGGTGAGATATTCAAGGAAATTTGTATAGTTTTAGTCCAAGCATCATGAACAGTGAATGGGTGGTTTGACATAACACAGGAAGAGTAGCAAAACAAGGCATCCACTTTAAAATCAAAGAGAAATTCTTAAGTGCTATTGTTAAGTTAGAGAGAAGTAAGATATTTATAGTTAGAATAATAGTGAACCATTTTTAGTTAGTTTTATTGTTTAAGGTATTATCATTTTCATATATATTATTGTATTCATAGCTCATTTAATCCTTTATTATACTCAGTATTTTGAAAATTTTGGTTTCGTTTCATTTGGCCAGTTCTTGATAAGTTAAGCAGTCCTTTTTTTTGGGGAAATAAATTATTTGATTTAAATTTTTGTCAATTTCATTGACAAGTTTTCATAGTGCTAGAACCCCCTCTGAGAAACAAAATACCTTAATAAAATATATAAAAACACTATATTTGTTGATACCGTAATATATATATATATATATATATATATATATATATATATATATATATATATATATATATATATATATATATATATATATGTATGTATGTATGTATGTATGCATGTATTCGGTGTTGTTTTCATTACAGAAGAGATCTTGTATTATTTTCTGTCGTGTGAAAACAGTCATAGTTTTTACTCGAGTTTTAACGAAAAGATGTGAATTTTCACCAAATCACCCCCCATTCATCCCCTACTCCTTAAAGAGATTTTATCCAAAAACAATCCGAACCGTTCGTTTGTCGGGTGCTAACTGTACACCAAATTTGAAGACGATACCTCAGTTCGTTCTAAAGTTATCGTCGCTACTAACAGACAGACATGCAGACCGATAGACAAAAAAATGTTCGTTTCAAATCAAGCTTTCTATATGTTTTGACACTTTTTACGACGTCTAAGCGAAAAATTGTGTTGAAATTTCTGTTACCAATACCATACTTCCACACGTATTGACGATGTGGAGGTAAACGTATAAAAAATTAAAAAAGACAGTTCACACAAGGATTTGAACCCGCGTCATCTCTGAGTTTAGGAATTATACACGAACTCGGCTATAGAGCACATGACAGCTATGTTGTAATATAGCAAATTTTCTATTTCAATGATGCAAATATTTTATCAAATGAAGAAAAATAACACTTAAAACATAAATCTGGGACTTTGTTAGACATATCACTTAATATTTTCCATGCATCACGCCCATAACCTTTTTATCAGTTTCAACGTTTTAAATCGTCACTTTGACAGTTTCAAAAGAAAAACTATAAAATATTCAAAGTAATTTTCTCATACTTCTTGACAGTTTTATAGTTAAGAGTCGTTGTCTGTAATATTCAGTATATTTTGTTTAACACACATTCTTTTGGTCTTGTGCGTTTCTCTGATTACGAGCCGCAAGCATTTTTTCAAAATTCTAAAGTCACGATATGCTCAATAGTGAATTTTTTTCTACAAAAATTCACTAAAAACAAGAACTTTAAGGATATTTGCCACACTTTTAAGAATGATATTATGTGCCATGAAACTAATGTTAAGTTCAACAAAAGGTAGATATAAAAAACATTTCACATCAACATATGCCTACTAATGTTTACAATCAAGTGGTGGCAGCATCTACTAAAAAAGTGAACCAAAAATAACATAAATTTGGTAAAATTACGCCGTAAACTATTCCCTATTTGCTACGAAGTGGCATTTGATACTAGAGAAATTGATCTACGATAGTCTTTGATTAACTGAATTCAATGGTTCTTAAAAATAAATAACGGAGAATCCAAAAAGCTTTTAAGAAAATTTCTGCACTGTTGAAAATTCTTGTATTCTTGTCACACAATCATCTTTGCTAGTAATTGTCGCTAAATCTAAACTGTTTCACCACAAATTATGCTTCACAGAGAAACGCATTTTTTGTTACGTACTGAATCTTTTATTACCTTTGCGCAATACAACCACCAATGTGTTTCTGCCTTCTATTTACTAAGATCCGATTAACTTATAGGTTGGGATATCATAATAATAAACCGTTCCCATCATTATAACATTGTATGTTTTATTTCAGACAGTAAAAGCGTTTCTTCCAAGGATGATAGAAAAAAGCCACGGGCATATCGTAACAATTGCTTCGATGGCAGGTTTTGTTGGAATAACGAAGCTGGTAGATTATTGTTCCTCAAAGTATGCAGCTGTTGGGTTTGATGAATCTTTAAGGATAGAATTAGAAGCTCAGGGGGTGAAAGGAGTTAAAACGACACTAATATGTCCATATTTTATACAGTCGACAGGAATGTTTGATAATGTGAATTCAAGGTTTTTACCCACACTAAAACCTAACGACGTAGCTGATAGAATAATTACAGCTATACAAAAGGAAGAAATTGTCGTTGCAATGCCAACAATTTTTAATCCCGGATTAGTTCTGAAAGCGTGAGTAGTCTAAAATTCAATAATCTTTTTTATATTATTTGCTACTGATAAACTCTATACTTACCTATGATTATACACGTGTTCATTATTTTTATTAAAACAATTATCAAATTTAGTTTATACATTTATCAATAATATTTATACATATATGTATGAGAAATTGTTCGAAATGTCCACCTTCAACTGACAAACTCTTTCTCATTCTTTTTCTAAATGAATCCGTACATACTGCAACATTTTGGGTGTCACTAATGAGCAGCTGTTTTTCATTTCATCTAAAGTTTTAGATGCAATCGCCATCACTTTGTCCTTTATAAAACCCCAAAGGGAATAATCAAGGGAGATGAAATTTGAGGACCTTACAGGCCAGTTTGATCTGTTTTCAAATATTACATTTAAATGATTACAGACCTGTATTGCACATTGGGGTGGAGCTCCATCCTGTTAAAACCACATGTTTTGGTTTAGTAACTGAAATTAGAGGTCTCTTAAAAAAATTGTGTAAATTTCTCCATTTAAATGCCCTTCAAAGAAATGCGGATCAATAACTGTATTCCCATTATACCATAACAGACATTAATTGACCATGAATTTTTGGCGGAGTTCTGATCCAGGGGGGTTATCCGCGCGCAATGGTGAATATCGTGCCTATTTACCAAAAAAAAAAAAGAAATTAAATTTCTACTGATAAGGAATAACTTAAAATCCTATTTGCCCACAATTATGGACAGTAGCTTCGTCAGAAAAAATTGCATTGTTTAGGAACCTGTCATTTCCTTGCATTTGTCTGGTGACTCAATTGCAAAATGTAACGCGATTTTCAAACTTTGCCCGTATAGCTCTTGGTGCAGTGTAATGGTTCTGGCATTTCTTGACCTTCTTGCACCAAAAACCGTAACTTTTGTCTGTAATATACTGTAATATATTTTGTTATACACACAAAATATTTCGGTTTTGTGCGTTTCTCTGGTCATCAGTGGCGCCCAACATTTTTTTCTTCAAATATTCATAACTTTTTTTCTTTTAACTTAGTGATATAAATTTTGTATGTAGTATACTTTTTATCATACAATATAAACCGGTGTACCAAATTTGGTGGTCATAGCTTTGTTATTTCTGGAGGTACAAAAATTTGCATAAAGGGAACCAAACATTTTACAGAAAAAGTAGGACCTAGTTTCCTGGCTAACGAACTTATCCAAGCCACTTGCAAAAGGAACGCACTCACCAAATTTAATCAAAAATGGCCCATTATTTTTTGAGTTATCGGTGTGATATATATATATATATATATATATATATATATATATATATATATATATATATATATATATATATATATATATATATATATATATATATATATTAAACATATTAAAATTGAAACTGACTCCAGATATGTGTTCTAGGGTGCCTAGTTCCCGCTCATTTCAAGATTTTTGTTTAATTCACGATCTCCTCATGGGTGAATTTTTTCTACGAAAATTCACTAAAAACGCCACAAACTGTCTAAAACTCTCACTATCAATTTTGTTTACATTTCAGCTTCTTCAGGACGTCTCTACTTCACAAATATCTGTACTGACTCTCATTCTTTCATACAACTTCTATTGTTGCATACTTCTGTTTGCTTACGGTTTATTATCACAAAAGTTATGAAAATTCGCTACTATTACGCACTTGCTGCGTCCCGCGTTTTTTTCTTTAACTATTCACCTAACTGAGTGACGACTTTCATGTATCATGTATCAGCGAAATAGTTGTTAGACTTTTCTCTAAATTAGTTTTTGATTAGTTGCTGTTTTTAAATGTTCAGTTTTTAGTGTTTTTAAATGTTCAGTTATTAGTAAATGATGATTTTTCCATGTTGAGTAAACCTTTCAAATGTTTTGTAGGCCAATGTTTGTGTTACTCGTTTGCTACGCTGTTCATTGAAACTGAAGCATCTTAGAGCCGTTAGTATATTTTCTGTTCTTTCGAATGTTTTGGATTAAAAATCTTGCTTGTAGACATGAGGTAGTAACGCCTCGTCAGTCTGATTGTCGTCATATGTACGGCGCAAGTACAGCTTTCCTGTGTATCTCTAATGAGATCAGGGAACGCCGACATATTTTTTTTGCTTGATTACACACGGGCTTTTGGGGCGTCATTATATTTTATATAAAAAGCAAATTATGGTTTTGGTCAATCTAACGTAAAGATATTAGATTAATTATTTATTGGGTAGAAGACAAATAGTTGAATTGAATGGTTACCCTCTTTTCTCTTCAAAGTAACCGCGGTACACCCCGGTTTGGTATAAGGCACGCTTGTGTTTTCTTTATAACATGTTGCAGGTTTTTCAAAGGTGGCGTACCATTGCAATCGGTATGGTGATGCCACCCAATTATCACTCAGCTTTAAGTCATTTCAAGTTGGTTTAAAATTTATGAGCCTGGACCTTAGTAATTAAAAAAATAAAAATAATCAGAAAACCACACCTTCAGCTAAATCTAAGTAAATGTAATGTCTTGAAAATTCGAAGCAAAACAATCTTCTTGCAGAGTGATTTAAAATTTATATTAGCAACACATCATCAAATGTTGTTAGCGAGTTCAGAGCACGTAAGCTATTTATGTCAGGGTTATTTTATGATATTGAAGCGTTTTTTTCCACATAGCTATCTGTTGAGTACTAGCCTGCAGTTGCAACTTTGTGAACCTTTAATTGTTTTCAGAATATTCTAAGCCCATGTTATGTATGAATCTTCTTTGGTTTATTTGGATAGGTTGCGTCTTGAGGTAATTTAAAACCCATGCGTCAGATTTGCATTTTGTCCGTGAACATATGATTACATTTGTTATAAGATTTGTAAAGCTGGTTGAGCTCGAAAATTCTTTGTCGTTCTTGTATGTTATGCCCAACACTCAAGTGCTTGTTTTTAATTGGCCATAGTACATGTCTGACAAGTTAACTAGATTGTCTGATATTAACGGTTTTCCCACTAGGCATAACTATCGTTTCGGTATTTCCCGCCACGTTACTGCGACTTTTACGAGATCTTTTACGGATGCTGCGTCAAGCTTTTGTAATAGCTTGCCTCCTACTCTCATTAGCCACAAAATTTTTATTAAACATATCAAAAAATACCTAATGAGCGTTTCAGGAAAGTACTTAAGTGTCATGTAGCCTTGTCAGTGGTGTGGTAAATGTTCTCCTTGAAGATAGACTTTTTTGTTTTCGTTTACTTTAAAAATTTTTAGTTACCTTCCTCTGATATCGGGTTTGTCATATTTGGCATAAAAATAAATTGTAGCTATTTTAATATTACTGTAGTATTTATATTATCTCAGTTAAAAGGTAAAGGTAAGATGCTTACTGGCAATTAGGCCATTACTGACCCTTTTTGCTCATCTAAACTAACCTACCCTCCACCTTGAGCTCGATCTCAACGACGACAGTGATTTTTGAAAAATCATCCGCCGCCGGTGAGGCTCGAACCGTCGTCCCCCGAGTCCGTATTGGAAAGTCTGAATCGACTTTCCCGCACGGCCACGGAGTCGCATATTATCTCAGTTAAGTTTAAAAACAGTTTTAAATGAACTTCGCCCAGGTTAAAATTTTCATTTTTGTAAATATTGTATTTTACCTTGAAATAAAGTAGTTATTATTATTATTATTATTATTATTATTATTATTATTATTATTATTATTATTATTATTATTATTATTATGCACTCAGCCTGAGGAGCTTTCACACTCCCTCAAAGAAGAACATTTACTCATCCCAGGCGTCCCAGATACCAAATGGATTGATGGGGCCCTTTCCGGTTCTGAACGACAACGCGTTACTTCCTCATTTTCCAGAAATCTCCGCATAATGTGAGCAGCTGCGAGGATTACCGATTTATGTCTGCCCTTATAAACATCTGCTTTAAGGCCCAGTTTCTCAATGTTCTCAAGAAGATTCTTAGAAGCCACTCCCATTTACCACATGACTGTGGGGATCACTGGGAGACTATCTTGCTCCTTCCCCCTGCTGGCTCTTCTCTTGCATCTCGATGTTACTGCACATAATGATCTCATTCTACTTCGTTTTAAAATTGTTGGTATGGTCACCTCAATGACTGGGTACGTTTGTAGGATTTATTCACTATTTTTATATCTGGCCTGTTATGGACAACTCGCTGATCTGTAAGCATGGTCTGCTGTACAACTTGTATCCGGAGTTATTTAAAACAGACAGCATGTATTTAATATTAGGCCACCTTATTAGGATTTAAAAGTTCAATTTTCAGAGGCAGTTCCTGATAAAGTGTTTTTGCGACTGCGCCGTGCCTCTCTCTGTTGAGCAAACGCTTGACATCCTGCAGTGACGTCCTGGATAGTCTCTGATGACTGAATTTTTTCTTGGACCGAATAATCTCCAACTATATACTTCAAGTAGTTTCTTGTCGGAATCACATAAGTTGGTATGACCAGCAGTCTCCCTTATCTCTGGAAACATCTGTCCCGACACCACCCAGTAGTTGGACGCCGATTTGTCGACATATGCCTGGTAGGTCTCATTTAGAGGTCACCCATGGAGAGACTTTTGCATCCAGGACTGCAGTTTTTGTTGATCCATCCGATAGTGACTCTGTATTCCACTTTCCCGGTATTGTAACGGTGTTGAATAATCTACATCGCATATGGCACGGTTTAATCTGGAAGCAAGTTTCTGCCGTTGGAAATATGTACACAGGTTCAATATGTGTTTGTTTAATTGTTTACCACTATTTAACAATGCTCTTCCAACTTGGTGCCTAGGTATAGTAACTCGTTGGTTGACACTACATGACGCTTTTTGGATTTTGTTAGAAGTGTTTACACCTCATGTTGTAGATTTAAGATGTCAGTTTTATTCCAGTTTACAACCCCAAATGAATAACAGTGTGCAGAACACGCATCTGTATCAACAGCTTTAGTCGGGTTCTTGCTACTGAGATGTGCTGGTAACATCTGTTTTAGGCGCTTTGTAAACTCATTTGTCAATTCGTCTTCATTACTGAGTGATTTATTTTCCGCGCCTGCTGTATTATCAGTTATTTATAATACTTCTTAACATCCATTCAGACAATTTGTTGAACATTCTGCATTTCATATACGCCTGGTTGTATCTTTTCTTTGAATGCACATAAGGTGCGGCATTTGTCGAGCTTAACTTGCACTGGAAACTCTAACACGAGGTGGTTCTTTGTGGATGCTATCAGCTTAAGAGCGTCCATATGCAGCAGATGATTTAGCCATATTTGCTCCATACCATTGCTTTTTAAACCAAAGCCATATCTGGTAGAGTTCAAGCGGTTTGATAGTGGATTCAATGCGAGGTAGAATCATAATGGACTCAGCGAATTGCCTTGAAATACACCTCTTTTAATTGGTATCGTATTGTTTACAATCTTATCACCCATTTGTACCCGTAGCTGAATTTTTATTCTTCAGGTAGACATTGTGTGGTCTAGGAATCTCAAGATATATGAACCGAGAACTCTATAACAAACAGGATTTTATTTTGTTTGTCGAGAATGATGATAATGTCAGGCCTATTAGCGGCTACTCGCCTGAGAGTAGAGACCTAGAAATTCCAGTATATACGGAATCTCTCGTTCTCCACCACGGACTCAATATCCCCCGGTTGGTAAGGAAGCACTGGTGTTTGGTCCATCCCATACGAATGTCGAAGATGGTAATACAACACTCGAAGCGCCACATTGTGCCGATACACGTAATTGGCAGACACCATCACCGGACATGCACTAAAGAGATGCATAAAAGTCTCCGGCGATTGATGACAGATTCTACAGCTGTCATCTGCCACGCCCACCCGCATCACGCGCTTGCAGTAGACCAAGGTGTTTCCAGCACCATCTTGGTGAACCCTTCAGTCTCCGATCGGAGCCCTGCTTATTTAAAAAAAGAAAATGTCAGCCTAGTTTACAAGCCGTGTTCTTCTATATGCCGAAAGAACATTCCGTGCAAAGGCTTGTCAACATGCTGCCCCAATAGGTGTTTTTATAGAGCATCTCTAATTTTAGCTCTTAAAGTCGGAATGTCAAGCTCAGTCACCAAAGGGCGATCATCTTGCCTTGTTCCCGACATGTGATCGAAGCATAGTCCGAGCTCACCTGCTGATCTGCCTGCTGCCTTGAACAGGATAGCTCCTGTTCCTGCCACTTCGTGCGTTTGGACAATTCGCAGAAGAGGATCTGAGCTTTTAGGGATCCTGCAACTCATCTCAGGGACCTCTTTTCCGTGTAACCACTCCATGTTTGGTGGTCCTCTGCCTCCGAGATGTCTTGGGAGGTATAAGCGAGGAACGGACGACCTTGAGTGCAAGCTTCGATGTTTGTGGAGAAGCTTGCGGGTATCCCTATCCAACTGGCGCAACTCTTCTATTATCCATTTTATCACTCCAAAGGAGTAACGGATGACTGGAGCGGTAAGTTTGTTGGTCGCTAGCACCTTTTGGCCCGGAGAGCTCTGAATGCCAGGTATGCCGAAGCCGCTGTTTATATCCACCGCGGAGAGCCTCTTTCGTTTTTGCAACGTCCTGAATGCCTGATTGCTGAACACCCAGGTACGTATAAGTCTCTCCGGCACCTAGATGTTTTATGGTGCCTCCGTCGATGAGCTGCGCATCATTTGGGCACCCTTGAAGTCGCCTCTTTATATGGACCACAGCGCACTTGCTCAAGCCAAGCTCCATCGCGGTATCAAGCGTAAACTCCTGTACCACACTTGCGAGCTTGTTGAAGCTCATTATCATAACAGGTATAGATTTTTAAGTCATCCATATAAAATAGATGACTAATCCTGTGTCTTCTGTTTGAGGGTGGCCCACAGAGATAACCGCGGGTCTTGCGGAGATCTGCACTCAGCGATAGCAGCGAGATGCAACATAGGAGAAGGCTAAGGGAATCTCCCTGAAAGGTTGTGTAAATGTTGTTAGACTGCCGGATGTTAAGACAAACCGTGTCCTACACAACGACATCAGATGTTCTATACATTTCGCTAGCGGTTTTAGTACAGCAAGTTTGCCGAACAAGCAGCGCAACATATCATACGACGTCGTGTCGAACGCTATGCGGTAGTCTATCCAGGCCATGGACAGATTTCGGAGATACTGCTGTGAGTCTTGTGTAACGCAACGGCCAATCAACAAATTCTCCCTACACCCATCCATTTTTTCCTGGAACCACGCTGCTCATTAAATTGCCCAAATATTGGTTCCACTGCCCACAACAAACTAGCATGCAAAATCCTAGTAAAGGTCTTGTAGCAGGTGTTATGGCAAGTTATCGGCCGGTAATTCTTTGGCTGGGACAGGTCACCTTTCTTTGGGACCAATGCGGTTCTCCCTTCGACAAACAACTGAGAAATTATCAGTTAAATATTCCAGCCAGCCGGCGGTGGACAACTCTTCCACCAGATGGAATGAATGCCGTCTGGTCTTGGGGCAGCGTAGTTGCGGCAACCCCGAAGGGCTTCCCCAACCCCAGCATCAGTGATTGCCGCGCACACTTCTGGTTGTTCGTCATTGCAGTAAGTCGTAAGGTGCGCCATGCCCGGAGTGGCTTCTTTAAACTGTAGCCTCATAGATCCCCTTCCAGAAACGCTCGACATGTTCGACATTTAGTTGGTCACTGACTAGTTGCCTATGTGGTTGGAGTATGCGAGAGGAGTTTCTTTGAAAGGTTGAGTTATCAGTTATCCGTCACTCGCCTCAGCAACGACTTTTTAAGTGTCGCCAATGCCCGTATATTATCTAAGGCGTGGTGCTTGATGTTTTGTAGCACTTAGTGTGTGATGTTTGCGTCTTACAAGGCCTGCCACTCATTGCACACGCCTAGTAAACGTCCTTCCGGTTCTTATATATTCTATCACACACTGAACACGGGAGGCTTCCTGTCTTGATATTTTTATTTTTGTTTTCAACTACTATATGCGTGGCCTCAACTGCACGACACTGCGAGAGGTTTATACACCTTGACCTGAGGGCATAAGGGTAGAGGCAGCCGCATAGACAGTGCAGTTGATGGTCCAGATGTCGGAATCGTCCGGGAGTTCCTCATTGAGACTGGCATCCAGTTGGGCGAGCTGTTCAGCCCTAGGACTAAATCTCACCTTGAAAAAAGCCGTTTGACTCAAGTCATTCTCACTCGTTCCAGCGAGTAACGGCAGCTGTTCTGTGATTGGTCGCGGTGGTTTTGGGATCCGTGAAGATATTCTTGTGTACCCTCTCCTTTGCAGGTATTATACACAATCCCGCAGATATTGTGCGGAAAAAACATGCTCAGGATGCATGGATCTCTACAAAACATGCGACCTTTCCATATATCGCCTCCTTGCAGGCGGCCTGTTGCCATAACACTGCAAAAGATCGTTCCGAAAATCATCGGTCCACTCCATTCTCCTTGCGCCGTCGTTATCAGGCATCCGTCCATTGTTCTCTACACCTTGCCTGTGGTCTCTAACCGATCGAGACCAGTTAGAGAGGACGTTTGCACTTGTCCTACTGCAAACAAGCACAGTATTAGGTCGGCGCAGGGTGTTGGCCTGCGTCGACCCCCACAGAATTTCGGATATCCCAAAGGGGGTATTCGCACCCACGGTCACAGATTTTCTGTGATTCTGCAGGTATGTTGGCAGTTGTGACGCAGGCTATACCGTCTTCGTCGTTCCGGATAGCGATAATTACACTACTGACTGCAGTGCACCTACCGGCCAGACTTTAAGGTGAGTCGAGAGGAGTTTACAAAGGAATCAGTTAATTTGGATAAAACAATACAGAACATTAGTAGAAGAGGAGACAAGTTATTTGGACAGCGGACAGCTGGCGTCGCTGGCCGTACCGTCTACGTCGTTACGAGTAGCGGTAAGCATACTGCTAGCAACAGTACACCTATGAGCCAGACGATATATTATTATTATTATTATTATTATTAAAATTATTATTATTATTATTATTATTATTAATGTTATTATTATTATTATCATCATTATTCTTATTATTATTATGTAGGTATATAATTTTTCTGGATTGTATTTGGTATTTTTGCATTTATGGACGATAGATTGGCACAACAGAATTGCTAAGGACAAGTAAGTTGTTGGCATATTTCATTATCTTCCAAATTTGTTTAAACCTCTCAAAATTAAGTTGTAAGTATCCTGATTTCATGATGAAATCTGAATTTCACAATGGAAAGAATAAGAGGAAAAACTAAACTCTACGTACTCTTAATTATATAATGTCATATTCTTTTAAAACTAAATTCACATTGCACGCCCTCATATTCAACCCCAACTTCAATTTCATCACAGAATACCAGATTAGTGATGCAACTAAAAGTGTTTGAATAAACAAACCCCGAAATTTTAAATCACTCGAGCTTTAACGAAAAAATATCAAATTTTTACAAATAAACCCTCATTTCTCCCCTACCACCTGGAGCGATTTCACCAAAAAACAATCCGAACCAATTTCTTTTGTCAAGTCCTAACTGTGTATTAGTGAATTTTCGTAGAAAAATTCACTAATGGGGAGATCCCGACTTTTAAATATTGAATAAATTTTGAGCGCGAACTAGGTCCCCTAGAATCCATGATCGTTTCAATATATATATATATATATATATATATATATATATATATATATATATATATATATATATATATATATATATATATATATATATATATATATATATACGTACCTTCCTTTTGTAGGTGGCTTGAATAAGTTCGTTAGCCAGGAAAATCGGACCAGGTTTTCCGGGAAAATTTTGAGTTCTCTTTTCAAACAATGTTTATCTCAAAAAATAAAAAAGCTTTGGTAACCAAATTTGGTAGGTAGGTTTACGATATAAAAAGTAAACTATATACCAAAATTTAGATTTCTGTGTTACAAGAAAAAACTTATAAAAAATATTTCGTGCCAGACCATTTCTATGAAAATTCACTAGCATACTGTACTTGCTGCGTCCAGAATTTTCAAATATAAAGACGATATATCAATTCGTTCGAAAGTTATCGCGCAGACAGAAGTACAGACAGACGAAAACAATTCGTTCCAAAATCATGTTTTATGCATGTTTTACGACTTTTTACGCCGTTTTGGCAAAAAAAAAAACGAATTTTCTGTCACCAATACCATACTTCTACAGTACTATGAAGTAAAGAACTTTCATTTTTAAACTATATAGGCCTCAATGTTTATACCGAAATGGATCCAAAGACGTAACAACTTTTTTAAGTAACTTATGAAATTAATCATTTAAAAGGTTTCGTCCCTATTATGAAAAAAGTACCTAATTATAATTGATTACTGTTCAAGTGATTATGATTTTCATATTTCATTGTCAAAATTTGACCTTGCTTAGACCTACCAAACTATAAATTATGTAACTCTCAATTGACGGAACTGAGTTGAATTTATAATTAAAAACAAGTTTAGTTTGACATTGCAAACATTTACATATTCGATATGTAAATAGAAAAACAAAATGTTACAGGTACTTTGGAAGGCTACTAGACAATTAGTTATAAAAAATGCTAATGTAAAGACGTTGCTAAACGTCACTTCCATTAGAAGTCTTTTTAACAGATCTCTCTTGTCATTAATCATATGCATGATCAAGTGCATTATTTGCAACACGAAGTACAATATGAGTTAAATAATAATTACCTTGCGGTAATGAAAAATGAAAAGAAGACATCTAAACATTTAGGAAAAACCTATTTGTTATCACTATTTTGATTATTTAGTTTTGATACAAGGCTCTTCTAGAGACATTAAGAGACTTGTTTGTCCTCTTATATTTCATACAAATTCTATGGGTGATAGATCCGGCCATTGAAAAAATGTTGATAATGCGTTTTACCAAACGTCATGCTTCTATATGCGGTCTTGTATTATTTTGCTCAAACCATTATTTCACAACCGCCGCATATATGACATTGCAGTTAGTCGTAATACTAATGTACAGGGCTCTGATTTATATGCAAACTTTTTAGGTGAGATATGCGCACATATATGCAGGTGAGATATGCGCATATATATGCAGAAAATTTGAAAAAAATATGCACCAACTTGAACAAAATATGCACAAAAATATCGATATATACTATGCATAAATAATTATAGTATACCAATAAAACAAGTTTTTAAAGGTCTAAGGTATTAATTTTATTCACAATCAATACCACATAGCACCCTAATTATGTTATTAATTAATTATTCATTAATATTATTATTACAATTATTACTATTAACAGATATTATTAAGTGGCGCTCTAAATTATCTATTTTGAAAGATTGCCTTCTCTCAGTTAGCAAGTTTTTATACGAAGAAAAACTCCGTTCTACCTCGACTGAGGTAACTGGAGCATATTTTAAGCTTGGCAATATGGTAGAGTCTACATTGTTTAAATCGTCTGAAAAATCTCCATCCAGAGCTTTTGTAATCTGCGTAAGGTTGGTAATACCCTCATTTTTTGTGAGTGTTTCTGATTAAAAAAAATTGTAATTTGTTTTGCAACAGGCCCATTTGCTTTATCAGTAGTTTCTTTAAAATGTTATATTAATTTAACTGATTCAGTTAGCAAAACATTTTGCTGCTGAAATTGTTTCATAGTTTCTGCAACTATTTTATAATTACTTTGTGTTGTTTATAAAACGTAATTGCTGGCTCAATTTGGAGTCCTTTAAAATAATATTGCTTGTTTCACTGACGCACCTGCTTCATTTGAAAATTTAAGCATTACCTCCGTGATTTCTCTAAAATGTTCAAAATAAAATAAGGCAGCCTCGATCCAGGTTCTCCATCGCGTGAGTAGAGGTCTAGGAGGTAATAGTACCCCAGACAGACCTCTATATCTCTGAATTCTTAAAGGAGCTTTGACGAAGACATGTTTCGTAGTATTGATAAATTCATTGACTAAAGGAAATTGCTGTCTAACTTCTTCTGCTACTCTGTTTAACCCGTGAGCCAGGCACGTACAATGAATTATTTTTAAATGAAATCCAACTTTGACCATTTATGAAGCAGGATCGGTAAGCAGTAATAAAACTTTATCAACTGGTACAGCATTTGGTAAAAACATGTTTGACAGACTCTCTTGAAATCTTGTCATAGTAATATTATTTGTTTTTTTAAAATTCTTTGACTGCAATTTAACAAGGTCTAGATGAAGAAATTTCAGTTAAGGTGCCTATCATTAAATTAGCAATATATCTACCACAAACATCTTGAGTTTCATCTACTGCAACGTAACAAAAAGTATTTCTTATAAGACTTTTTACTTCTGAAAACGTTTCTAAATAGCATTTTTCAACCATATTTTTTCTCAAAGTACTTTCATCTGGTATAGACTGCTTACAATATTTTTTCAAAAATGACTTGAAGACAGTGTTATTTAATTTGTTAAGTGGAATGTTAGAAACAACCATTGCCTTGCATAAGTCAAATTTAAAGGTGCCCTCTTCTGCTTTTTGTGTTTGGTTTCCCAAATATTCGCGTATTGATGCTTGGGATGTATTATTTGAATTTCGTTTTTCACGTTTTCTTTGATGCAGAGGTGTCTTACAGTGTTGGTCTATGAGCTATTTCCTTGCGATCCAATCTGTTCGAAAATAAATCATTATTACTACAGGCATCTACATTTTTTTTTCGAATAAATAGAAATTTAGTATTGTTTTTATACAATATCCGTGAATTAAGTAATAAGAATAAAGAAGTATATTCATAATTTGTATTTCAGTATTTTTTTAAGAACTGCAACGTATTTTTTAATACTTTATTTAATTTTTTATTTCGTTGAATTTAAAAATTTTCGATTATAAAAATCGTGTGTCAGAAAATTTAGCAAATAGATACTGGGCTGCTAAATGGCGAAGGGTAGAAAAACAAAGAAAATAGATCAGTTGCTTAAAATAAAAAGTAACTTACCACTTTGCCGCATGGTTTACAAAAAACGTTGTCACCATCTACGAAAAGCCCTGAGTGTGGCACTATCCAGCTTAGCAATTTGGAGCACATTTTTTCACAGTATAAAATAATAAAAAACAACCCTACACTAACACTGTCTAAAGATGAAGTAAATTCACTGTGCGTGCAACTGAGCACAAGCAGGACAAGCAAACTAAATAAGAGAAACAAATTATTTCGATTCTAGACACTACTGGCGTGTAAATAGATCAGCCCTAATCCCCTTTAGGAGACTAAAGATACGAATAAAATTACCTGACGGTCAGTCCTTTCAATACATTCTGCAGTTATTATTGGAACTTCCAGACACAGTTTTTATGATAGGCGAGCGTAAAACGCTAGTTCTTACGAATTTTAGATTTATACAATACCTACAATTTGGCTATTTATTTCACGTTGATGTAAAGTACAAAGAAAAGAGCGCCATTACCGACAATCCTTCCAGGAATTTGTTTTTATACTCTCACCTACTAGCTACTAGTTTCATTTAGGCATAGCACGTACAAAGCTAGGAGGCGGTAGATTCTAAGAACCCAGAGGTAGCTCACCCTATCTAGCGCACTGTCTTATATATGGCTTATTAGCCCAACAGAGACGAGACAAATTTATTTAAATAACTCGGCAAAGTTAGGATTAATTTAATAATTCAGCAAAGACAAGATTAGCATGCTACCACGTTATCTTATAGAAATAATTAAAGTGAATACTTACTATTTGGTTAGTCTTGACCAAAATCACATATTTATTATGCCCTCAGATCAAAACTCTGAGTCCGTATGTTTTTCTAATGAGATATCTGGATAGTCACAGAGTCGTAAAGTTGTAGCACTTGGTAGAACTTGGGTAAGAAATTATTAAGTTAAAGGGCAAAAAAAGCAACAAGTGCTTATTTATACCTCTTTTAATCTAAAGTTTTTCTTCATGGGTGGGATTATCACTAGCGCACTTAATAATTTGCTTTCCTTTTGGTACTAATTTTCAATAATCGCATTTTGATTAAATAATTGAAAATAAAATAGATTAGTTTATCAGTATCAACACTTTTAACACAAATCCGCTATGACAAACTTTTTTATATCAAAATTAAATAGTTACATAAATAATTGCTTTGCACAGTATCGGTAATTAGTTTTAATAGATATTTTAATTATTATTATATTATTTATTAATTGTGTTATACTTAAGTCATATCCAAGTATTGATTAGCCAACGATAATTTAATAACTATATATCGTTTTAAAATCTCTTGTTTTTGCTAAATACAGACCTAGGGTGTTTCCTCTTTTGCTACTCTGTTTTCTTATCAAACCTTTGGTATGAAAAAGTGCATAAACATACTTTATAACCTTTTTCAGTACACAACCTTGCACAACCTAACACCTTTTAGTAAAATAACTTTCCCTTATTTTACAGAGTGGGGAAGCACCAATTTTAATTCATATATATATATATATATATATATATATATATATATATATATATATATATATATATATATATATATATATATATATATATATATATATATATATATATATATTGATCTTTGTACGTGTAGTTTTATGAATTTTACATTCTTAATCCTTAGAAAACAGACAAGAAAAGAAATATAATTGGTCAATAATAAAGAGAAAGTTTCATAAATGTAATTTTAATATTCTATTTATTTTTGCTGTTTCTGGCCAGATAGGTCTGCAAAAAGTACTGTTAGAGCTGCATGTCTACTCGCAAGACATCTTCAATAAATCTAAGTATTATGTTTTATTTATGACATTTTGAAAATAGATCGACAATAACAAATATTAATATTTAAAAGGCAGAAGCTTTTAGATCAACAATATTTATTAGTAAGAATACATTATTAATTAATCAGATTTAAAGATGCCAACTATAGCTTAAGTTTTAAATAAACAAATGGCTCTAACAGCAACGTCACCTCTAATAAAACTGTAAATAAAATGACTGAATTTGAACTGACCTTAACCTGACTACTGTTTATTATGAGTAAAAGTTTGTATATGGTGTGGAAAATTTTGATGTAAGCACTTAGTCAAAAACAGGACTCACCTGTCTTCAAACTACGTTAAAACCATCCAAACGGGCAGAGCTAGGGTGAGCTCAACTTGGATTAACGCATATAAAAGTCTTGACTGGAACCAGAGTTGGTGTGAAATCAGACCTATAGATCTGAGTGAAGCTATACTTCAGACGGGTACTCAAAATACTACAATTTTATTCCCAGAGGCAGGACTTAGACAGCATACTCAAATTTAAAAGAAGAGAAAAAGGCAGAAATCTGAATCAACACCGGAAACAGAGCATACCCATGACGGGACACAGGACCACTATCAGGAAACAGGACCACTGTCAGGAAACAGGACACATGTAATGCAACGCGAAAATCCCCTCAAAATTCTGCAATTTATGTCAAAGAAATAAAATATCATACCATTTTATCCAAATGGGGCCTGCACGAATTTATTAACTCAGATAAACACTGTCACTTAACAAGAAAAAACACAACTCTTGTTGCACTAGGTGAAGCACCTACCGATATCTAACCTAGTACGGAGGTCATTATAGCCACTTGCCTGTTTATGAAACGTCAGGCCTTTAGGTGGGTCGCGCAAACGTTGTTGTTGCCGTCACTTGACAACCACCAAGATCTGACCGCGGTGTTAGCTCTGCACTCTCTTAAATACCTCACTTGGTTCGTGACAGGCTGCAATGGTCCTCGCAGTAAGAATGTTTTGTCCTTTGCTTACTAATTAACTTCTTCGCGTATAAGAGAGTAGGCCTTTTCGGCGCTGTGCCTTCACGCACAGCCGATCGAGAGCTGTTGGTTTCAACCGCCAATCCTGTTCGTTAGTTGTAAGTCTTATTTACGACCCTCACTGACGACAACCTTTGTCGACATCTTTCAGCTGTCAAAACTGGCCCATAGATCACTTAATTTATGCGTGAAGAAATCCTCATTTAACAAATAATTCCCTTTAACGAAAACAAAATAGAACAATATTATCTCATCCCTTTTTGACGTTAGATCTCATTTCGATGCTTATCAGGTAATGCTTATTTTGAAAGGAATATTCCAGAATAGTCAGTAGTACTCTACGGTATCAAAACAAAGCGAATTTTCATAAAAATTTTCAATTCGATGATTTCTTCGCCAATCAATATTAAAAAGATATTATGACCATTTAAAAACTTCTCAGATATTTCAAATAAATAGCAGAATGGTACGGTAGCTGAAAAGTCGATCGTAACAGTTTACATTGAGCATTAAATTCCCCCAAAACTTTCTTACCAATCGTGTTTTTAATGCATGAAATAATTTTCTTTACGTCTGTTTCAACTCATTTACTCATTTAGAAAGAGATATAGATCTCTTAAACATTGTTTTTTTTCTGTATTGCCTTATTCTTATATGTCATTTGTCTGTTCGCTTTATTTTATGCATAAGTATTCAGCTAGTTTAATCAGATTTTACCCATAAAAGGTATTGCCTTTTTTTCGAGCTTGTCTTTTGCCAGTGTCTCTAAATAGTCAAAATAATAAAAGTTGTCAAATTATTTTCAAGGATTATTTTGACAGTTTTGACTTAAAGGAATATGTTTTTTTCTAATCTTGCAATTGTATTATTTCAGAATGGTGCCATGGTCAGTCAGCTCCATGTTCCTTAGGAATCTAGTACCTGATCCAGCACCAACAGCAAAAACTGTCATAAACGCAACTGGTAAAACAGAACAAATATATGTTAAGACTAATGGTTTAAGCAAAACCGTATCCGAGCTCAATCAGCGTATAGTTACAAACGGAAAGAATTTATAATTTAATGTTTTTATTGAATTTATTATTATATAGTGACAATAAAGAAATTTATGTTGTTAATTATTGACCATTAATTCCTGTACATTCCGAATTAAGCGCTTTTAGGCCAGTAGGCTTGAAATCCAAATCGGAAATAATTGCTACAAAAGGTTTTATTATCTTAATGGTTTCATTTGTTGCCCAGTATGACTATCCTAGGTTTTTCCCCTTGCGGAGTTGTGTTTAAGTGGGGAGCGGATAAAAGTGTACCCTCAAGAGGGGTATTTTTACGGTTTTACGGTTATATCTCATACATAAACGACTGAAGATATCGAATATGGTCCTATTAAAAGTTATCGGGCATTACATTCTGCATTGAATGAGATCAGAGGCATATCTTTTGGACCACTCGTTCCTATACTAGTGCTCATCAAAGTTGGACGAATTTAGGATATTTATGAAAAATTTTCGTTTTAACTTCTGCTTTATGGTAATATCTTCTAAACTAACCCATCTATAAATAAAATGGTTCATACAAAAGTTATAGAGAAATAAATTCTGCGTTTGGTGAAATGGAATTTTGTGGATCACCTGTTTTCGCACAGTTCCACGTTAAAGTTGGATCATTTCTTATCATGAATAAATACTGTTTGTTTGAACGGCAATTACCAGTCAACTGATATAAAGATGGAGGCAGTATAAGAAACGCAATTCTTGAAATCAATTAGTGATGATTATATTTTTCAATAGGAAAACTTGTAGTTAGGTATAAAGATGAAAAGGGGAAAAATAGGTGAGTACACACATTTCACAGACGTCTACGTTTGACTGTCGTTGGGCGACTCGGATCGCCAAAGTATGAAATTTCCGACACGCAGTCGGTAGCCCCATCACTCGCCTCCTTAAAATCTGTAATTTTCGTCGCCCCATGTAAGCAGTCCAAGGCTTCGTCAACACCTGGTTCGTCAATTTCATCTGGTTGGAGGGAGTTAGTGCAGGAGTTCCCCTTGCACTTGGCACAAATCACAAATTCTAGACTTGAAGGTTTGGAGGTTCGGAGGAGAAGGAAAAACATGTGCCGGCAAGGATTTCCACAACTTGGAAGTCCTCGGGACAAAAGAGCGGACATGTTCTATGTCAGGTGACCTGGACAGTAAAAGGGTGCATTCTCTCTGTTCCCCTGGTAGATCTGTTGGGGGCAGCAGGTGGAGGAACTATGGAACAAAGCTCCTCCGAGCAGTGCCCGTGCAGATATATGTAAAAGAAAGGTCACCAATGGCACGTCGGTGGGCAAGAAATGGCACCTTTAAGTGGGGGGCAGGGTCACTGATAAGACGTATAGCTCTCTTCTGAATGGAGTCCAGGATAGTGAGCGTAGAAGCGGCAGCGGTACCCCAGATGTGGGAGCAGTATTCGTGGTTTGGCCTTATTTGTGAAGTATATAAGGTATAGAGATTAGCTGGTGAAAAGTATTTGCGAGTCCTGAAGAGGAAACCTAATTTCTTAGCAGCCGCTTCTGCAATTGATGTGACATGTTGCTGCCAATTGAGATTTCGGTCCTAGAAATGCCAACAAGTGAAGAGGACTCATTACTTTGAATACCTTGGTTGTTCATTGTGATGGGTCTAGGGCTGGTGATTCTCTTATGAGATAGAAGGCAAAACTGAGATTTGTTGGAGTAGAATTGTACAAGATTTCTACTTCCCCAGTTCAATATTTTTTTGGAGATCCACAAAGACGGAACCCTCCATGAGTCTGCGATCCTCATCTAATTGGGCTAAAGAGACGGGTTTAGAATATTGTATATTTGAGTGGAGGGTGCTGTCGTCCGCGTAACTGTAAATTGGGTTGGATGTGCTAGAAAGGAGGTCATTGATGTGGAGAAGAAACAAAGTAGGGGCTAAAGCTGAACCTTGAGGGACTCCTGTATTAATTGGATACAGTTTAGAGGAATGGCCATCCACGACAACAGAAATGGTCCTGTTGGAGAGAAAATTTGCTGTCCAGGTACAGAGTTTTGGTGGTAGGCCATAGGCCGGAAGTTTATTAAGCAGCACTGCGTGCCAGACCTGCTCGAATGCTTTGGATATGTCTAGAACGACAATCTGGGATTCGCCGTGTAGTTCCATATACTTGTTACAAGAATGAGTGACAAAGGAGAGGAGGTCGGCAGTTGATCTGCGCTGATGGAATCTATACTGCCTGTCGTGGATTAGACTGTGTTTTTCAAGAAATTTTAGTAATTCGGTGTTTATATACTTTTCCATCACTTTAGAGACGACTGAAAGGAGGAAAATAGGCATGTAGCTGCTAAGAAGCGCTTTGAATCCTTTTTTGGGGACGGGTTGTACTCGAGCAGTTTTCCAGTTACTAGGGAATATGCCTCTATTGTAAGATGTCTGAAACAGACGAGTCAGGACAGGGGTAAGTTCTGGTGCGCATTTTTTGAGAACAATTGCTGGGATCTCGTCAAGGCCAGAGGCTTTCCTGGTATTAAGAGAAGAGAACATCTTTCGCACCTTTTTAGTTGTGAAAATGATACCCATCATTTTATGCGCGACACTGGAGACTGTTGGTGGTTGAACATTTGGAGGTGGGTTGAGAGTAGAATTGCCGGCGAACAAGGAGGCAAAAAGTTCAGCCTTCGCCAGGGCGGTAGAAAAAATGTCATCCCCTGAAACAAGAGGTGGGAACGTGCTCTTGCAGAAATTAATTCCAGTAGATTTAGCAGGACTCCAGAAGGGTTTGCTGCCGTTCGAGCTTGGGAGGACTTTGTTTTTGATGTGGCTATTAAACGAGTTTTTTGCCTCAGAGAGAATGCGGACATAGCGGTTTCTTGCGTCGTTAAATGCTTGTGGGGTTTCTTGACTGGGATTATGTAGAAGCGTTTTGTGAGCTTTGACCTTTTCAAGTCTAGCCTTGTCACAGGATTTAGAGAACCAGGGCTTTTCAGTGGCTGAAGAGGTTTTCTTTGTACGTGGAATAAATAATTCCATGCCAGCTTGAATAATTTCGGTGACGTTTTGTGAGACATCAGAGGAGTCAGGATGAGAGAAGCAAACAGACGCCCATGGAAATGAGGAAAAGTAATCCCGCATTTCTTCCCAGTTCGCGAAGTTGTAGTGCCAAACGATACATGGGTGTGATGATTGTGTGACCTCAAGTTGCATGGCGCAGGGCTGTGACTGATGTCTTATAGCATTCAGGTTTGTAGTAAGAAGGAGATCAAATGGAATTGAGCTGTGTGTTGGGATGCGAGGAAAGTAAGTAGGTTGCTAAACCATATTGACTATGAATTTAGTTGCAGCCCTGAGAGAGAGTTTTATCCAAAGTATGTCTTTTCTTCCAGCTTCTAAATTGGGGAGTCTGGTGCAGGGTAGATTGCTACGGACGTATGCGCACACACCTCCATGCAATCTAAAGGAAGTAAGGAGCTCATACCCCGGGAAATTAAGGTGATTAGTGGCTGTTTTGGCACTGATTTGGATTTCGGTGAGGAAGAGGAGTTAGGACCTATTAGCCTGGAGGGAATGGCGGACGGAGTTCAGGTTAGAGTTTAGGCCACAGATATTCGAGAAGGATATGTTAAAGTTTGATGCCGGCGCCCCCTGCACACTCCTCTCCCGGTGATCCGAATGGAGGGGTATTTTATCTACATTATCATTTTTGTTTGTGCGGGAAACCGACTCATACACCAGGACCGGAAACGTCCGTTGGGACTTCACCAGCCCCTTGATGTAAGGGGTGGTACCTCCTCGGGCGTGAAAAAATCCTTTACTAATACGTAAAGGAAACGTCCACTACCACCTGCCCCCGATTATTCGCCTCTTACGACAGGCAGGAGTTACCTTGCGCCTATTCTTTTAGTTAGTCCCCGGACCCAGAGGTTGAATTTGGATAGCGAACCTTTAATCAAAGTTTAGTGAAAAACTTCTTCAACTGTTTGAGAAATATAATTTATCGGGAGAGCTCACTGCCTAGTGAGCTAATCAAGAGTAAAAGTACTACCATCCAAAAAAGTGAACACTCCAAAACGCACCTAGTCCAGGACAAAAAGCATACAGTATCTTGTGGTACAGATTCTACTAAACATAATAAAGAATATAATAAATAGCAAAATTGAGAGTTGCTTAGATAAAAATCAGTGCGTATTTTATGACCGAGTAACTTAAGAAGCAATACTAGCACCTAGAATAGGTGGAAGGAGGCTTGAGAAAACATAAACATACACCTATTACTTCTGTAGATCTGGAAAAAGCATTCGGTGATGTGAATTGGAAAATAATGTTAAATATAACGAAGGGATTTGGATTGGGTTGGGGGAATAGTGGCATTATTCTAAATATATACTAAAAGTAACATAACAGATATACCGGGTATAAACTGGAGCTAAAATATGGAAAAGTGTACGACAAGGATGCATATTATCAACATATTTGTTTTATTTACTTATAGAAGATACATTAATTGTGTCTCGAGGCAAAGGCCACATGAAGCAATATAAATGGGCAACGGTTCTATTCCATGAGGTATACAGGAGACCTAGCGCTAACAGGGGAAACAAAAGAAAAGAATTTCAAACGATGCTGAGTGAGTTCATGTTTAAAAAAAATCAAACCAAATATCAAATTGATGAAAATAAACGTGATGAAGACAAGTAGGAATACAATTTCGAAAACAAATGTAAGGCTAGGCCGCCAACGACTTGAACAAGTAGAAATAATTTGAGAGTATCATTACGGATTATGGTAAATGTTGCAGAAAACCAAAAAGGAAGATCGCAATGGCAAAGCAAGCATATAATAAGCAAAGTGTTTTTCTCACCAATAAACATCTTAACTTAGACCTAAGAAACATAAGTCGTATGGTAGTGGATAGGGCGGAAAGCTAGACTTTGGCTAAGCAGGACATAATGATAACAGAAGCTTGTGGATTGTGCGTCTAGAGCAAAATGACCAGAACGTGGTACGTACAATTGTTGCGAGGATGCATATAGTATTACATACCTTGTCCCTATATTGGGGTAGAAATGGGCCAGGGCTTACAATTTTCTAAATTGTTAGTTAGTTGTATACAGTCTCTATTTTTTAACACTTTGTGTTATTTGGAGCTGGCGTGACAACATACTACTTGGTTCCGCAACTAGGTGGCGGCACGTCCACCACTCAGTACGTACAGCGATATAAAGACAAATAAAAGTATGATAGAAGCTGTAAGAGAAGAAAGATAACTTGAAATGAGGAGGAGGAACGCAAAACTTATTGAACATATTCTGAGACAAAAATGTTCTGACAATAGTATTTGAAGGAGACATACTTTGAAAATAGCAAAGAGGCAAACCAAAGAGGCAACTTTTGGAAAACCCGCTACAATTGATGAAATGCGCAAGCCATGATGAAACGAAAAGAGCTGCTGGAGACAGAGAATCATATATAGATAGGGCGACGTTGCCAATAGATTGTGATGATGATCCGATCAGTCGATGAGTGCGTTACTTTCTGTTAACTACATTTGGTACAAATTTCTGTTGGAAAACAGCACTCCCACTCTATTTGCAAAGCTTTTTGATCCAACTGCGTAAAGCGGGAAACATTGAGGTATTCACTAGTTGTTGATGCCCTTACTTGATGAAACCGTTCCATACTAAATACCGACGTAGAGGCTATTTCCCTGGGTTCACAAATGTTTGTTCTCTTCTTTGTAACTAGTTTCGCTGCTTCACAGCATCATCAGGCAGCAAACATTTAATTGATTCATACGTACTCCTGACTCCTGACAACTACAAATAAATATCCATGGCTACGTTATGATGTTTTGATCAGAAAATTCTTTAAAAACAAAAATAATATAAAAAATGCCAGATGACGTCTTAACAATGTCTACGTGATACGTGTCAAAATTTAACATGAAAATAGAATCAAACTATAAGAATAATAACCACCTATAACTACAATTATAACAATAAAATAACTTAACAACAACAGCGATAAATCAGCCTCTATTCTACGAAAATATCGACACACGACAACCTATTATCTTATTATAACTTTTTTAAATATAGTTAGACGTATTTTGTTTCAAGTATTTAATTAGAAAGAAGAACTTTTAAGAAAGGGAGAATATATTAGATGAGTTGGCTCATTTAAAACAGGGTAGCTGTTGTGGTGTATGTGATTTTTTACTTATAAAGCTTAAGAAAGTCAAGTTTGCGCTTGTCAATACAAAAATTTAGTGTCTCGTTGTAGTTATTTACTGTGGGCCTATGCTGGGTGGCAATAATATGTTTTGAAAATATATATTTTTCATCGTGGTTATTTCTAAGTGCATAGATATATTCTTTGATTCTGGTATTAAACATTCTAGATGCCTGACTGATGTAGATGGCGTTACAGTGTGTACAAGCTAATTTATAAATGCCACCATTTGTCAAAATACATGATTTTTATAAAAATAAATAACAAATGAGGCGTTGTGTTGTAAGATTTAAAAGCTACCTTTGTAATTGTACAGACATTTAAAAGTTTTGAAATGTGTTCCGAAATGTTTCTAAAATAAGTAATCGAATGTTTGTTACCTTTTGTGTCTCTAACATTTGTATAAATTAAATGAGCGCTAATTTATATTATTTTCTCTCTACCATTTTATTTATTATTTCAACAGAGTAGTCATTTTTGATGCTATTTGCTTGATTATTGAAATTTCTTTTTCAAAATTGATTTCAGGCGTAATTATTGAAAATGCACGATGTATCATTTAATGATAGACTAACAGCCTGTCTGAAAAGGGGTGACATGAATTGTATGGTATAGTTGTGTAAGTAGGTTTCCTGTATTTATATTGAAGGGCAAAATTAATTATTTTCTAACTTCCTAATGGTTCAATCTAAAAAATATATACAATTATTAGCTTCTTCTTCTAAAGTAAACTTGATATTTGCATGAAGGTTATTAATAAAATTAAAAAATTCATCTACTTCTGTAGGGCTGCCTTGAAAACGCGCTAAAATATTATTCTTATGGATAGACCGTTGTCTCCTTCATTAGCCAACACATTTATGGAAAAATTTACAAATTTCTGGAAATTTCAGCATCAGAAGTTTCATATAATAATGTCTTTGGGTACAGATATGTAGATGATATTTTAGCATGTTTTCAAGATAGAACTACAGAACTAAATGAATGTTAAAATTTTATTAAATAACCTTCGTTCAAATATCAGGGTAACTTTAGAAGAAAAAGCAAATAATTGTAAATTTTTTTCGATTTAACCATTAGAAAAGTAGAAAATAATTCATTTGACTTTTTAATATACAAGAAACCTACTTACACAGACACAACCATATCATACGATTCATATCACCCTTTGTGCAAAAGCTGCCAGCCTATCATTAAATGATGCATCACATCGTGCATTTTCAATATCTATATTTAATACCAACTTTGAAAAAGAAATTTCAGTAATTGAGCAAATAGCAGTTAATAATGGCTATTCTGTTAAAATATTAGATAGAATGATCGAAAGAAAATAATACAAATTAGCCCTTCATTTAATTTATCCAAATATTAGACACAAAATAATAGGTTTCGATGACTTATTTTAGAAAGATTTCAGCAGGCACATAAAAGATTTTAAATGCCTATACAAATACGAAGGTAGCTTTCACTTTTACAACACAACCTGTACTTTGTAATTTAACGCGGAGGAAAAATCATGTTTTTTGACAAAAGCTGGAATTTTTAAATTAGCTTGTTTTCAAATTTCTAGAAATGTTAGCACCAGATACAGACAACATATTTTGTACTACGCTGACAAATATACATTTGCAAAACATATTATTGATACTCAACATAGACCCACGGTAAATAACCCCATATAGAGTCACAACATTTTTGTAATCACAAACGCAAACTTGACTTTTCTAAAGCTTTAGAAGTATAAAATAATATACACGACAATAGCTCCCTGGATTTAAATAAGCAGATTGATCTGATAGATTCCTCCTTTTTGAAACCTCTTCTCTCTGCTAAGTGAAGAGTGGGACCTGTGTGGAGCACTGATAAGTAAACCGGAAGAACACAAATCACTAAGACACATTTTAAAAATATTTTTCATCCTCTGATGACGTTTACTTTGTTGCTGAAACGATCGTCAGTTCTCTAAAAGCTGTGTTGTGATTTGGATTTTCCAAGTGTATTGTTCTTCTTTCCAATTAAATAGTTGAAACAAAGTACGTCTAACTATATTTAAAGAAGTTGTAATAAGATAATAGATTGATGTGTGTCGATATTTTCGTTGTATAGACACTGATTTATGAGTGTTATGTTTAAGTTATTTTAGTGTTGTAATTGATAATATATTTACTATTATTATAGTTTGTGGCACACATCGCGTTGGCTAGACGTCATCCGTCATTTTATTGAATTTTAATGAAGAAAATTCACCAATGGAGAGGTAACGGTGATGAAACTTGTGTAATTTTTTTTAAATGAGCGCTAATGAGGGCCCAAAACTCTCTCACACACATACACCACACACACACACACACACACACACACACACACTATATATATATATATATATATATATATATATATATATATATATATATATATATATATATATATATATATATATATATATATATATATATATATATATATATATATATATATATATATATATATATACTTGTCATACTTGGTTCTCGGGTTGAACCGCGTCCAGAATTTCTCGACGTTTCGGCTGCTGTTTTGGAGCCATTTTTAGGAGGTAAAGGAAATATGTAAGGACATTAATTCTAAGGCATCAATCTGCCTACTCCTTAGAGCGGTGGACAAAGGTTAGTTGGATTGTTTGTAGCTCGATTACGGGGCCTCAATCTGCCTAGTCTCCGAATCTCGCCGGAAATCGTCTCTAAGGTTTTAGTGTGTTCAACCGTAGGCCTAAGAGAGATCTCTGGGGAGTCGGCAGATTAAGGCCCCGTAATCAAGCTACAACAACCCTATCCACCTTTGCCCACCGCTCTAAGTAGTAGGTAGATTGAGACCTTAGAGTTCATGTCCTTACGTAGTTCCTTTACCTCTTGAAAATGGCTCCAAAACAGGAGATGAAACGCGGTTCAATCCGAGAACCAAGTATGTCTCACATTAAAGATCGCAGAAATATTTCCGAACATTATATATATATATATATATATATATATATATATATATATATATATATATATATATATATATATATATATATATATATATATATATATTTATTTATTAGACAGATAACTCAAAGAATACTTAACTGATTTTAACGAAACTTGGCACATATTTTCATTTCGTTAAGGCCGCAAACGACTTCGTAAATCAGCTACAACGGAGATTTTCTTCATCAAAAAATATACAAGAGTATTTTTGAATACGCTCTATTTTTGAAAGTATTAGAGTAACTGGAATGAGACCTTACGTGTAGCTAGAAATGATGCAAATAAACCTCTGTTGTGAATTTCAGGTAATTGGGTTCACAAATTAAAAGTTTTTCCAAATTCAAAATAAAATCTGAAAGAGATGAATTTAAACGACTTAAGTTGGTACAGTCCAATGCCTAAGAAAGACGGAGTAGTTAGCTGCCATGCGTAGATGAATACATACTACAGTAGCAAACAATATGTACAAATAAACTGATAAAACATACTACATATCCGAAACTCGGTCACGAAAATCCAGAAAACCATTGTTAACACCATGTCAATGCGCGAAAGCGAAAGTACATTCAGCCCGCTCTCGCACGACGTCCGACCTCAGAATGACACAGGCATGAAATTAAAAATGATGTGAAAGTGGAATATTTAATACATTTTTAAAATACACTATATTTTTAGCTTGATGAACGGTCCCAATTAAATTTTTCGGCTGAAAATGCAGCATATAGTGAAAAGATAAATGTTTAGGAAAGGACATTTTTACAAAACTAGCGTTTTTTATAGATATTTTTTGATAATAGAAAGATATCGACGGTAACACTTTCACTACTATAACGCACTTGCTGCGTCCCGAAACTTTTTATTTTGCTCTAATTATTAGATGACTTTTTGATTAAAACATCATAATGTAGCAACGGATTTTTGTTTTTAGTGGTCATAAATACGTATAAATCAAAAGTATAATTTGGAGAACCCAATTTATCACAATACAGGTGATAGACTTGACGTTCGTTTCGCTAACAAAGTTAGCGTTATTGTAAGGGGCTTTGATATTTGATATTGACTTATGCTTAATGGTATTAAAAATCAATACATTTTAATATACAGATTATTTACATTAGCAATGAGTAACATATACAGGTAAAAATCTAACAAATGTTTTATGAAAGATCAGTTATCTAAACATACGATAAGGTTGTCATTATCATTATGCAAATACAGATCAACAGCTCATCTGCGCCGATGGTCATGTATAACGTGCGTTAGCTTTAGTTTTTTAATAACTTAGGAAGCTAAAATGAAGATAATTATAAGTGTGGTAGTTTTTTATATCTGTGTAGACAATGTTGAATTGCTGGAATGTTCCAAAGAGTTTGTCAAAATATGTAATCGCCAAAAGAACTGCGATGAATGCATTCGTCAACATCCATGTTGTAATTACTGTTTTGATTCGGTAAGTTTTATATTAGTAATGCATGTTTTTGATGTGACAATAACTGTGGAACGAATGTGAAATTCTTGTGGTAATAAATTAGGAGGTTGTGTGTGTTTTTTGTTTCTTTAACATCCGTTTATTTCCGCGACTATGGCCCATCACCGACGCCAAGGAGCAGTTTTACCTCATTATCCTGGAAATTTTGCCGAACCCCTAACTTTTTGTAAGGGGGGTAGGGATATTTAACGTGTCCAACATTGCATGGACACGGGACCGACGGATTTACGCTCCCTACGAAGGGCGGAACGCGCAGACATTCAATGCTCAAATACAATGCCACCACCTTGGTTGGTGTTAATGTTACAGTATGTACTGAAAAAGTGAATGGAGAACCCTGGGATCGAACCTGGTGCCTTTTGGTAGAGAGGCACCAGTTCTTACCATTGAACAACCGAGGCTCCAATTAGAAGGTTTAAACTAATATATTTATGTGTTGTGGATTTTAGTGTATTCTCACTAAAACGCTAATAGAGAGATCATGACTTTCGAATTTTTGGGAAAGTTTCTTAAAATGACCCTGACCTAGAGCCCTTGTATACCTAGTCCATATGTGGGATTTGTGAATATATATATATATATATATATATATATATATATATATATATATATATATATATATATATATATATATATATATATATATATATATATATATATATATATATATATATATATATATATATATATATATATATATATATATATATAATATATATATATATATATATATATATATATATATATATATATATATATATATATATATATATATATATATATATATATATATATATATATATATATATATATATATATATATATATATATATATATATATATATATATATATATATATATATACAGGTGGCGCATTGAAAACGAAACATACCGATTTGCGTCCAGAGAATTTTTTTAAGAAACGCTGAAACACGTCAATTTTAATATTGAGGGGCACATGTTTTGACTTAAAACTCAACTTTGCCACATCAACCCCTTAAGGGTGGCGATAACAACCCTTATATTTTAAATAGGGAACATGGGTCGAGTGTTACATCATTAAGCTCTTTCTTTTCTGAATTCAGCACACTAATTTTTTTTTGAAGTTTTATCTCGTTTAAAAATTATTCACAGTTGGAGTTGCAAGAACGTATTTCATTCATTGTGATAAGAAATGCACTAATTAGTCAATTAATTAGTCAATTTTTCGTTAAAAAACCAAACGTTCAAAAATATTTATTCAGATAAGTAAGTATTCAAATTGTTGACGACCAGCTTCCATACAAAAGTACAAATTTGCTCAAAAGGAGCTCTGGCATTCTGGAGCATTTGTGGAGTTATTAGACGACATTCTTTAACAATGCGTCGTCGTAATTCTTCCAGAGACTCCGGTTCTGTTGCGTAAATTCTACTCCTTAAATGGCCCCATAGAAAGAAGTCTAAATGAGTTAAACCCGGTGATCTAGGGAGGCACTCAATAGCACCCCTACGCCCAATCCATTGTCCTGGAAAAACTCTTTTTTAAAAAACTACCTAAAACGTTGTGAAAAATGGAGAGGAGCTCCATCTTGTTGAAACACTAATTGATTTTCTTGATAGCGATCATAATTTTCAACAATGTCAATTAGTAGAGGTTAAACGATATCTTCAAGTAACTCCAAATACGTTTTGCCACTCAAAATGCCATCAAGAAAAATTGGTCCGATTAAACGGTCTCCAAAAATGCCAGTCCAGACATTCAATTTTTGTGGAGTTTGAGTGTGAACTTCGTGAAAATTTATTGGATTATTATCTGCCCAATAACGGCAATTATGACGATTGACTGTAGAGTTCAATAAAAACGCACACTCGTCTGAAAAACAGATATTGAACAGAAAGTTCCAGTTATCAGCTATTCGTGCAGTCATAACTTCACAAAATTCCAGCCGCCGATCAAAATCATCTTTATTCAGTTGTTGTACAAGATGAATTTTATACGGGTGAAATTTATGATGCTTCAATATTCGCTGAATAGGTCTTCTTTTGATGTTTGAAACAGCGGCCAATTTTCTCGTGCTCAAAGTTGGGTCTGCAGCAATTTGTCCTAAAACTTCAATCTCAGTAGTGTCATTTCTAACCGGAAATTCACGTTCAGGATCGCGTTTTTTGTTGGCTACTAAACCACTTTGTCGAAACTTTGCAACTAACTCAAAAATGTATTTTCTATTAACATGTCTGTTCAGATGTCGTTCATTAAACAAATTTGCGGTACGGTTGGCACAGTCATCGTTTTTGAAAAAAAGAGTAATTATTTCAACTCTTTCTTCTAAAGAATACACCATTGTGAAATTAATTTTCGGTAAAACTATCAAGTATCATACTGACCGATAAACTGAAATAATAAACCACATTTCTCTCATTCCGATAAGAAATGTTCTGATAGTCAATTTTTTGTTTACAAACCAACAAAACATTGACTATCAGCACATTTCTTATCGGAAGGAGTGAAATGCCATTTTGCATCTTTAACTGTGAATAATTTTTAAACAAGTTGATAAAACTTCCAAAAAGATTAGATTATTATATAATATATATATATATATATATATATATATATATATATATATATATATATAGCGGCAGAACTATGGAATGAGTTAATTAGAATTTTAGAGATTTGTGTTTTGACGAGATGCTCGGACACGTCAACTATAGTTTTCAAAAATACACATTTTTTGAATAAAATTAACGTATCTTCCACTCCTGGTTTAAAAATAGGACGGCCTCGACATTTCGTTCAAATGACAACCCCCTTTTTTAATTTTGATGGATCATTGAATTGTCTACACGGCAACATCAAATTTTGCTAGCTCACAATGTTAAATTTTTGAATGAAACTCATTTAAAGAGTGAAAAACTTAACTGTATTCATAACAACAATAATATAAAGGCTCTTATTCAACAATAAAAGAATTGTTTCCTTGAAATATAATGTTCGAAATGCAATCCACGGACTTTTTGGCAATAAGGAAATCTATTAACAAATTCCTCTTATACATTGCGAATGACGTCAGGGCTAATCCGACTCATTTCATACCTAATTCGATTTTTCAAATCTTCTAGGTTATTTGGTTTGTTAACATAGAGTTTTGATTTTAAATACCCCCATCAAATAAAATCTAAGGGCGTAAGATCTGGGTACATCGGAGGCCACTCTATTGGTCCTCGCCTACCGATTGACTTATCAAGAGAGCAGTCATTTAAGAATCCACGAACAGGACGTGCAAAGTGCGGAGGCGCGTCGTCTTGCTGAGACCAAATATCACCACTTCGTAACTCAGGATAATATTAATTTAGAAAACTGGAGCAGGTGCAGGAGTATCTACAGTCTAGACCGGAGACAGAGCAATATAAAACTTCACCCTACCAATCGCTGTGCAGACTAGTTCAAGGCACAGTGATTTTGGAATGGGTGGAGTAAAAAGACTAAGGGCATGCAAAATAAGCCAAAGACTGCAGTGTTTTCGGGGCGGCGAAGTCGCGGACGAGCCCTGAGGGAGGAAAAAAGTGCAGGAGTAAGCTCATTCCTTAAAAATTTATCATATCGCTGCCCAGCGAGAGTTTCCTCGAAGAAAAAAGAACTCATGATTCCATGGTGGACTATTCCTGCTCACACGCTAACTTTACGAGATTGTTATGTATGTGTTTCAATCATCCAGTGACGATACTCTCTACCCCAATACCTGCAATTTTGTTTATTCACTGTTTCATTTAACCAAAACGATGCTTCGTCCGAAAAAGAATTTGGAGAATAAAGTTTGGATTACGGATGCATAAATCTTGCATTGTTTCACAAAGATGCATTCGTCGATCAGGATCATTTTCATTAAGTTCGTGCAGCAGCTGTATTTTGTAAGGATGGTAATCTTTTAATTCTCATGCACGTAATACTGATCGCTGAGAAAATTCAATCTGCTGCAATTGATCGAGATGCAACATGAGGATTCTCACCCACACGTAATATCATATCAAGTTTTATGTCTTCATCAATTTTCTTAGGACGCCCTGCACATTACATGTGTTTAACACGTCCAGTTTTGCTGAATTTCTTCTCGATTTTATTACCAGTGGATTGATTGGCTAATACGTCTATCTGGATATTGTCATAAAACAAATTGCACACTTCTTGCTGTGTTTTGGTTTCATAACCACATCCAATAACAATTAAAATTTCTTTACGTTGGGTTTCACTTAAGTGTGCAATTCTTGATTAACTTTAAAAAGAGATTTATGTTTTTAAGAATAAAGTTCTTTTGACAACGACGCACATCTGGTTTTTCTATATTATTGATTAGTACCTACCTACTTGTGGATATAATTTCGAACATTGTATTTAGAAGAAACAATTTTATCTTTCAGTGAATTTTTATTTAAAAAAATTAACTAATAGAGATGTATCGATGGTGAGACGTTGCAAAAATTTTTTCAAATGAGCGCGAACTAGGACCTCTAGAACCCATATCCGGGGTCAGTTTCAATTTTTATATGTTTATATATATATATATATATATATATATATATATATATATATATATATCCAACCGATAACTCAAAAAATAATTAACCTATATTTCACTTAAATGTGCAATTCTTGATTAACTTTAAAAAGATATTTATGTTTTTAAGAATAAAGTTCTTTTGACAACGACGCACACCTGGTTTTTCTATATTATTGATTAGTACCTACCTACTTGTGGATATAATTTCGATCATTGTATTTAGAAGAAACAATTTTATCTTTCAGTGAATTTTTATTTTACAAAATTAACTAATAGAGATGTATCGATGGTGAGACGTTGCAAAAAATTTTTCAAATGAGCGCGAACTAGGACCTCCAGAACCCATATCCGGGGTCAGTTTCAATTTTTATATGTTTATATATATATATATATATATATATATATATATATATATATATATATATATATATATATATATATATATCCAACCGATAACTCAAAAAATAATTAACCTATTTTGATGAAACTCGGCAGGTACCTTTCTTTTATTAATGGCTTGGATGAGTTCGTTATCGAAAATCCGACAAGGTTTTCTGGGAAAATTTTGAATTTTTGTTCGAAAAAAAATTTTTTCTCCGAAAATTATAAAGTTATTTTAATTAAATTTGATGTATATATTGCGTTGCAAAAGACCTTCCTATATACTAAAATTAAACTTTCTAAGTTTTAAAAAATTGAGTTATTCAAATTTTTTGTTTCTTTTTTTTTTTTGAAAAAAAATCTACGAAAATTACAAAGTTATTTTAATGAAATTTGGTGAATACGTTGCCTTAGGAAAGACTACTACATACCAAAATTGAACTTTATGAGTTTATACAAAACTGAGTTGTTCAAATTTGAAGCATTTAATAAAAATTCACTACCATACCGCACTTGCTGAATCCCGAACTTTTTTCGTTATCTTGTGATTGTTGTTTTGAATAGAGCAGCATCCTAAGCGTAAATAAAAATGTCTTCTAACATTAATCAATATATGAGACGTGACCGACCTAATCACATCGTTACTTTTCTTCGTAAGTCTGTCAAATCGCGTGGTTTAGGTTTGTATAACACACTTTTTACATATCCCCATTAGAAGAAGTTAGGCAGCCTGCAAAGCGAGAGGTCCCGGGTTCGATTCCCGGGCGGGCCAACGAAAAGTTGACCTTGTCTGGAAATTTGTACAATTAGTAAAGATCATAAATTGCGCTAATGGCTTCAGATGTCACAGCTATTGAATAAATAAAAAATAGTACATATAAGTGTTTCTTAAAAACAACTAAAATCGAAAATTTGCTAGGACAATTTTACGAAAAGTATTAAAAAATTATTTGGTTATAAAAAATTGCTAATTTTTTTTCTAAAATCCGCCAAAACATATTTTTATGAAACGTCCCCAAATTTGTTAGCAAAAATTCGCGAAAAATGTTTTCAACGAAATTCACTAATAAAGTTCTGCAGACAACAAGCACGGATCCGAGCACAAACCGGTTATGCATCGAGAACTGACCGTGTCACACATTGCTTAACGTCGACACTTATCTGTACTGCCCCGCTCATATTTGCATTTCATAATGTTGCCAAAAATACTTAAGTTATCAAATTGTCAATTTAAAGTTTCATCTGAAATCTGTCAAAATAATTTGTCAACCATATAAATAAAAAAGTCTGAACGCAGCAAGTGCATTGTGGGAGTTGACTTTCATAAAACATATTTTTAGTAGCAAATATAATAAATGAAAAATAAATAAATGAATAAAAATATATCTTTTTTTTTAATGAAAGCAGACATTAAATTTGGTTACCAATATAAGATATATAGTAGAAACAATGTAGATACCACATTTGTTCAAAATAACTTAATTGTTTGCAAAAGTACAAAAATGTTCCGAAAATAAACTTTAAATGTTCCTGAAAAAAAAAACTGATCCCATTTTCCTGGACAACAAATCTTTTTAAGGTATTTACCCAACTACCAAGATATAGTTATTCACAAAACGGTTTTCGATGAAACTTCCACAAAACTATTCTATGGGGCCTACTTCGCGCTCATTTGAAGGATTTTCTTCAAAATCCAAAAGTGTTCTGCTTAGTACGTTATTTCTACAAAAATTAACCAAACAGAATAAATATATCACCAACGACTTATGGGCCAGCCTGTGATTGTTAAAATAATTTTATAAGATGAACTCCAAGACACCCTACAATTATCGTATAAAATTTATTATCGTACCTTGTAATATGTATATATTAAGCTTTACCCTATAAATTCCGTCACCCTGTACATATGTAGATAGATCAAAACTGAAACAAACTCCGGATATGGGTTCTAGGGGGCTTAATTCGCGCTCATGTGGAGAAATCTTTTTAAACTTCAAAGTCGCGGTCTCATCAGGAGCAAATTTATTCTGAAAAAATCGCTAAAAAATTATAGATGATCTAACCATAAACTCTATAACTCAACCTACTTTCAAAACATGAGATAAAATGTGTATTTGAAATGAATTTTTCGCAAATATTTTAGTAAAACGAAGGGCAATGACGGTTGAAGCTGAAACATAAGGCTATGTAAAACATTTATTGCAACATTTTCTCTACATAACCCGTATTCGTTTCAGGTTATTTGCCTAAAGGATGCCAATTTTGCGTTTCAAATCGCTTTTACTTTTGGGAAGAAAAACTGTAAAATTTTCAAAGTACTTTTTCTGGTATTCCTTGACCTTTTTGCTACAAGAAACTTAACCTTTGCCTGTAATATACAATATATTTTAATATACATACAAAATATTTTGGTCTTGTGCGTTTTTCTGGTCATCAGTGGCACTTAATTTTTTTCTTTAAGTTTTATCGATAAATAACTATTATGACGAACTATGAAAGTCAACAACAACATCTGAAAAGTCGAAGAAAAAAAGTTTATAAATGCTGTGACATGTGAAAATAAGTAGGCAGTGATCGAATGGCATAGGAAAAAATTTTCACAGGATCTATAGACTTTTTCATTTTCTATCTTTTGAGACATCGTTAAAAAAATCGCGTTATCAATACAAAAGTCACAGGGGTGTTTCAATATTAGAAGGGTCACACAGAAAACCTCTCTGAAATGGTTAATAATTCTTATTTTTCGATGAAATTATATATATATATATATATATATATATATATATATATATATATATATATATATATATATATATATATATATATATATATATATATATATATATATATATATATTAAAGGTTGCCGAATGCAGGGGCGTACTTACTTTCTTCCTAAAAACGGCCCTAATACTTTTTCCCATTTTTTGACATAGAAAAATTTCATTAGTAGGCCTTGGTCAGGTGACATAAAGAACAATTTTCACAGCATTTGTAGAGGTTCTCCTCTTATATCTTTTGACCTCTTGTTCATGAAAATCGAATTATATATATATATATATATATATATATATATATATATATATATATATATATATATATATATACATATATATATATATATATATATATATATATATATATATATATATATATATATATATATATATATATATATATAGATATACAGGGTGTTTAAATAATTTTTCTTAATTTTTTTTTTCAAATATCTTGAAAGTGGCTTAACCTATTATTATGAAATGTGGCATGGTATTATAAGACATCATGCGTAATAGGATGATGGTATCAATTTCACCACTGCCGCTAGGTGGCACCGCCGACAGCAACACTGGTTCATTAACATGGGTAAAATTTTTTGTCCAGCCTGTATGCACATTTTTTAACAAAAATAAAGAAAGCCCATTTAGTTTCACACAAAAAAGGTATACTTCTTTGAGGTCGAAAAAGTTGACCGTTTCCAAAACAAACTCAAAAGCTCAGAATTCTCATTTCTTAGAATAGGCATCCAAGAATACGTTTCTTAGATCTTTTGGGTTCCAAGTAAAAATGTAATTAAAAGTGAAATGTTATGTATGCTGTTCGTTAATTATTTAGCCAATATATCTGGTTTAATTAGGGAATGTCGCTACCATCCGTAGATAGCTATTTTATAAAAGATGGCGCACTAAAAATTTAATTCTGCCAATGCAGTACCAAAACGTATTTCATTTTCATTCATAAATAAGTATCATATCATGAGAATATGAGATCAAAAGAATGAAATAAATATTGTAAACAAAATCGGCAATTTTTCCACCTGGTTTTGGTTTATCCGTAGATTAAAACGTTTACTAACGCTAAGAAGAGTTGTAAAATAATTTTATTTGTTCTGAGCTGTGAGTACAAGGGGGTTGTGCTAATTCTAATTGCGATGAAGCATTGAAATATACCTAAGAAGGTTATATTTAATGCTATCAAGCGATACCATATTTTTTGCCTCTGCGACTCAAGATTCTGCGTACTTGCATTTTTTTATTTAACAGAGATTAATTTTTGTGTTGCGTATGGATGCAGTAATGAATATAATCCACAAAAGCCAATTTCTTTTTTGGGTAAGTTAAAGAAATTTAAGTATAATTATGCAGATGAGCGGCATACGTGCTTTCTAAAAATTGTTTTAAGAAACGCGTTTAAAAGCACCTCTATATGCATAAATAACAAGAGAAATGTTGTGGAATCAACCCCTACAAAAAGTACCGGACGCAGAGTGAAAAGGGGTGATCGGAGGGAAGGAAATCCAAGGGCAAAATCGACAAAAATAGCGTAGATGGACCTCTGTAAGCGGCCTTTTTTTCATTTTGTATCAACACTTTCTCTTAATAATATTCTTCTTCCTCCAGCATGCGACTTATTGCTCCAGGTCCCCCAGCTTTTTGGGGGTGGAAGGGGCAGCATTTTTCTTGTCGTGTATGCACAAAACACTCTACAAAGCAGGCCTGAATGACATGATCTGACCTGACTTGACTTGACCTAACCCGACCTGACAGTGACCTGATCAGAAAAACGTAGGAGAAAACCGAACAAAGCAGAATAACATCTAAAATTGTTGATATATCGACGTTTAAACTCCTCTTTTAGCGCCACTTCCACGAATACGGATATGTCAGCAAAATTCGCCGTATTATTGTTTCGGCCAAACACAGAATGCTCTGTTTCACGTCCGACAGCAAAATTTAGCCCTTACACCAGTGATGATAAGTAGATTGATAACTAGGGTTGCATTCAACATTGCAGAATGCTACTACCTATAATAACGAATGAATGTATTTTTGTGCCAAAAATTAAAAACAAACAACTAAAAAGAATGTTATAGTAGTTATGCCAATCTGATTGTTTTTTTTATCATCTGACTCATCGATTGAATATGCGCCAAAAACAGTCAATCAGGTCGCGTCACTTAAGTATTTATAGAGTTACTGTGTTTACATAATCATCCTACAATATTCATTAATCGCGTTTTTTAGTTATGCTATTTTATAGTTTAACACGTTTTGGAATCACTATCAGTGCAAAATAAAATAAAAAAGATGCACATTACAGTATATTTACCTATCTTAATTATGCGTTCATCAAATATAAAATAAAATGCTTATTCTAGCAAACGAGCGAGTACAAAATACCATAAGCTCGTTAAGAGTGATGTAGACCTAAGAGGCAAAGGGTATTGTTTACATTTAATCCATCTATTTATGAACTGGAATAGGGAAATGTAATGCTTATAACATCGTCCTAATATTAACAACTAAAATTTACAAGCAATAGAATACTTTTAATTACGGGATATTAAACATTATGTAATTTCTTTGAGTTATAAACATTAAATGTCTGCTTTCTCATTTCTAACTTTATTACGAAATGTTAAACCTCACGTCAGAGGTGTCGTCTTATTTGACTGGTTCCTCTTACTGTCAGAGTTGAAGAAAAAGCTCGTCGAATTTCTCGTTCGCGCTGAGTATGAAAATAAGTTTATGCAGTGATAATATTATATGGATCTTTGTAAACCTGTAAAAGGAATATGGGTTACTAAGTTACGTCTCGCGTTGCTAAGTAACTTATGCGTCACCTAGCAACCTACGATACACACAATGTTAATTCCTCGCCCATTCATTAAACCTTTGTTACTGGGCGATTTGAGTTAATACCTATTGAATAAACACGTTACATTTCATGGTTCAGAGCAATGCTAATAATTTAAAAATATTCAGGTAATGATACAGTAGCACCACACACGGATATTTCTACAACTATGACTTTCGAATCCTGCTCTTAACATTGATGCAAACATTATAACGAGTGTGACCAAAGCGTTGTTCTGGTGTAACTACTGACTCCCACATAAGATGGAACCACCACATGATCAACCTGAGAAAAATAATTCGTGTCATGATGGTCCAGCTTAAAGTCCTATAATAAATGCTGAACTCCTCTCATCTGAAAATATTGTACTAATCATTGATAGAAAGACATTTGCCTTATGGTATTTTGGCTTGGGGCGGGAACCTGTCATTTTGACATAAGACAGTTGTTTTGATTTGGTTTGGCTGTGCGTCAATATCTTCATCCGCAGGTAGACCATAAGTGTGAAAATCGGCACAGCATCCACGCTTCTTAAAGACAGACAGAGAGAGAGAGAGAGAGGGGGGGAGAGAGAAAGAGAGAGAGAAGATAACAGTGACTCAGCGTTCTTATACTTACCTGCGTACAAGAGTTTACAAAACGGTTCCTAGTGTGGTTTGAAAATTATTCACTATAAAGAAGTTCAAGCAGAGATTAAAAGAGTAGATTATTCGTACATATCGGGACACGATACACGAAACGATCGATGTCAATCCGTAGTTGATACGCATTTGTTGATTTTTTGTTCTGTGTGTTTGTTTGCTAGGATACTTTCTTTGTTAATTGCTTGTCTGTGAGGTGGCCCAAATGTGTGTGTGCATGTGATATCTATCCATGTTGCGTTGTGGATTGTGTTTGTATGGGCATGTGAGCTGACGTTTTACATCCAGAGGCGTTTACATTTTTGTAAATTGAATTCGTCTGGATACCTGGATAATATTTGTTTGTTTGATTGATTTTGTAATTGTTGGTTTCTTAAGTTGTTTTAGTTTTAGTTTTAAACCTAATTTAGCCTTACCTCATGTGCAGTAAAGTGTGATGTGTATGTATCTTACTCATAGTTTTATTACTCCAGAGACAACGTTAACAAGTCTCTGACATAGGCGATTGTCTTGTCAAAAATTTTATTTGTTTGGTTCAATAAGTAATATTAATAAAATAAAATAATACTTTAATGCCAGACTCTCAGCTCTTTTTTTTCATACAAATAAATGACTTATCTCGTGTTCCAAAAGTATAGCCATATATAAATTTATTCTCTTAAATATAATGTTTTTTTCTTTCAGGATTTTAGTAATATAAATAAAAAATGTAGCACAGAAGAAGATTTAAAAATAAGAGGATGTAATCAAATTGAATCTAATTTTAAATCTGAGATAAACGTTTTGAAAAACAGAGCTTTTATGGATATGAGTGACCCAGTGGGATATGCGGTTCAGATGAAACCTCAACATATCAAATTAAAGCTCAGACCAGGTAAATTTTATGGATCATTTGGTATTTTGGGAATCTTCATATTTTTAACATTATAAGCAATTTAGTGATGTAATCTATACTCTATGGGTTTTGTATACATGTATGTAGTAAATGTTCAAATAAAAATAGAAAATTGTAGCCTCATTGCGTATAGAAAATTTGACTCGTTTATAATCATATAATAGAAGCATTTTTTAAGTTTGCCAGTGTCTAGTAATTGTACAACTTATGGATATCCAGGCTTGTTCAAAAGTAACGGCACACAGAGCATCAGTAGATTCTTCGCATCAAAATATTAGCCAAACTTATCTAAAAGATTGAATTAAAAGAAATACAGGGCGTTAAAGTGAGAGACGTTCATATCTAGAAATCTATTTAACGTATTGGGTTGAACATTGGTACAGATACGTTTTTATGGTGATAAAAAATTATTCATTTTCAATTTGACTCTAGCGGATAAAGTGCTGCTTACGGTGCCCTTCAAATCTTCAAAACACGCACACTTTCCTGTTAGCATCGCTAGGAAACTTTTGATTAGCAAATTGTATGCCTTGTTCGTCATCAGAGGGATAAATAAACCGATATTTACAATACTCAATTAATTTTTTTACTTTTGAATTGTAGAGATGAATTAAATTAAAATATTTAAATTAACTTTGGTACAAGTAAATATAAGAAAGAATTAATGTGATAGTAGTATCTATGTTTAGATTTTCATAATATATAAGTAGTTGATAAATTGTTTTAACAAATATGATTGACTTGAATAACGTTCTTATTTCTTGCAGCTGGTGACATGAAATTTCCGTGTAAGATTAAAAAAAATACTTTCTGAATTTTTATGTAATTGGAATTTTATGTATTTTTCGGCAAATTTTTGTATAAAAAAATTAGTCTGTTTTCGCAGAATTCCTTTTAGTCTTTCCCAAGAAATCATTTTTTGTAAGATTTTTGTGAAATGCTGGTAATTAATAGTAAACGTTTAATAAGTTATTGTAAAGAAAATATTCTCGGATTTTCGTGAAAAAAAAAACTTTCACAAATTTGTGTAAAAAACAATTTTTTAAAACAATATTTAAGCCAATTTTTGTAAATATAAAAATTCGTGAAAGAAATGCGTCAAAAAATTTTCATGGAATGGTTTTTTTTCAATTTTTCTCAAAAAGCTTTTTATAAATAATTACATCTTGGCAGGCGTGTGTAGCTTGAAGAGGTTCGTTGGCCAAGAAAATCGGACCAGTTTTTTAAGGACATTTTAAGTTTATTTTCAGAAAATTTCTGTACTTTTAAAACAATAAAGTTACTTTGATGAAATGAAAACCTACTATATAGGATATACTGTTAACATATTTTGATGCCTTTCATAAAAAAGCCATATTTGCCACTAAAAACATTTCTATGAAAATTTACTATCATAACGCATTTGCTGCGTCCAGGCTCTATTTTCGTTTCTCCTATTAGCACCATCTCATTTACGTACCTTATACAACGAGACCGTTGTCTATATGTTTTGTTTCCTCCTCGTAGTTTTCTTTAATCTACTCAGTGTATTCTAGATTAACAAATATGGAAATAATGGACCTGCTTGCCGTAGACTTTTTCTAGCCTAGGCTTCAATGTCATTACCGTAACTATATATCGTGGTTCTTTAATTTTTGTACAGATTATAAATATTGGGCATTTTGATCTAATTGAGCTTTTTTTATTATATGAAACAATGTTTTCTGATCCACATTATGGAATACTGTTTCCAGGTCTTCAAATGCGGACACGTATCTCTATTTTTGTCAAACCGCCTTTCTTCTATTGTTTCAAATGCCAACTATAGTGGCTATATAAAGACAGTGTGGGCATAGGCGATTCGGCCGCCGTGCTTTTTTTTACAGAGAGAAACATGAAAAACGAAGCATCCCTATTTACTCCTGGTCCTGTGACTTTCTTGGGGGTTGTTTGCAAGAATTTTTTTTTGTAGTTTATGTATTCAAAGGGGGCCCTACGCAGGTTTCTGAATTATTTTTCTAAAAGTCCTCCGTGAGCTCATCTATAAATTTACCTTGGAAGATAGCCGAAAAGGCAAATAGTGCCTTTTAGCTGTATTTTAAGCAAGGAAAGTTGCTCTTCTCCTTACTGTGTGATGAATGAAAATAGCATTCAGTAGGGAATAGCTAAAAATTCATAGTTCAGAAAACCTATGTACCTATGCCTATTACTTGTAATGAGTACCTAGTGATAATTATTGAATCATGAATAAGTAATAATAATGTTATCAGACTTTTCTTATGCAAGCAGATGAATTTGGCTGTTTTATATTTCCTATAATTAAATAGGTTTTCAATTTTGAGCAGGTGATCAATCAAAATAACTGATCTAAATATGGAGCACTAAATGAACAATTCGGGGCTCAAAAGTATTCACAATTGCACACATTCTTGAATAAAATTAGCAAGATTTTTGCTAAAGGTTCCTTTAACTGGTTATGTGATGGTGCTGTCAACGCAAACAAAATATTTACTTATCCCAAAGTAATATGACATTTCAGTTGATTTGAAATTTTTCCGGAATCGATAATGAGATTTTAATTTACACTTCCAATTTAAAAGAGAATTAAATATCAGATGAGTCATTTCTTCATCATTATTACTTGTCACCCCCGTCCAGTTTTTTTCACAGATACATGGATTAACACAGAAATGCTTCGATTTTTCTGGTCCTCTCATAAGGCTCCGCACAAATAAAAATGAAACAGGGCGTTTTTGATCCCACGTGATTGTTGACCAATCAACGCTATGACGAAAGTATGACCACACTGTCTTTAAACAGTCTTTGTAGTGCCAGCACTACTTCGGATCACCAACCAGATCTAAATCCGAAGTAATATCCATCCAGGCAGGTCTCATTTTTCAATCCCATCGTAAAGTTCATTCTGATTCTCACTGTGGGCATACGTTCTGTCCTGTGCTGGTTACATTTTCGAGCGTTCATTTCTATGTATAAACTCACTGGTCAGTTTACCTCATTTATAACATTGCTCCATCAGTTGCAACAGTTCTACCTCCATATTTCACCAGATTTTTAGGTTCTGTGGTTAATTCGTCCTTGTTTAAATCCTTTAACAACTTTTTTTTAATTCCTCACTAAAAATTATCTGGACCACATCATCCTGGGGTATCTTTCCTCCCTCCTCTATAAATATACCCGTTTTCACAATCAATTTACTTTGCATGGTACAACTCTTTTAGATCGATTTTTTTCAGTGTTTAGCAAAGAAGGTCACCGGCGTGAAGAATGTCTTTCTTTTATAGAAATACATTTCCATGGTGGTCCTTTATAACTTTAATTTTTGTTCCTGATGTATGTTGTAGTTATCTAACCTGCTGGTAAACTTTATCCGACCATCTTTTTTTATGTAATTTTCGAATTTTTCACTACTTCTGCATCAATAGTTTTTATGATTTCCTCCGTTTTTGTTCGGTCGTATTTCTAACTTGTTAATTTTTGTTGCATGCCTCTTTATTCTTTCCTCTGTAGACATGTTAGGTTCTTGTACGGGGGTCAATCAATAAGTACCGCACTTTGAGGACAGGCGGCGTTTCGGAGGGCAGTAGTCATCACCATCGTGTACTAATCGGTCAAACGACATCATACTTAATTTCAGACTGATTCATATGTTAGTTTTTATTTGGCAGCCAGTTGTATCACACTGGTGTTTCGTGTTTCTCTATAAAAATAAAAAATTGCAATATCAATCCGTAATTCGCTTTTTATTTTTGGATGGCCAAACATGCTCAGAAAGAAACGCGAAGTTGGATGTTGTCTACGGGGACACATCACCACCTATGACAATGTGGAATTTAAACGTGGCCGCCCATCTGCTTTTTCATGAGGAGTGGCCAGGCCGCCCTGCAGACGTGATTACCGAGGAAATCGTTAAAAAGTTCCACGACATGATTCACGCTGATCGTCAAACTAAAGTACATAGGCCGTAGGCGTGTTGTACGGAATGTTATCAATATTTTACATGATAAGCTAAGTATGAGAAAGGTGTAGGTCTGATGGGTGCCGCGATTGCTCAGTGGATACGGCTGTCAATGTAGAAGCAGGGTTTGGAGCTCTTTAAGCGAAATTTGCAGGAGTTTTTGCGTTAAGTCGTTGATGAAACCTGGGCACATTATTATACACCATAGACCAACAGACAGTTAAAACTGTGGATTTTTTCGGGTGAATCTGCTCTGAAGAAAGCAAAGACGATCCCATCGTTTGAACAGGCCAGGGCCACGATTTTTTTGTAATTCGAAGAGAATAAACCCCATGGACTTTTCGCAAAAAAGAAGAACGATCTCGGGGCAGTACTACAATGAATTATTGCACCAATTCGGTCAGAAATTGAAGTAGATACGATAACGCAACAGCAAATTTATCCATAATTGTTGCACACAAAGTGCATGAACTGTGCTACGAATTGCTGCTACACCACCGACTCACTCACATGACCTAGCTCGCTGCGACTTCCTTGTCTTTCCAAAGGTGAAGGCTCGGAGGAAAAAAATCTGCTCAAACGAGGAGATTAAAGTTTGACAAATCGTAGTTTTTAGAGGGGTTAAAGAAATGGCAGAAACGTTAGGAAAAGTTTATTTACCCAAAAGGAGATTACGATGGAGAAATTTAAAAAAATAGTAAGAAACTTGCGTCTTCATTCCTTATACGAGTGTTTATTAATCAACCCTCGTATTACCTTTAACATTTCTGGTGAAATCAACGATTTTCTTGCTTCCAGTTTCTTCTTGCACAGTATTTGTTCCGCAGCTGCCTTTAAACTGCTTCTTTTGTCTGTCGACGTATATGTTCCACGTTATTTACTCATGCTCTAGGTTTTACTTCTGATATTTTCATCTGCCTTTTATATACCCAGTGTAGATGATACTGTTTTGTATATAATTGTTATGTTAAATGTTAAAAAAATCATGTAGGCATATTGTTTAGCTATTTTTAAACTTGAAATATTAAGGTAAACAATATTGAAGCTAATGACAACTATGTATATGGTCATAGAAAATCAATATTGAAGCTACATAAGCTATTTCCTTAGCAACTAAAAGTGAAAAGGACTTATTGTGGTAGTAATTTTAGATACCCGTTTACATTGTTTCGAGATTTATTTTCAAAATACCTTAAAACGAAAGACGAAGTCCGAGTTATATTTTCGATTGGTCAAATATACATACTCCTCCACATGACCCCTTATAAGCTATTTTATGAACATCCTATATTTTTCAGCAGGCATGATAGGTTGCTGCATAAAATATGCAGTAAAAGAAAATTATAAGCAAATACGAGAAAATACTGAGTTGTAACCTGTCTTTTCTTCGATTGGTTTAAGTGCTATTATACCCATCTATTACACTTTCCTTGCAGGCGATCCCCAAAATATAACAATTCAGTATAAGCCAGCGAGAAACCATCCTGTGGATCTATATTATTTTATGGACCTCACTATATCAATGGAAAAAGTCCTAGATAAAATTAAAGAACTGGGAGCAGATTTGATTGATCATATGAAACATATTACAAAATATTATAAACTTGGGTTTGGATCATATGTTGATAAGCCTGCTATGCCATTTTACAGAACTGATACTGAGCATATTAACAACCCTTGCAGAGGTGAAGATATTGGTGTCTGTTCAAAAGGCTATTTGTTTAAACATCATTTAAATTTTACTAGTAACTCGAAATTATTTGTGGAAAAAGTAAGTAATAGTCAGTAAAATCTATTTAAAAAACACATTTCCTCTTCTTGCATACTTAAAGTCGACCCATTTTTGCAACTATGACCACTCACAGATACCAGGGAGCAGTTGTTTCTTCTCATTAACCTATATCTATTGCTTAACCACTTCTCTATAAGAAGTATATAAATCTTCTGTGAGCTCAACATAATATGGCATATAACCGACGGTTTAGCATTTCTTCTGATGGGTGGAACGTGCAGATTTTTTAGGTTGCTGTAGTTGAATTAACGGCGATGAGTATATTTAGGTTAGATTAGATCCAATGTAAGTGGGCTGTTCCAGTCCCTCCACGCAACCTTAGGTCTATTCGGCAACTGGTTTCAATTTCAACCACCAAATCCAGGTGAAAGTGAAAAGTTTGTTTGGCAGGTGTACTGCCACCTGAGTAAAGTCGCTTGCCCGTTTTGAAGCTCACAGAGAGATAACCTCTCTCCGAATTCGTCTGGACCCGACATCGGTCAGTGTAAGACTCGAAGCAGTATTATGAAGTTCAGCTCTCGAGCAACATACAACCGGGGTCACTTGCCCGTTTCGAAGCTCACAGAGGATGCCTTAGTAATCTACCCCACGAGATCCCAGCTCGGCTCCGAGTTCGTTCAGTCCCGATACCCATGTTTGCTTAAATATTACCCAACAAATCGGGCTCGCCGCAAGAAAAAATAATTTTGAGGGTGGAAGTTGGTTTGACGAGTGTATTGCCATCTGAGTGGGGTTGCTTGCCCATTTCGAAGCTCACAGAAATAGCATCTCTCCGAGTTCGTTCGGGCCAGACATCCGTCAGTGTTTGACTTGAGGCGGTATCATATGGAGTCCCGCACCCGAGCAGCATTCAAACGAGGTAGTTTACCCGTTTAGAAGCTCACATAGGCCTTAATTTCTAGTTTTAGTTCACCACCAGAGATCATAGCTCTCCTTCGGGTTCGATAGACCCTAAACCCATCAGTGCTAGACTCAAGGTGACATCCCACTGAGTCCCGCCCACTGCCTCACCCAAGCGAGGACGTTTGTCCGTTTCGAAGCACACAGCATACTCAAATTCCGGGTGTATATCACTCCCCTCCCTAGATATCTCAACCCCCTCCAGGTTCGTTTGGACCCGACATCCACCAGTAGTAACCTAAGGCGGTATCATTTGTAACCTCGCTCCCGAGTAACCAACAAACAAGGGCAATTGTTCACTTTAAAGCCCACAGTGGAGGCCTCGAAATCCGGGTGTATAGCACTCCTCAGAGATATTCGCTTCCCTCCAGGCTCGTGTGGAACAGACCACTGCCAGTGTTTGACTCCGATTAGTTGCTTTTTACAGCAGACAGGAGTTACCTTGGGCCTATTCTCTTATTTCGTCCCCCGACCGACACGGGATGATGAGGAGTAAAACAATGTACTGAATATTAAAAGTCTTAACGAAGCTGGTTGCGTACATATGATTTGCCGAATATTTCCTCAGGTACAAACTCAAACGTTTATTAGTGATAAGAGAATTTTGTCAATCAAATTATTGCTTTTACTTGTTACCTTTATTTTCACCTCCTTTCACATAGCCTCTTTCACGACTATGGCCTATCACCAACGCAAGCCACAAAATTTACCTCACCAACCTAGAAATTTTGCCAAACTGTCTTTTGTAGGAATTGAATAAATATTTTACGTGCCCAACATCACATGATAAACGAGACCGATGACTCGACGCCCCATACGAAAGACGAAACGTGCCATAGCTTATTTAGACAAATTGCAATTGCCTTATTAACCCTCATTTTTCGATATGTACTCAATTCTTTTTATAACTTGTCAATGTTCTTTATACAGTGTGCGTCACGACGATATTAAACTTTGTATACTTTCGACAATATTAATATCACGTACACTAATTTATGTACCTACATAAGATTTCCATAGTGCTCTATTTAACTAACTAAAAAAATTGGAAAATTTATAAATAACAATTGGCCCTGGGATGCCAAAACCAATTCACAAATAAAAAAACGAAATTTCTGGTTTTCCGGTTATAACGCAAGCAGCCGCCAACTTTGTTATAGTAAACAGAACAGCCTCTACATATTTTCATTTTTAGATTCTACGAAAAGATAATTGTCATGTTCTATAGCATAACCTATACAATGTTTTTATCAAGTAGTTCATGAAAGGCGAAACTTATGTGTCTCTAAGATAATTTAACAATTATGTGTTTATAGGTGAAAGAAAGAACACTCAGTGCTAATCTTGACAAATTAGAAGGCGGCCTTGAAGGTTTAATGCAAATACTTTTATGTGAAAAAGAAACTGGATGGAGTGAAAACTCCAGAAAATTTATACTGCTAGCAACAGATGCGCCACTTCATTTTGCTGGTGAAGGTATTTTAGCTGGAGCTGTAAAGAAAAACAAAGGTATTTGTCATTTGGACAGTAAAGGAAATTATCAAGTGCCGTTTCTCTATGACTATCCCTCACTTTCAGAAATTAAAAGTCAACTAACAAAGTTTAAGGTAAGTGTGTACATAGCAATCGTTAAATTTGCAACATTTCTAAATCGTTGCAGTCAAAAAACCAATGCAAACTTACAAATGAAACTTTAAGGTAACTTTCAAATGTAACATCTCCTTGGTCAGCTTGTTATTTATAGTGAATTTTCGTAAAAAAAAATCACTAATGGGGAGATCCCGACTTTTCTATTTAGAAAAATTTTTTGCAAATGAGCGCGAACTAGGACCCCTAAAAGCCATATCCGGGGTCAGTTTCAATTTTTATATGTTTATATATATATATATATATATATATATATATATATATATATATATATATATATATATATATATATATATATACGTATTTGCCGCTTTTCGGGGACGTATAAAAGTGTATAAAAGTATACCGTGTATAAATTTATACAGATTCAATCAGTGAGTGCAGCTTTTTGGAGACTAAAAATATTTGTCTCTGGGTATAAATTTATACCTCTCAGTTGATGAGCACATCTTTTTGAGGACCAATGTGTAAACTTTTTTATTTAAAGTTATAATTATTAAACTGTGAGAAAATATTCAAGGGGTCACTAAATTGGTTCTGTAACCGACCAAAATTGTAATCGTCAAGTTGGTAGCAAAAGAATATGTCGAAAAACTTTTGTTATAATTTGTTTTTTTTTTTTGAATACCGAATATCTCAAAAAATGCTAGTGCCTTTACTAACCCTGTATAGGTGCAAAAAAGTATTGCAATCGTGTAATGATCTATGTATTACCAACTTTGTGGAAACCTGTTTTGAATTAGAGGTGCCTAGCCCTGAGTGACTGTTAAATAGCACCTTTTTATTTTTTAATTTTCTGCAAAAATAGTTAGTTCACTATAAAGAGCAAGATTTCTAATAAAATCAAGAGTTCAACCTGTATAACCATAACTAACCAACTATACAAATAGTAATGTAACGTTTTCCGAGATAGAACCTCTAAAATGGAAAAACTCTAACCATTATTACAAAATAACAAGATTTGCAGATGCATTTGTCATACATGGACTGTTAACTGGGAGGCTCCGCTTTGAAAGCATTCACATATTTACTACAAAGTTTTTGCATACTGTTTAAGTTTAGTATTTCCAATACTATAGTTTTCTCGTAAAATATGCCTCGTTCAACATAAAACCTTATTTAGGTTCAGAGAATTACTGTACATAATTTCTGTTGCCTTACCTCAGCTCCGTAATTTTGAGTATCAAAATCTTGCTGTAACCAAATTTTATTTAGCTTCTCTTTTAAAAATAAAGTATACAGTGTGCTCTTATCTTATATTGCAACATTTCATAAATTCTACCTTAACATTTGCTTACATCATCTATCACAAATTTTAATCGAAAATAAAAAAAAGTAGGTTGAAACCTATTTTTCTAAAGCTAAAAATAAAAAAAAGGTGTATACATGTTGGGTTGCTTTCTCAGTTCTCCGCGCATCAAATTTATAGATGTCAATGACTTACGGTAATAATCTATATTCTTTGCTGCAGTTGTAGGACCTCTTCTAGGGCCATTTAATGATATCAATCTGGGAAATTTCTGGAGGTGGAGTTTTGTAAAAGGCAAAAAGGTAAAAAGTATATTGTGTAAATGTGTAACTTGTAGCCTCGATAAATCAGACGTTTTAAATAAGATGCCAGAACCTCGGTGGTTCAGGGGTAAGAACGTGTGCCTCTGAACCGAAGGGTACTGGGTTCGATCGCACGGTACTCCTTTCACTTTTTCAGTACAAACTGTAAAATTAACATCAACCGAGGTTGTGGCATTGTATTTGAGCAAGTTGAATGTCTGCACGTGCCGCCCTTCGGAGGGGGCGTAAAGCCGTCGGTCCCATGTCCATGCGATGTTGGGCACGTTAAAGATCCCTACAGTGACAGTGAAGTGAAACTGCTCCCTGGCGTCGGTGATTGGCTATAATCGCGGAAATAGGCCGACGTTAAAGAAACAAAACAAACAACAAACAAAAATAAGATGCCATTTACAGTTTACACCGTTTTCCATACTCAATATTAGCTTACTTATCACACCTGACAAACAATTTATAGAATGCTTCTTATTTAATCATTCTCAAAGAAATATAAAATTTGTTGTTTATTCTGCATTTTTTTATTCATCCTAATATTTTTACAGTCTTTTCATTATATTATCTCTACCGCTCTGACTCGTTGAGCAAAAATGATAACCACCTGCGGCAAATTCCTATTAAGGTTAAATTTTTCGCTTATAACCGTGACGCAGAAGCCGCACTCTGAAGACCCTTAAACCATGCCTCAGATTAGTCACTGGTCGTAACAGGTATATACGCATCAGTAGTCTGCACTATTTAACAAACATTACAACACTTAGAGAACATTAAAACAAAACATCTGATAAATTTTCTGATTGTTAATCATAAAAACAAATTGACTGAAAATCTAACCCCCGTAAGACACAACAGTGATTTTAGGTTCAAACACAGATTAATTTACCAACATTTGCAACTTTTCAATGAAACAGAACACAATTAAAATATAAAATAAAATAAATGATAGTGATTACAAAAACTCATACAAATAAAACAACTAAACTAAGCGACTGCATGTTCTAAATATCAATTTGAAAAACAGCTCAGAATCAGATTTTCCAGCAGCTACATTTTCTAGGAAAACAAAGAAAAGTTATAATTCACAACCCGAGGAGTACTACCTTGTTGAATAATTAGTTTAAGTGTAGTTTTAGCACACCAACCAAATAAACATAAGGTGAAAATATATTGTAATTATAGGAGTTTCACATTATTGCTTGTATTGTAGCAAGAATATGTATATGTATATATTTTTGTAAATATGTCAATAAAAGTTTTGTTGATTGATTGACTCTGTACCCAAAGTTTCTGGGTTCGATTCCCAGCACAAGCGTGAAATTATTTTTCAGTACCTACATACTGTAAATTAAGATCGATCGAGGTTGTGATATTGTGCTTGAGCAAGTTGAATATCTGCCTCTTCCGCCCTATGGAGGGGGCGTTATGCCGTCGGTCCCGCGTACCAGGCGATGCTGAGCACTTTAAAGATCCCTACCCAGAAAAGAGAGGGTTCGGCAAAATTCCCAGGATAATTGCTTGGAGTTTTGCTGCTTAAATTAAAGCATATATCATCCATGTCCATACTTCTTTCTTTAGCCGTAGTTCATATCGATGCTTCATGGAACATGCCATTTCACCACCTAACCACATTACTTTGTTTTTCATAATATGTTTTGTAAGACATACAAAGTAAATGGTATCACTAAAATGTAAGAGACTGAACATTTTGCTGAAAAAATAGTCTGGCCGCAGCAGGTGCGTTATTGAAGTGAATTTTCATAGAAATGTTTTTAATAGCAAATATGTATCTCTAATGCAAGCAGGCATCAATTTGGTTACCGGTATAACATATATAGTAGAAAAAATGTACCATATTTTATCAAAATAACTTATTGTTTGAAAATGTAAAACAATTTTCGGAAAATCAACTTAAAACGTTTTCGAGAAAACCGGTTTCCTAGCGAACAAACCTTAGGTTATTAGCAAATTGAGCTACTGAAATTTGAAGCTACCAAAACGCACTTACTGCGTCTTGATTTTTTTCTCAAAAACATGCATCATTACAAATAATTTTCTTTTAAGCATTTTTATTTGAAGTCTTTAAAACTATCCAAAATTACACACATTATACGAAAATTCGCTAAGAAAGCAGTGTTTACCTAGAATAATTGTAGAAGTATGGAATAAGTAATAACTTATTATAGGTTTCGTCCATTTCAAAAATTAAAAAACCAGAACACTTTTATAAATGTTGCTGGGGTAAATCGTACACTTACGAATAAATATGCCTTTAAAATGTATGTCTTATTTTTAAGTTTAGAATTTTTAACTGAAACCTACATTGTGCTTTACATTTAGCCAAACATATGTTCTATCACTCAATGGGGACAGAACGGTTCCACATTTGGCAAAAAGGAAGTGAACCATAAAATATGCTGCATCATTGTCATCACCACAAAGGCGGTATATTAACAATACCCTAAACGTGCTTAATCTGTCACTTATTTATTAGCAAGTATCTATCACAACATCGTCTATGCTGTGTATCTATTTAAGAGTTAACGAAAAATTTTAAAGTTTATTAAGACTACATATCTATGCTGTATTAATACTATATTCAACTGATTAATGTCAAAAAATTTGAGGGATTTTATATTATAGTTTTTGTGCAGTCACACCGACCTTGTTACCTGACTGTTTCTATAGCAATGTAGCATACATTATATAGATGTATGTCTATATTACTTTTATAATTTATACTACTTATAATCACTCTGTTGGAGTAATGTTTGTCGGCAGACAAAATACAGTGTATAGGTATTAACCCTGATAAATTATTATAAAAAAACTTTTACATGTTTCTAAAACATGTTATTAGTAATTCCTGTGTTCAGAAGCATTTGTTTTACTATTGTGAAGGGCAACAAAAAAATTTAGGTTTTTTAATAAAACCCTACGGCTTGGTAATAATTTTCTATTAGCGAATTTTCATTAAATAAAATCACCTATAGAGAGGTAACGATTTTTTTCACTTGTGCAAAGAATGACAAAAATAATCAGCATGTGCTATTGTACATTAGGGCCTTGATAATTTTGTTTTGTTTTTGTGGTTTTGGCACATTAACTGCATGTGCGAAAAAATAATGCATATTTGGAAAACGGCTTAATCGCCCTTTCCATGTTTAAATGCATTCTCTTCACTTTTGTAAAGGGTGGCAAATTATATAGTTGGTAATAGTTTTTTGATTTTATGATAAATTCCTCATTACAATATATCATCTAGTTTGACAATGTCAAATCTATATAATAGTTTTAAATTACCATAGTGCAGTTTGCTCCTACAAAGCTAGTTAATCAAAAGATTGTGAAAAGATATGTTGTTGTTGAAGGGGGTTAAATAACGTAGGTGGCTGAAAACGAAATGGATATAGTTGTAAATTTTAGATAAAGCAAGTCATGGCAAACATTAGAGGTGGTTATTTTAGAAATGTCAAAATTACATTCTGACCTTGTCAAAGTATGGAAGCTAAATATAAATTGTGTAAGTGTACAGCCACAGTGTTAAGCTTCTATGCAGTTACACACTGCAAAATTGTCTTATCACAATATATAAATAAACTAAATTTTTGTCCATGATTTGTAAGAAGTCTTATAAAGCCAGCTATCAGGATGTTTAACTATGTGACGAAAATAGTGCAGATAAGCGGAGAAAAAAGTTCCAGACAAGAGCTCCAGTAATTTTTCCTGGCTATCTGATGGTCACCTTGTTTTCTTTGTAGTCAAGTGATTATTATTAAATCAATTTCATGAAAAAGTCAGTCTGCGGAAAGTAGATCACAACTTTGTTATGACTAAATTTGCAGCATTATTTTATAATATTCTTTAATTCAGCAAAAATGATACATTCCGCCTAAGTGCTTCAAAGTCACCGCTAAAGATTTAGCAACCGGCGGCTGGCGAGATAAATTAAAAAGCTTAGTACAGGCTAATTTTATAATATTCTTCAACAGCTTCAACGGCTGGACCGATTTGGCTAATTTTATTTTAAAAACGATCGTAATAGTCCGAACGGGATTTTAGGGAAAGAAAATTGGAAATGGTGCTCTGAAAACTCCAGAAAAAACTAAATGCGTTTTTTTCTCCGATTTATTTCGTTATACGTGCGCAAATGTCGCTTGACAGCTGATTGTCAAATTATGATTCAATCACAAACAAATTTATTGAAATCTGGACAGAACAACATCTGTAAGGTCAGCTAGTTAACAATATAATACCTAACGTGAATGTAGTACACGCCGTTTAAGTAGTTTAAAATTACCGTCAAACTTTAAAAAACCGGCAGTTAAAGATGAAAAGGCAGTTGCATGCGAATTTTTTAATGTTTTTTAATATATTAACAAGATAATATTCATCGAAAATCGAAAATCTGAGATAGATGCCGTCTAAGTGGTTCAAAGTCATATTTGTATACCTATCTGTATTTATAGACTTGAAACGATATATTACTCGATTTTTAATGGCAAAGTTAATTTTCCATAATCAACCCCCTATTTGATATCTTTTTCCTGAAGTGATTTCACTCACAAAGAATCCAGACTATCCGCTTGTGAACGGCTACTTGTGTTTCAAATTTGATTTCCATAGCCCAATTACTAAAGAATTTTAACTTTCACCACTACATGATCAATATATATTTGAATTTAATCAGAAAGTGTCAGGTCCGTCGTAATATTTGAATTTGTGTTCTCAAATAGTCTCATGAAATAACACATTACTCGATTTTCGACGTTAAAGTACTAATTTCAATTAATTAACCACCTATATATATCGCCCTTATACCCTAGCGATTTCACTCAAAAACAAACTGAACCGTTTGTTGATGGACTGCTACCGATATACAACATTTAAAATCGATAGCTCAACCCCTCAAAAAATTATCGCGGGAACTAAAGTTGATAATCAAAAAATGTCAAAAGATTCATTTTTTCAAATAGCACTTACCATTTCTGATGCCAGAAATCAATGTGAAATTAAATTTAGGGGCAACTTTTATTAACATTATGCGTGCTTATCTGCAGTCATTTTTGAGTTATTGGCATGTTTTATTAGATAAATATTATTTTTTCCTTATGGGCTTTGGAAACGATCGTTACAGTTAAATTTTTTTCCACAACTTTACTACAATAATAAACAGTTACAACAAAATAACAACAAATGGGCAAATTAACAAAATAATAATTTTAATAGAAATGCCTAATGTGTGCATCGTTTTCATTGAGACGCTTCTGAACAGACTGCGTTGCTCTCCGAATTTCGGAAGGATCCAAATGATTAAAAGCTCCAGCTATCCTTATTCTTAAGTCTTCGTAATTGAAAACTGGATTTTCGGACACTAATTCTTTGACCCTATAAATAAACATCTAAAGGTGTAAGATCCGGAGATCGGGCGGTCCAAAGTAATGGACCCCTATTTCCCCACCAACGATCTTCAAAGAATACCGTTAATTTGGCATCTAGGGCTCCAGTTTAATGTGCTGGAGCTCTATCCACTTGATACCAACGATTGAAACATCTATTGAGCGGCATGTCATCCAAATAATTTTCCACAACTTCTCTTAAAATTATCAAATAACCATCGCCATTCGAATTTATATCGTATATGAAATATCGTACCTGACTGTCCATTAACAGGTAGAAAACATGTATACGAATTGAGTTTGATTTTTGACCTCCATTACAATATGAGGATTTTGGTCAGCCCAAAAATGCTGATTTGTTCGATTAATTATCCATGGCTGACAAAATTTTGCTTCGCCTGTCTAGATGATGCTTTGTAAAAAATTACGATCCACATGTATTTTTATAAAAAATTCTTCACAAAAGTTGGTCCTGCGTACGTAGTCTCTAGGATGTAGGTTTTGTAGCATTATAAATTCATAGGGATGTAAGTTGTGACAACAAAAATTCCTTTGCAACGAGGAACAAGAAATTCCCAAATCGGCAGATGCTGTGAAGCACGTGAATGCTCCAAAATGTCCCAAGGCGTTAATTCAAACTCTCAATTTCTTGTTATAAATTTAGTTTGTATAACAGGCTTAGCTACCTTCCCATGATAAAAAAAAATATTTTTACGTCTTAAAAATTTTCCTTTAGTAATTTGCGGTATGTGCATATTTGATGTTGTACGCGGGGAATGTTCTGTCAACTATTCTGTTATTTTGCCCATAAATTACAAATAAATCAAAGACAACATCATTCAGATAATGCTCCATGATAAATTTCACTAATTAATTGAAACACTAAGATAATAATGACAGGACTGTAACTAGGTTTGACATTTGATATTTTTCCAAAGCATACAAACCTTCAGGAGAAAATAATAAATTTATTAACAAAATGACAATAACTCAAAAACGGCTAAAGATAAGCATGTATAATGTTAATAAAAGTGACACTAAAATTTAATTCTACATTGATTTCTGGCATCAAAAATGGTAGGTGCCTTTTGAAAAAATGAAGTTTTTGACATTTTTTGATTGTCAACTTTGAAAAATCGCAGTAGGCGCATGAAACAGAACAAAAGTATCGGTAGTGATGAAAAATATTGGCGAAACCTTTGTGATCCGAATAAAAAAAATCAACTACTTCCTTTCAATGGTTCAGGAGTTATGAATTTCTTACTGGACCCCTGCAACTTCAATTTTTTGCGAAAAATGTGACATATGTCAAAAACGATGACAGATAAGTGTTGACAACTGGGATGTTCTGAACTCAGAATTTAATGTAGAATCCAGGCATGGAATCAAAATTGGCTATTCCCATTAAAAAAACATGGCGCCGATTTATAGTATTTCTGGAAGTGCCGCCATTTTGTAAATATTTCATTTAGCCTTGCAGCAGTCGATTCTAGCCGGCTGTCAAATTTTATAATTATACGATTTCGGGAAATCAACAATGTTCTAACGAACGGGCTACGTGAATCATACGGGCTACGTCATTTTATTGACTCCCTGTTCATATAGCGCATAGCTGTGTATATCACAGACGCTTCCTTTTAACAAAAACATTGAGTAGTTCTAATTTATAATAACAAAAAGATTGTGCCTCTTTTTGTATTATATCTTGCTGTCAAGGAACTCTTAACGGTTAAGTAAAATAATTACAATATGCGAATTTAAAAATTTTCACTTTCTAACCTCACTATTTTAATTACCGGGTTGTTAAAATATGTAGACCAGCATTAGTATAAAAGGAGAGCAATTGGCTTACGCTTATGTTAAGTACTTATATATTGAGTCTACCAGCCAATACTAATATACCATTTTTATAATTAGTAGGCGATGTCCCCATTTAGGCGCATAACTATATTATAAAATTTATTTGCTGACTTTGAGGACTTTCGAGAAAAAGTCTTCAAACTGAGGTCATGAAATCTTGCGCTTTTTGAAGACAGTCCTCGAAAAGCGCAAAAGTCTCCAAAAAGAGGCTTTCGTCGATTAAAAAGTCCCCGATAAGCGGCATTTACTTATATATATATATATATATATATATATATATATATATATATATATATATATATATATATATATATATATATATATATATATATATATATCACACCGATAACTCAAAAAATAATGGGCCGATTTGGATCAAATTTGGCATGTACCTTACTTTTGTAAATGGCTTGTAAGTTCGTTAATCAGAAATAGCGGACGTGGTTTTCCGGAAAATTTTGAGTTTTCATTGAAAAAAAAATTATCTCAAAAAATAAAAAAGCTATGATAACCAAATTTGGTAGGTAGGTTTACGTTATAAAAAGTAAACTATACACTATAATTTAGATTTCTATGTTACAAGAAAAAATAGTTATTATACAATATTTTGTGCCAGATCATTTCTATGAAAATTAACTACCATAACGCACTTGCTGCGTCCAGGCTTTTCTCCATTTGTAAGCTCGCGTAAAGCTACAATTGTAATGTTTCTGAAAGTTTGATTTCATTTCTAAACATTTATTTGAATTCCCTCCGTTTTCGTGATCATGTATGTTCGAGCGTATGTCATCGTCGTCCAATAGTCACATAGCAACGCCAACCGCGAACTGCTAAGTCGCCCGCGTTCCTAATGGCAGATTGCTAACAAATTTTTGTTTTCACTTAAGGTATCAAAACATAGAAAACATGATTTGGGAACGAATTTTTTTGTCTGTCGGTCTGTATGTTTGTAGTCACGATAACTTTAGAACGAATTCAGATATCGTCTTCAATTTTGGTATACAGTTAGCACTCGCCAGACGAACGGTTCGGATTGTTTTTGGGTAAAATCGCTTTAGTGGCTAGGGGGTGAATGGGGGGGGGGGGGGTTTGATTTGATAAAAATTTACATTTTTTCGTTAAAACTCGAGTAATCTAATGTTTTAGTGTTTATTTATTAGAACACGTTTAAATTCATCAAACATCTGGTATTCTGTGCTGAAATTAATTTAGGGGCTGAATGTGAGGGGTTCGAATATTGTTGACAAAACTTTCGGATTTTTTTTTATATGTCAACAACACACCACGATGGCTTACAGCCTAAATACTATCGTACCGTGGGTGTCGACAAGGAGGAAAGAGACAACTTGTTAATTCTGGACTTGAAGGTTTAGAGGTTCGGAGGAGAAGGAAAAATATGTGCCGGCAAGGAATTCCACAACTTAGAAGTCCTCGGGACAAAAGAGCAGGCATAACAAGGTGTTCTATGTCCGGTGACCTGGACATTATAAGGGTGCATTCGCTCTGTTCCCCTGGTAGATCTGTTGGGGGCAGCAGGTGGAGGAACTATGGAAGAAAGCTTCTCTGAACAGTCCCCGTGCAGATATCTATAAAAGAGAGAGAGAGAGAGAGAGAGAGAGAGAGAGAGAGAGAGAGAGGTCAGCAACGGCACGTCAGTGGGCAAGGGATGGCAGCCTTTGGGTGAGGGTAGGGTCACCGATGAGACGTATAGCTCTCTTCTGAATTGAGTCCAGGATAGCGAGTGTAGAAGCGACAGCGGCACCCCAGATGTCGGAGCAGTATTCGAGGTTTGGCCTTATTTGTGAAGTATATAAGGTATAGAGATTAGCCGGTGAAAAGTATTTGCGAGCTCGGAAGAGGAAACCTAATTTCTTAGCAGCCGCTTCTGCAATTGATGTGACATGTAGGTGCCAACTGAGAGTTCGATCCACAGAAATGCCAACAAGTGAAAAGGACTCATTACTTTGAATAACTTGGTTGTTCATTCTGATGGGTCTAGGGCTGGTGTATCTCTTACGAGAGAAAGCAAGACTGATATTTGTTGGGGTTGAATTGTACAAGATTTCTACTTCCCCAGTCTAATATTTTTTGGAGATCCACGGAGACAGAACCCTCCATGAGTCTGCGATCCTCATTGGGCTAAAAAGACAGGCTTAGAATATTGTATATTTGAGTGGAGGGTGATGTCGTCCGCGTAACTGTGAACTGGGTTGGATGTGCTAGAGAGGATGTCATTGATGTGGAGAAGAAACAAAGTAGGGGTTAAAGCTGAACCTTGAGGAACTCCTGCATTAATTAGATACAGTTTAGAGGAATGACCATCCACGACAACAGAAATGCTCTAGTTGGAGAGGAAATTTGCTTTCCAGGTACAGAGTTTTAGGGGTAGGCCATAGGCCGGAAGTTTATTAAGCAGCTCTGCGTGCCAGACCTGTTCGAATGCTTTGGATATGTCTAGACCAACAATCTGCGATTCATCGTGTAGTTCCATAGACTTGTTCCAAGAATGGGTGACAAAAGAAAGGAGGTCGGCAGTTGATATGCGCTGACGGAATCCATACTGCCTGTCGTGGATTAGACTGTGTTTTCAAGACGTTTTAGTAATTTGGTATTTATATACTTTTCCATCACTTTATAGACGAGAAATGTGCCTGTAGTTGCTAAGAAGCGCTTTGGATCCTTTCTTGGGGACGGGCTGTACTCGAGCAGTTTTCCAGTTACTATGGAATATGCCTGTATTGTAAGATGTTCTGGTACGCATTTTTTTAGAACAATTGCTGGGATCTCGTCAAGTCCATAGGCTTTCCTGGTATTAAGAGAAGAGAGCATCTTTTGTACATTTTTAGTTTTGAAAATGATATCCGTCATTGTATGCGCGACATTGGGGACTGTTGGGAGTTGAACATTTGGAGGTGGGTTGAGAGTAGAATTGCCGGCGAACAGCGAGGCAAAAAGTTCAGCCTTGCCCAGGGCGGTAGAAACAATTTCATCCCCTGAGACAAGAGGTGGGAACGTGCTCTTGCAGAAATTATTCCCAATATATTTAGCAAGAGTCCAAACGGATTTGCTGCCGTTGGAGCGTGAGAGGACTTGATGTGGTTATTGAACGAGTTTTTTGCCTCAGAAAGAATGCGGAAATAGCGGTTTCTTGCGTCGTTAAATGCTTGACGGTTTTCTTGGCTGAGATTGTGTAGAAGCGTTTTGTGAGCTTCGCCCTTTTCAAGTCTGGCCTTGTCACGGGATTTAGAGAGCCAGGGCTTTTGAGTGGCTGTAGAGGTTTTCTGTGTACGTGGAATAAATAATTCCATGCCAGCTTCGATACTTTCGGTGGCGTTTTGTGGGATGTCAGAGAGGTCACGATGAGAGAAGCAGACAGACGCCGATGGAAATGACGGAAAGTAATCCCGCATTTCGTCCCAGTTCGCGGAGTTGTAGTGCCAAGCGATACGTGGGTGTGATGACTGTGTGACCTCGGGTTGCATTGCGCAGGAAGCAGTGACCATGCCGTGGTCTGAGCGACCAAGGAGGCGGTGACTGATATCTTATAGCATTCAGGTTTTGTAGTAAGAAGGAGATCCAAGGGATTTGAGCTGTGTGTTGGGATGCGAGGAAAGTAAGTAGGTTGCTGAACCATATTGACTAAAGAGTTGCTGACTGCAAAGGCCTCCGCTGCTCTCCCTTGTGGATCGGTTTTTGAAGATCCTAGCCATTGCTGGACATTGAAGTCACCAAGAATAGTAACATCGGAGGAAGGATATTCAGAAATCAGATGGTCGGTTTTTTCAGAAAGGTAGTCGAAGAGCTGGACAAAGTTGTTATCAGAAGGTGACCGGTAAATGCAACATATGAATTTAGTTGCAGCACCGAGGGAGCGTTTCATCTGAAATATGTCTTTTCTTCCAGCTTCTAAATTGGGGAGCCTGGTGCAGGGTAGATTGCTACGGACGTATGCGCACACGCCTCCATCCAATCTAAAAAAAAATAAGGAGCTCATACCCGGGAAATTAAGGTAATTAGTGGCTGCTTTGGCACTTATTTGAGATTCGGCGAGGGAGAGGAGTTGGGGCCTATTAGCCTGGAGGAAATGGTGGACGGAGTTCAGGTTAGAATTTAGGCCACATATATTTGAGAAGGATATGTTAAATCTTGCTGCCGACGCACCCTGTACACCCCTCTACCGGAGATCCGAATGGATGGGTATTTTATCTCCGGAATCTTTTGTACATGGAGGAGAGCCATCATCATTTTTGTTTATAAGGGAAACCAACTCATACACCAGAACCGGAAACGTCCGTCGGGACTTCACTTGATGTAAGGCGTGGTACCTCCTCGGGCGTGTAAAAATCCTTTACTATCACGTAAAGGAAAAGTCCACGACCACCTGCTTGATTCCGATTAGTCGCCTCGTACGACAGGCAGGAGTTATTTTGGGCCTATTCTTTTAGTTAGCACCCGGACCCACAGGGGACAATGCAAACATTTTTTATTTTGTGATATCTTTTGATCTCCTGAAGAAAAAAATCAGATGCCTATAACTCAATTTGTTTGCTAAAACGGCGTAAAAAGTCTCAAAACATATAGAAAATTTGATTCTGGAACGCATTATTTTTTGTCGGTCGGTCTGTCGGTAAGTCGGCATGTACGTCTGTTGATAGGCGCAATAACTTCCGAACGAATTGAGATATCATCTTCAAATTTGGTATCCATCTGGCACCCGATAAGAGAACCCTTCGAATTGTTTTTAGATAAGATCGCTTCAGCGGGTAGGGGTGATTTTCTTAACATCGACATTTTTTCAATAAAACTCTACTAACATAACATTTCAAAAGCTTATGGGTACAGAAATACAAATATTTACTTTGTGGTCAAGTCATGGACCCTAAATTCATTCCATTAGAATGTCTTTCTGCAGAGAATAAATTATCACAGCTATGTGGAACTTATGATTCAATTTGCAGTACTACTTTTTCGTACTTTCAACTTAAGGTTTATAATAAGAATCTGAAATTTGGTGGTTTTGTACAGCTTGATGTGTACTTTAAAAATAGTCCACAAAAGCTAGGGTTGCCATTTACAAAAATGATCAATGGCATATGGCGCAAATTGTATAATAGATTGTTTAGTTTTACCGCGCCAATTTAAGTTGTAAGACTGCAGCGTTATTAATCATAGCAAGCTGGCATAACTGCACTGAATTGTGCGCATGTCCCACCCCTCGAAACGAGGGTATCTGCAATATTCAAGACATGAAGAGATCCAATTCATTCACAAACCCAGCTTCGAACAGCTTCTGAGCTTATGCAGCGAGTGCATTGCTTTGTACACGAGCACGCGTTGTGCTATGACACGTTCAGCCTATATACAATGCATTTCATTGGTATATAGGTTTTATGGCTTTAAGGCCTACACGTTCAACACATCAGCTTCGAAGAGCTTATTACACGTATATCAATAGTACCAGCTTCGAAGAGCTTATTACACGTATATCAATAGTATATAGTTTTTATTGTGTTTAAATATATAATTAAGTGTTTCCAAGAGATTTTATTCCATAACACGATACAGTCCACATAATTACGTAAGTAGCGGTAACTACAATCCACGAACCACACACGAGAATTAAAATTTGGTCAATTCGAGCCGGATTTTCAACAACAATTGGTTAATTCGAGGCGCAGTATTTAACACAATTGTAGTTATCGCTAATAGTGAAAATCTCAGCAGAAGACGAAGTCAGTTCATCAGAAGATTCTATTGGAAAGCCGATCGCAACATTCAGAACATCCAGCACGTGGGTACCACATGGTGAGTCACATTTTTCTTATCCTCAAAATCACGTTTTTTATTTCGTTATCCATGCTATTTTATTGTAAGAATTTATTTGTACTGGGTGGTGTAATCGTTTTTTGAGTAACATTTTTTTATCATTCATTTCCTTTAAATTATTTTCATATAATTCGTAATAAATTAAAAAAAAAACCATGTCAGAAACACACAAGTTACGTATGCTAATTAGAGAGAAATGTTCTCTAAAAGCCTCTCTGACACGTTTCGTAAAATTTTTAGACAATTATACTAATCAGGATAAAGAAATTTTAAAGCAACGGTTATCTCAATGCGAAACATTTCTAGATAAATTCCTAGAAGTGCAATTTCAAATAGATATTTTAAATGATAATTACGATGAGAACTCAGATATTGAAAACGCGGAAATTGAAATTTTTGAGAATGCGTACTACGAGGTTCTTGCACGTGCAGAAGGATTACTTTTAAATTCAAATCTAACTACCACTAACAGTGGTAACTATTCGGGAGACTGTGGATTACCACAGTCTTCAAATTCAATTAATTCAAGCGCCGCCGCAACACCTTCCTTACCCGAAGTCAGATTGCCAGTCATCTCAATAAAGCCGTTTTCTGGTAATACACAGGATTGGCTCAGTTTTAAGGACAATTTTCATGCCTTAATCGAGTCTAATCAACAATTGCATAACGTACAAAAATTTCTTTATTTAAAATCGTGCCTTAGCGGTTCCGCGATGCGGGTCATAGCAAATCTTGAACCTACTAATGCAAATTATAAAATCGCTTGGAATTTACTCGCCGAACAGTTCGAAAACAAAGACGCAATTGCACATAATCAGGTAAGCGCCCTATTTAATTTAGCGTCAGTTACAAAGGAATCTCACGTGGGTTTAAAAAATTTAGCAAACGAAACGAAAATGCACCCCAGAGCTCTTCCAGTGCTGGGTGAACCCACGCATCATTGGGATACCTTGATTATTCACTTATTGTATACTAAATTTGATAACGCGATTCGACGAGAATGGGAAAACGCCATAATTTCTAATAATACATGCAAACTTGAAAATTTGCCCAATTTGATCGTACGTAGGCGTCAATTTTTAGAAAAACTACCGTTGAACAATAAGCCTGCAAACAATTATTTTTCATATCAAAAACCGAAACATAATGTTCCATCGAAAGTCACGTGGCATATCACAGCCAATGAGTCAAACTGCGCTATATGTGATTATAATCACCAGTTATACCAGTGGGTAGAATTTAAAAGGTTAACACTGCAACCGTGGCTTGACGAAGTCAAAGGGTTGCATTTGTGTTTTGATTGCTTGCGTCGTGGACAACATAACTCAGAAAATTGTAGATACGGGGGCTGCAAAAAATGCGGGAACAAACAAAATACCGTCACGTATGGGTTGGGTTCGAGTTCGTTTTTAGCAAGCCGTTGCCTAAAACAAATAGCTATAGGTAATCGAAGCAAATTTCCCCAGATGACCGGAGCAATAAAACGCGACTTTTACGTAGACGACTTGCTTACAGGAGCAGAGTCAATAACGGAGGCAATAAATTTAAAACAGGACATCAGTTCTTTGTTGAACTCAGCGGGCTTCAAGTTACGCAAGTTGGTTGCGAGTGACCAACGAATACTAAGTTTAAACGGGCAATTAAATTGCGTAAAAAACTACTTTGAATTAGGCGATTCATCGAATTCGAAGACCTTAGGTCTATATTGGAATGCATCTGAGGATGTTTTAAAATTTAACGTAAGCACTCTGTATGCAAAAATCACAACCAAGCGACACATTTTGTCTACCATTGCGCAACTGTTCCAAAGCATTGGGCTCATTGGTCAAATTATAGTAATGGCAAAAATTATCAGGCAAAATTTGTGGAGACAACAAATTGAATGGGCTCAACCTGTCCCAGAGCAAATAAAAAAGCAATGGTTGGGTTTTATAGGCAAATATCATTTATTAACTCTATACGTGCCAAGACAAGCGACATGTCCGAACCCAGTTGTAATTCACGTACACGGGTTTTGCGACGCGTCCACAGCTGCTTACGGCTGTGCGATTTACGTACGTGCGTCTGATAGTTCAGGCAATCACACGGTCAGACTGTTATGCTTAAAATCTAGAGTCGCGCCACTCAAAATAATAACCACACCTCGTCTGGAATTACCTGGGGCATTATTGTTATCAGAATTAGTGAATAAGGTAAGGGCATCCTTATTGTGCCCTGTACATAAAATATTTTACTGGTGTGACTCGACCATAGTTTTAGCTTGGCTTTGCTGTGACCCAAGAAGTTTAAACATATTCGTTGGACACAGAGTGTCCAAAATACAAGAACTTACATCCGTTGACAATTGGGGCCGCGTCTCCGGAGAGACAGCTGACATTATCTCCCAAGGACAACGCACCGACATGTTATTAGGTAACGATATGTGGTGGAGTGGACCATCCTGGTTAGCTCTTGACACGATTCATTGGCCTTCTCAACAAGATATTACTCTACAGATTGAAGTGCCGGAAAAACCTAACCAACGTACATGCGTAGTCGTTCAAAATAATATGCTTGCAACTAGATTATTCGATAAATATTCGTCTTTTGACAAGCTTCGTAGGGTTTTGGCATATTGCCTAAGGTTTTATAAAAACACGATGTCTATTAACAAGTACAGTGGAGTATTAAACTCGGAAGAGATCGAAATCTCAACGAGACTTCTAATCAGACTCGCGCAAATCACTGATTTCTACAGCGAACTAAAATCATTAAAAACCAATAAATCACTAACTTCAACAAGTAGCTTGATAACACTTAATCCATTTGTCGATTCAAATGGAATTTTAAGGAATGCTAAGGTTCCCTACGATCAAAAGCATCCAATATTATTACCTCGAAGACATCCGCTGACTCGACTAATAATAGGGATGCTCACGAAAAAATGCTCCATTCTGGAACAGAAGCCGCGCCAGGAGCCATTCGAAACGCATATTGGCCTATATCAGGTCGAAGCAATGTAAAATCCATTATTCGTCCATGCAACAGTTGCTCCAAATCTAGACCTGTGATGGCTCAGCCACCAATGGGCGATCTCCCTTTCTTGCGAGTGAACCCTGAAAGCTTAAAGGACTTTACGATTTGCGGACTTAAGTACGCCGGTCCTTTTTATATCAAGGAGGGAGTGCGCAAGTCTACTACTGGCAAGGGTTACCTCTGCGTTTTTGTGTGTCTTATAATGAGGGTTGCACATGTTGAGCTGGTTGGTAATCTGACAACCCAGGATATTTTTGTCAGTTTCAAATTGATATTATTCTAGACGCGAACTTTCAAGTAATTTTTTATTCATGCAATGCTACAGACTTCGTAGACGCATCACGCGAACAAAAATTAAATTTGCAAGAAATTAAAAAAAATATCAGAAGCGACAAAAAAATTTGCGGCAATCACATTGTAAAGGAAACTGAATTCACATTCGTGGAGTTATACACCATCCTAGTACAGGTGGAGACTTGCATGAATTCCTGTCCTCTTACCCAAGTACCAAGTGTTCCCAATGACCTAACACCCCTAACTCCCCGTCACTTCCTCATAGGTGGCTCACTAAAGGCACCCACTAAGTGAAGACGATGGCGCTACGAGTACATCAGCAGTCTTCAGCAGTGAGGAAAGTGACATACCGGTTCTGACTTTGACATTCGTACGGGGGATTAAGTGTTAATACGCGACAACATTTAGCTCAATGTGAGTGGACACTTGGCCGTGTTATCGAACTTCATCGCAGTGCAATGAACCGTCTCGCAATATTGCCATGCAGTGATAGAACCATTTTATAGACATTTTTTTTTATTAGCCTTTTTGTATAATTTGTGTATATTTTTATGTGTAGTTTTTAAGTTTGTATATTTAGGTTAGTTTTTTGAAGTTACTACTTCAAGGCGGCCGGTATGTTTAGTTTTACCGCGCCAATTTAAGTTGTAAGACTGCAGCGTTATATGTCATAGCAAGCTGGCATAACTGCACTGAATTGTGCGCATGTCCCACCCCTCGAAACGAGGGTATCTGCAATATTCAAGACATGAAGAGATCCAATTCATTCACAAACCCAGCTTCGAACAGCTTCTGAGCTTATGCAGCGAGTGCATTGCTTTGTACACGAGCACGTGTTGTGCTATGACACGTTCAGCCTATATACAATGCATTTCATTGGTATATAGGTTTTATGGCTTTAAGGCCTACACGTTCAACACATCAGCTTCGAAGAGCTTATTACACGTATATCAATAGTACCAGCTTCGAAGAGCTTATTACACGTATATCAATAGTATATAGTTTTTATTGTGTTTAAATATATAATTAAGTGTTTCCAAGAGATTTTATTCCATAACACGATACAGTCCACATAATTACGTAAGTAGCGGTAACTACAATCCACGAACCACACACGAGAATTAACATAGATTTTTTAAGGATTGTGACTGAAAATACTATACGATTCCTCTGAGTATTTTTGAAAAAAAGCTGTGCTAGATTAATTGGAATTATTCCAAGTTACAAACTTGCATTGTACATATAATATAAACAATTGCAGATCAGTTGCAATTGTAAGTTAAAATTTTACAACTTTGCCAGGTCCTCTTAAAATTTGAGCTTGCTGTAAGTTAATATTTGTAAATATGAAGAAAGTCGGTAACAGCTCACTAGAGTAAACTTGCAGCAAGGTTACAAAAGAAAGTAATGCCACTGGGGGGAAGATTTTCTAACTTCCACATAGTTGTGATAATCTGATCTGCGCAGAAAGCCATTCTCATGAAATGAATTTAGGGTCTATGACTTGACCACAGAGAAAATACTCGTATTTCTGTACCCATAAACTTCTGAAACGTTATACGTTATATTTAAAGAAACAATGTCAATTTTCAAACCACCCCTTATTTATGCCCTACCCCCTAGAGCGCACTCACCCACAAATAATTCTAAGCGTTGCTGTATCGGGTGCTAACTGGATACCAAATTTGAACATGATATCTTAATTCGTTCGAAAGTTATTGCGACTTCTAACAGATAGACGTACAGACAGACAGACAAAAAATTTTCGTTCCAGAATCAAGTTTTTTATATGTTTTGAGACTCTTGACGCCGTTTTAGCAAAACAAAATTCGAAATTTCTGTCATCGATATTCCACCCACACACCTTCTACCCGTGATTTGATTTCAGCAAGCAATACCAGACGTTTGATGAAACTGAAGGTTTTCTAATAATCAAACCCTAAAGCGTTATAGTACTCGAGTTTTAACAAACAAATGTGAATTTTCACCAAATCATCCCCCATTCATCCTCTACTCCCTGGAGCGACTTTACCCAAAAACAATCCGAACTGTATACCAAAATTGAAGACGATATCCTAATTCGTTCTAAAGTTGTAACAGACATAGAGACCGACAGGCAAAAAAAGTTTGGTTCCCAAATCATTTTTTTTATATGTTTTAACACTTTTTACGGCGTTTAAGCGGAAAAAAAATTGAAATTTTTGTAGATGTGGAAGTAATAGGGGCTGCGAAGAGAAATATATTTCGCCATCTTGCGCCGGCACCATTAAAAATATAACAGCGTACTCCATTGTACTCGCAAAGCCCTTTCATTTGATATCCATGTCAAGGGAGTTCTTGACAAATAAATATTCCGCCATTTTGCATCGGCCGCCATTTTAAATTCACGAAAACTTTACCTAGCCTACTGTATTTAACTCGTAAACCCCTTTAATTTGATACCCTTTTCAGGGGGATTGTGAGGCAATAAAAAGTCCGCCATATTGAATTTATGATAATAACAGATTGACTAAGTTTTTTACATGATAATAGTTAAGCAAATTTCTTTCACCAAAATTGTACAACAAATTTTGTCACGTGAATTCCCCATTATCTTTCTTACAATAACTTCTTGAACATTACTTAATCACAAGCATTTCATAAAAATCTAACAAAAAATTATTTCTACGAAATAAACTACAAAAATATTGTGCGAAAGCTGATTAATATATTTTACACGAAAATTTGCTGGTGGACTACATAAAATTTAAATTATAGAATCTGTAATTTAAATTGTTAAATTTAACTACGTGGTGTTTCATTCGAAAAAATTGAGTTACGGTAGTTTGAATTTTTTCAAATTAAGCCACTGTTTGTGAGCGCCTTTGTATGTCATCCCGATTTTTTCGACAAGTATAATAAACATAAGCCTCCCTAAATGCGGCATTATCATGGGACTCCGTCACCCACTGATAATAACGTCGTATCAAAGTTTTTGATATATGCCAAAAACGGGAAAGTTGCAAAGCAATTGAAATAACTCGCAAACGGTGAACGATATCAAAATTTGTTCCGTACAAATAGTCAAATAATTCTATAGCAAATGAAAAAGTGTAGTAATATAAGGGGTGTTCTGTTTAAAAGAAGAGACGTTTGATCAGTAGGGGCTTATGTGATTATCAAATAAATTTTATAAGATGCAGCTCAAGACATACTATAGCCAAAAAATTCTGAGAGCTGGCTTCATCGTTCCCTCACATATGACCCCTGCTATCTTGCCCGCTACGTATTTGGTATGCTTCACCCAGAATAGACCTGCATCGAACATCACTCCCAGTATTTCATTTTAGCTTCGAACCTTACGGTTACTCTCTCATTTGGATGACCGGGTACCTTTGTGTTCGCGCTTTGGTACCTTTCCTCGTATCCTTGAGCTGGCTAGATTTCCCCGAGAACCCGATTCTGCCAGTAGTTTTCTGAGTAGGGGGTACCAGGCCGAGTTGTAGGCATTTTGTATATCCAACGAGACCAGCAGGACATGCTTCCCAGCCGCGTCCGCCTTTTTGACTTCGTTCACCTACTTACCCAGCGCCTTCGTGATTATGCGTCCTTTAACAAGCTGTACTGTCTTTCAGACAGCTTTCCATTTCTCTCCAAGTGATACAACAGTCTTGTCGACAAGAGCTTGCCACACACCTTTCCGATGACGGGTCCTTCGTTCACTGATTTGGGTAACCACGTCCTCTGTGCTCACTTTCAAATCCTCTGGCTTTCGTTTAGTCTTAATCTGACCGTTGCCTGATTTGAGAAGTCCAGGTCCGTGTTTCCGCTATATATTACGGTTTCCGCCCGCCTCACTCTATTTTCTTCAGACTCGTAGTTCACGCCGTCGGTGCTCCTTTCTTTGTTGTCGAAACGATTTTGTGGTCCAGCTCGCAGGGGCTACCTTGCATAGAGCAATTATCGGGAGATGCCAATAAAGATAGTATAATTCCAGATGAATCCAATCTGAATAATGCTGTAGCATACGAATACTTTGACAATGCAGTTGAACTTGACCGAGTCAACATTCTATTAAGTTTAACAGATGACGAACGGATAAATGAGCCACAGATGGAATTACGCGAACACGGCGAAATTAATTCGAATAGTAATAAACACTCCGCTTGCTCGTATGCAGCTGGCGAACAATATAGTGAGTTTAAGCACAGTAGAATACACCCAAGCTATAAACCCAATTAATTCGCGAAATAAAGTAATAAACAAATTACTGAATAATATATTCACTGGAGAGGCGTTCATTCTTTTCCGACACTCGTCGGTCTATTAATCGTGCTATTTATCACATTTACGTTGATAATTTCTTGTTATATTTATATCATTTTTGTAACTAAGTTTTAAGTGTAGTATTTTTATAATCAATAAATAATTTAGTTAAAAAAGGTTTCAATGTTAACGAGAAAATTCACTCGCGCTCCAATCAAAGATCATAGATGGCACCTGTGATTGAGCACAACGACCTAACTATTTAAAATTCTTAAATTTAAATGTATTTTAATAATTAAAATCCCATTCATTTTTCAGACAAACATCATTATTGCTACTAGCAGCGACAGCGAATACTTTTATAAGGAAATGGGAAAAATTTTACCAGATCAAATTTATGTGGGATTGTTACAAAAAAACTCATCCAATATTTTGAAACTAATTGAAGACGGTTATAAAAGTTTATTTAAGAAGACAGCTATGATAGTTACCTATAAGGATCAAACGGATGATGATACTATTTTAGATACTAAAGTTTTCGTAGACTGTGATTCGACAGGCAGTTTTGTCGAGGACAATACATGTGATAATGCCGAAGAAGGTAAAGTCATCAACGTAAAATTGCAAGTAGATGTCGTTAAAATGGTAAAACAGAGAACGGTGAGTACATTGGGCTAACTTGAGATCTGTATATCTGCTCCTATAATGTTTTAGATCTGTAAAATTAAAGTAGTTAGTTGTCAAATCAGAGCAATTATATTGACGTATTACTTTTCACAGCAGGTGCAAATAGCGACAAGGGCAGTGTTTTTTTCTTGCACTCATTTGTTTTAGTATTAACCCAATATTTAGATATGAGGGGGGTACCCAAAAGAGATCGAACTGACGTTGTGATGGGCGGAGTTTCTGTGGTACGGGATTCTGCTGCTAGAGACGTATAGAGCTACCACTCCTGAGTCAGTAAGCCACGCGTCGTCGCTAAAAAAGATTCCGTTCGGCATGTAAGAATTTTTTAGTGAGAGTTGTTTTGTGTGCTCGTCGTTTTTACAATGGCTGATTCTCGAGAATTGCCCGAGGCCGTCAAGTTTTGCTTCTTGTGTGGAAAATTGGCACAGAAACTCTTGAAATGTTGAAAACGGCCAACAAGGATGATGTTATTGGGAAAACTAAAGTGTGTAAGTGTTTTTCGCGTTTCAAAAGGGGTGAAACGTGAATTGATGACAAACCGCGCTCTGGTTGTCCTTCCACAGCTCTAACCGATGAAAATGTTACAAAAATTCACGAAATCTTCCAGGAGGATCGACGACAGACCATTAAGGAAGTTGTGTAGCTCTCTGGAGCACTTGTAGAGAGATTTGGGAACAAAAAGGGTGGTTACTAAACTCGTGCTTCGACGGCTGACTGCCAAACAAAAGCAAGGTCGCTTGGAAGCATCTTGTGCTCTGAAGGAAGGGGCCCGAAATGATCACTTTCTTTTCCAAGCTAACGAATCATGGTGTTAAGGTTACGGCGCTTAAACGAAGCAACAATCACGCCAGTGGAAAACTCCAAGTTCGTCTCTCTCCAAAAAAGCTCAAAAAATGAAATCAAACGTCAAAACAAGAAGAGGAGTTGTCCATTCAGTTTGTTTCACAGGATCAGACAGTTAACAATGCTATCTACCCGGATGTTTTGAAAATATTGCACAACAGTTTGCGGCGAAAGGGGCCTGATTTGTGGTAGTCTGGCTACTCGTTTTTTTTTACCGCGATAACGCGCCTGTTCACACAGCCCTATCTGTGTGCCAATTTTTCACCAAGATGGCAGGACCCATCTGCCCTATCCCCCTTATCTCCAGACCTGGCCCACTGCAACTTTTCTTACTTCGAATGAAAATAGACATGAAAGGAAAGTGTTTTGCCGACTCTGCTGAGGTGAAGAAAAAACGACGGAGGCGCTGTCGGACATGGCGAATTGCAAGAATGTTTTGAACAATGGAATAAAAGATTAGACAAGTATACTAGTGCCAGTAGAGAGTACTTTGAAGGGAATTTAAAGTTTTTTGTTTAAACATGAAAAAAATAAAATAGTTCAGTTTCTTTTGGGTACCCCCTCGTACGTCAAGTATCAACCAGAACCATCTGATTAGTTAAATTTCATTAAAGATGAACTTGGGTTACAATTATCCAAAATACTTATTCCCGATACATAGCAACGTTAATTTAATGAAATTATATACTGACGATTCTGAGCGAAAGGTACCTAGCATAAATTTAATGTCTTCGTCACTGAGACACACGGTGTTTAGCTCGTTCCCGTAAAGCCGTGTTTTCACACAACCAATCTGCAGTCTAACATTAGAATTAGAGTTATATTATTGCGATCGTACTTATTAAAAAGGTATTCAAGGAAATTCCAACATACAGAAGCAGACTAAACAAAAAACTTCTTTATTACTTAAAAAATAACACCCTGTGGTAAAGATGGGAATAAGGTATAAGAGTAGTTTGGAGTATATATGTATATCATGTTAGATGGGTTCTCTTCTGATTTGAAGTGATTCCAGTGGGTTACGGGTATTGGTCGTTGGATTTCTGCTACCCGGTTTGAAACAAATGTCTTCCATTTTGCAGGATCTCCAGAACGATCATCGAGTCTGTCCATGCAAATATTTTTGGTTTTGTGAGTTTCAAGGTTGTACATTTTTCCACTAACGTGGTTAATAAGTGAGCTGCACATAATTAGAGTCGTGGTAATGTTGTTTTTGTTTTGATTGGAGCAATTTTTGATTTTGCTGTTAATAGACTTATGTGCACCTCTCCTTTTTTTATCTTTCGTTTTCAGATAAACTACTGCGCCATAGGCGTTTTCCGATGCATCTGAAAATACTTGTAGTATTAGTTCTGAGTTTTTGTGTTGCCATGACCTATCTTGAAATTGTGATATTTTCTGCCTCTTTTATTTGGTCGTAGAATGGCAATTGTTTCAATCACAATTCTTGAATAAGCAGGTCTAACTTTGTAATTGTTGGATAGAGCCATCCCAGTGCATCGAGTAATCATGCGACTGTTGATGAGATGCTTCTCTTTGTTATTTCATTCATTTTTTCTAGGTTTACTTTAAATCCAAATGTATCTTCCTCCGGTGCCCAATATACCCCGAATGATTTTTTAAATTTAGTTTACTGATATTTCCATGGTAGCATTGTCTATCATCTCTTTGGGCAGCCATTCTTTCAGCGATTTTTTTTGTTACTGGACTGTTTCGCAAGTTGAACACATATTGTCTCAGCACTTCAATTAACTGTTTTTGTAAATTTAATGCGTCTTCTTCTGAATCTGCTCCTGATAATATGTCATCTACATAGAAATATTCTTTTCTTACTTTTGAAGCCAGTGCTAATGTTCTTTCTCGTTTATAGCTAATTGGTGGACAGTCCTTCTTGCAAGGTAGGGTGCGGCGGCTGTCCCATACGTAATTGTTTTAACTTGGATTCTTCAATTGGGCCTGATTTAGAAAATCTCCATAAAATTCTTTGATAATCTTGATCTTCAGCTACTAATCTTATCTGGCGATATATTTTTTCTATGTCCGCTGTAAATACCACTGAATGAATTCTCCATCTCAAAATTAAGCTAAAGAGATTTTGTTGAATTTGTGGTCCTACATACATCGCTTCATTCGAACTTATGCGACATGTAGTTTTAGTTGAGGCATCGAACACAACTCTTAATTTTGTTGTGTCGCTCGTTTCTTTGATTACTGCTTGATGGGGTATATAATATTTCATATTTCTTTCCTCAATCTTTGGGATTCTGTTCATGTGTCCCAACTCTAAATATTATTTCATAAACTGTTTATATTCTTTTTCAAGTGAATTATTTTTTGCGAAACGGTTATCTAGTTGTAAGAATCTTGTCATTGCTCTAGCTTTCGATTCTCCTAATTCGTCTTTGTTTTCTTTAAATGGTATCTGCACTCTAAAACTCCCACTTGTCTTACGCTGAATTGTTTTTTCAAAAACTCTTCGCAGATCTGTTCTTCTCTTGTCATTTTCTATGCTTATGGCACTTCGTCCAGTTCCCAGAACTTTGCTATGTCAGTTTGATTCGATCTAGATATTACGCCTCCGATCTGCACCCGCTTTCTGTTGTTTCTTTCTTTAAACGCTCCCGAAATAATCCATCCCAGCTCTGTATTTTGTCTCATTAACATGTATTCGGTCTTTTTCAATTCTGGTAACAATATTTACTGACATTGCTGGGTTCCAAATAAAATGTTAATTGGCCCTGTTTTATTTAATGTCGGATCAGCTAAAATACAGTGACTCCAGGTTTTTATCTTTGCATCAGTGGACCTTTCTGGGAGTGCAGATGTTAGTTTAGGAAACTATTATTGCTTCGCTTTCAAATGGAAATTCGCTTCTGAATCTTGGTATGCATTTGATGTCGATTTTATAGTTAGCTTTTTTAATCTTGCCTCTTAAACCTGATATATCTGCCTCACATTCTTGGTGTGGTAGTCCCAGAAGTTCTGCTTTTTGCTTTGTTATAAATGTGCGCTGTGGTCCAGGACCCATTAGTACTTTTAAATATTAGAATGAAGAACTGACAGTCTTTACTCTGACTAATACTGTAGTCAACAATGATCTGTTGTTTTGTGTACCTAAGAGAGTATTGACTCTGGTTTCTCGATTATTCTTTCGGTCTGACTCGTGCTTCTTACTGTTTTCCGCTTTGAAGTCTTTATGTAGTAGAGTATGGTATCCCTTGTTGCATATATGGGATCTTTTCTGATAATAGCATCTCGAGCATGAGCTATGTTTAAGGCAGTTTATACAGAGATGGTTTGTTTTTACATGTTGATATTTTTCGTAATTTGATAATGACTGAAATTTGGTGCACTCGAAGATCCTGTGGAATGCTTCATTACGGTACTTGTATTTGTTTTGAATTGACCAGAGTTTTGTTTGCGTCCTTTTTTTCTTTGAGACTCTTTCGCTGCTTCTAAGTTTTGGAATCTTGTTCGCAGGAAGGATTTTAGTTCGTTTAGGGGCTGCAGTTTCATGGGGGCCTTAATTGATGCTTCATATAATTCACTCGTGCGGATATCCCACTTTTTTATGATTAAATAGATGATCATGGGGTCTCATGATTCGGTATTTATTCCCATAAATTTCAGAGGTTCTAAACATTCTTTTATAGTGTTGTTGTAATGCTTGAGCTTTTCCCCGGAGTCATACTTCAGAATCGCTAATTCGATGATTTTTTCGATTAATTTAGACACAATTAATCGCTTATTATTGTGCATTTCCCTTAATTGCTCCCTAACTTCCTCATAATTTGCTTCGTTCATTTGAAAATGTTGGACACACTTGCTTGCTTCTCCTTTTACATGAGTTTTCAAGTATTGCATTTTTTCAGTGTTGCTCAATTCTGTTTTTTAGTTCACTACTTTGTTAAATATATCTTGAAATGATGTCCACTCTTCGTACCTGCCCGTAAAAAATGGAATTTGTATAGTTAGGAGTTTAATGCTTGATGACGATGCCTTCTGCGCTTTCATCATCTCTAAGCTTACGTAGATTTGTTTATTGATGTCACACTATTTTCTCCAAAGCTATATTCTGTCTCTGATAAGATTTCTGTTAGCATTTATTTGTTCCCATTGTTTTGAGTCAATTTTCATTAAAAAATTTACTAACGAGAAGACCACTAAAACCCATATCTGGGGTCAGTTTCAATTTATATATATATATATATATATATATATATATATATATATATATATATATATATATATATATATATATATATATATATATATATATATATATATATATATATGTATGTATCACAACGATAATTAAAAAAATAATGACATGATTTTGATCAAATTTGGTGAGTACCTTCCTTTTGCAAGTGGCTTGGATAAGTTCGTTAGCCAGGAAAATCGGCACAGGTTTTCCGGAAAAATTTTGTGTTTTCTTTCGGAATTTTTTTCAATATATATAATTTGGTACGCGTGTTTGTATTATACATAGTGATCCACGTCCCAAGTTTAGGTCTGTAAGTTAAAAGACAAAAAAGTTATAGGCGTTTAAAGAAAACAAATTTGGGGTTCTCCTCAAAACGTCAAAGTCGCGGTTTGAAACGTTAGAATTCACAACATTAAGGCAAAGAACCTGAAACAAATACGCATTTTTTTTGAGTCATAGTCATATTTCCAGACTAGATCACGTAAGAGATGATATCATAAGACAAATGATGAACGCTGAAGGAAATATCCTAGACACAATAGATACCAAAAGATTAATTTTGTACAGACACCTCCAAAGAATGGATGGAAATAGATGGTTAAAAAAATATGGAAATGGATTTCTCCCGAGCACTGAAAGTGCGGAAGACCACCTAAAAGTTGGAGGAAAGATCTGGAGGATGGGGGCCAGAGGTCTGTAAGATGGGGATTGGATAGACCGGAAAAATGGAAGTTGTGAAGCGAGAAACGGCTTTAGCCGTAGAAACCTCACATATACAAGTAAACTACGTAGTAACGAAGAGAACCTAAATATTAATTTTTTTTCTAAACATTTCCGAAACTTATTGGAGTTGTTCGGATTCACAGACAAATTTGTGGATTAACTATCTGCCCAGCTCCGGTAATATTTCGGATACTCATAATGCGAAACTAATAACTGACGATTTTGTATACAAAATTTCATTATTTTTAGATTGCCATCACTGTAGAGGAAAAAAATATAAAAGAAAATGTAAACATTGACATTGAGCTCATAGGTGGTTACTGCACGTGTCCTAATTCACCTAAAATACCTACTTGTGTTCATGGTGAAAATAGATGTAATGAATGCATCTGTGCAGAAGGCTGGTAAGTAGACAGTTATTTGTAATATACAATAAGGTAAAAGTTTCGTAATGACCGATATCTATTCCAGAAAATTTTTAAATGTTATCAATTTTCTCTCTTACTCTACTGCACTACCGATTTTAATTTATTTTGTGTTCTGCTTTTATTTTTTCTCCTAAAGCTACCCCTGCACTATCCTCTACAAACTTAACTATTTGTCGGTTTATGTGTAAAGTATCCCAGATAAACATGTTCTGTGCTGTAGCTTGTGATTAAGTGTCTACCAATGCATATGGGAAAAATTATATATATATATATATATATATATATATATATATATATATATATATATATATATATATTACATTCGATCCCATTCGAGAGACAGTTGCAACCCCCAAATTTTTAAATAGTAAGTGGGCGCTTGTGATACCTCATTTGAAAGATCTTTCCATTCTATATTTAAAAATGCTATGGTTTTAAAATTTATCACAAATAATAACAATAAAAACAATTCATTTGACTGACGAACTTCGCTTACAACACACACAAAAATTAATAATTAATCGCGTTTTATTCTTAAAATGAAAAAAATAAATAAATAGCACATCAATATAAATGTAGATGTTCAAAATGTATGGCTTAAACGTTCTGGCAGCATCCTAATCGTAAATAAAATTGTCTTCTAACGTTAATAACATCTGAGGCGTTATCTGCCTTATCGTAATCTAAATTCTTTTTCTTAAGTCAGCTAAATTGCCTGGTTAAGTTTTGTATACTATAATTTTCACATATCTAAATAAGAAGAAATCTAATAGCATAAGATCACGGGGATCGTGCTGGCCACTTTAACAATCATCTCCTCTCTATTCACCGATTTGGAAATATTCATTTAAAGTACTGCCGGACATTGATTTGATAATGTGCTGATGCTCCATCCTGCTGACGCGATATGACATTTGGGAATCAAACCCAATACCCTTCGCCTCAGAGGCACACGTGCTTATCACTGAATCACCGACACTCTCATTAAATTGTAACCATAACATTTTGACTAGAGAATGACCAGATCTTTCAAATAAGGTATCACAAGCCCCTATGCCATATAAAAATTTGGGGGGTTGAAACAGTCACTCAAACAGGGTCGAATGTAGGGGTCATGTTTTCACGTTACATGGTGTCATTTGTTAATCTAAAATTGACGTGCTTCGGAATTTTTTTATAAATATGCACAATAGTTGACATACTAAACTTATTATTTTATGTATTCCATTTGGCTGTTCCACACTGTATAGTCGAGGTGTTTATAAATTGAATTAACCCTAAGGATCTTACTTACTCTAAACTTGCTGAGACTATATTTTTCTTATTTGTCTCTCTACAATCAAACAGATCTGACATGTTGGTAAAGGAGATCTTCTATAACGGCTATTCAATTTTGATCCAATTTTCTATTCTAAATATTTAAAATTCACTCGCATTAAATTTTCATGTACTAACCTTTTTCCAAATATTCAAAACCATTTAATACTGTTTTAATTATTCTAATCTTGGTTTTACAATTCTAAAAATATTTTACATTTAAAGACCCATATAAAGAGCTCCGTTTCGCCGCACCACTCTTACGACAAAATATATTTCACAGTGACACTTTAAATAGTTGTGATGATGTATGCCAAATATGATTATTCTCAAGTTAATCTCAAATTTTATTATTACAGGAAAGGGCAGGCATGTAATGAAGAATGCACTACAGATATTGATAAATGCAGATTAAGAGAGAATGGTTCAATAAGTGTCTCATGTTTTGGACAGTAAGTAGAAAACTAACCAGAACGTTAGGTTACAGCATTCCAAAGGCTGATGCCTAGTGAGTCGTAACAATTTAATAGAGGAATACAATTTTTATCCTAAGTAGCATTGGGTGAAGATTGTAACCTGCGATGAGCACTGATAATTACAATTTTGGAAACCCAATCCATCATAATACAGTTTTCAGACCTGACTATCGTTTCACTAACAAAGTTAGCGTCATCAGAGGGATGAATAAACTAAGCGAATGAAAACTAAAACTACTATTTATATGTTAGTTGACAAACACTAACAAACAGTGTCCTCTACGATGGCATACAGACAAACCCCCAGTGTTTAGCCGAAAATCTATGTAATTAAAATTCCAGTACCTGCCCTTGTAAGACCGCTTGTCGTTATTAATTATTTCTTCTAAGAAAGAGACACTGATTATTAAGATAACAGTTCCAACAATGAACTAGACATGACCGGATGATATATATATATATATATATATATATATATATATATATATATATATATATATATATATATATAATACTTTTGTAAGCGCCTAACTGTCGCGATTCCCTGAAATTTTTGATTAATTTGAGATTTTCTTTATCTACATGATAATTATTATCCCAAATATGCTGAGCAATACATGATTTATCAGTAGTGCTATATCCCAGTTGCGCTAAATGTTCTTTAAATTTAGTTGTCAATAAATCTTTTAGCTTGCCTAACATAGTTAGGTTCACAAGCCTTACAACCCACTTCATAGATTCCCGACATTGCGGTGGTTTTTTATCTTTATCGTTTGGGTTACCTAGCAAATTTTTTAAAGTATTTTTTTGTATAGAAAATGTTGGCTGTAAATTGGCTTTCTTAAAAATGTTATTAAAACCTCTCGTAGTTCGCGTTTCAAATGGTAAACAGACCACAGTTTTGTCGGTCTTCTCTTTTCTGAAAGTCTTAGATTCCTCTAACATTTTCTTTGTTTTATGTTTATTGACTAATTTTGCCACTTAGCAGACAAACTAACCATTATACTTGTCTACATGACTAATATATTCCAGTTCTCTGTTGTATCTTTTTTACTTAAGGGAAACTGAACCAATATATGAACCAAAAAGTTCAAATAGCTGTTTTTTTCTTAAAAAAACTATGGTGTGAGTCAATAGAAATGTAACTCACAGTAGTGGTCTACTCTCCGTGGATGTAAAATTCTAAAGTGTATCTATTTTCGATGACTAATAGACCAATATTTTGTTATTAATTTCTGTCTCTATCTTAAATATGAATTTAATGGAATCAAATTTACTGTTTAATCTGGAAATAAAATCATCTACTTTGCATGCATTTTTGTATTAAATACTGCGAAAACATCGTCCACAAAACGAAGCCACACTATAGAAAAAAAGTTATTTTCATTTGCTAAGCCTTTTTCAAATGTACTCGTGATTCATCTACTCTATTCGCAATTACTTGTCAACTAACATATAAATAGTATCTCAAGTTTATTCATCCGTCTGATGACGCTAATTTTGTTAGCGACACGATCGTCAGGTATGAAAACTGCATTGTGATGAATTCGGTTTCCCAAATTGTACTCACCCAAGTAGCATTTAAGAATAATTTGATTTCAGGGACATATAATAAAAACAGATTTGTTTACTTATTGTTATATACATTATAGAAATTATGGTTAGGCTATACAGTGGGGTTTAAACTTTAAAAAAAATACGCCACTGTAATATCTATATACTATTGTAATGATTATGTTATGTGTAAGTTCGTAAGAATAATCCAGTTTTGATTTTTCCAGACCTCGCAACTTTAATAAGATATGATGTTTTCATAGTTGTTAGTCATTTTTTTTTCAATAATTGTTGTTGTCCTTACTTGGTACAGCCATTCCATACTAAATACAGAATACAGACTACTTGTCTGGATTCACAAGTGTTTGTTTCCTTCTTCGTTTTACGAAATGATCAAATAGGAGAAAATTAATTGTATTCTGAGGACTTAGGTATAATAAAAACAGATTTGTTTATTGTTATACAAATTATAGGATGCACAATAGAAGTCACCTTTTTCTGTGTACAGTCAGTAACTGTTATCAGAGAAAAAACAAACACCTCTGAAACCAAAGAAGTAGTCTCTGCAGCTGTATTTAGCACATTCTTTTTTACCGACTCCAAAAAAAGGGGCAGGCTATATGTTCGCCTTTTTGTATTTGTTTATGTATGTTCATCGATATTTTTGTCAATTGTGGGCCAGTTTAAAAAAATATTTTTTCGTTTGAAAGGGTATACCCCTGAGGTAGTCCCATTTTTACCAAGTCAGGATCTGATGATGGGATATCAGGGAAATCGACAGAAATCATCAAAAATTATTTTTTTATGTATGTTCACCGATATTTTCTCAATTGTGAACCAATTTAAAAAAACATTTTTTTCGTTTGAAAGGATGTACTCCTGAGGTGGCTCCATTTTCACCAAGTCTGATGATGGGATCTCACGGAAATCGACGGAAATCATCAAAATTAATTTTTTTATGTATGTTCACCGATATTTTCGTCAATTGTGAACCAATTCAAAAAAATATTTTTTTGTTTGAAAGGGTATACCGCTCAGGTGGTCTCGTTTTAATCAATTCAGGATCTGATGATGGAAACTCAGAGAAATCGAGGGAAATCCTAAAAATTATTTTTTTATATATGTTCGCCGACATTTTTGTCAGTTGCGGACCAATTAAAAAAACATTATTTTTTGTTTAACAGCGTATACACCTCAGGCGGTCTTATTTCACCAAGTCGGAAATAAACAAACTTAAAAAAATTAAACCGACTTCAAAATAGGTTTAATTCAAAAAAAATATTTAAATGGAATATTATTATAGGCGCTACCTACTTATCTGTTTGAAGTCAAGCCTGAAACACAATAATACTTAGCGATATAAACAGCTTAATTAATAGAGAAGCTATAGAGGTCTCTATTTTCCTCAACCCCTTTCATATAATGTCCCAAGCGCCAGCTTCTCTAGGTTATGTGTTGTTAGATCTTCAGAATGGTTTTAAACAAGATTATCGTGCCTTTGGTCAAAATTACGGAGTGCTATATTTCTAGTGCTAAGTGGTTCAACTTGCTCTATTAAGTAAGCAATGTCCTATAGACATACCCAGCTTTTATTTTCATCACATTTCTTTTACACATTATTGCACATTAGTAGGTTTACTGTAAATTTAGGTGAGGCATATACAAAAAATCTTCACTTCTTGCAATGCCTAAACTTGCTTCCAATCTTTTGAATCGTTTCAGTGGGTCATATCGTGACGAACGGCTGAAGAAAGTTTAACATCGACTTTGATATGTTATTTTGACTTGCTGCATTTTATTTCATGCCCCAAGGGTAACCTTGATCTTTTTAGCATTTGGCGGATCACTTTTTACTGCTCTCGGTAGGCTCTACTATGTAATGCACTATTACGAATGGGTTGTTCTGATTACAAGTTTTTGTTGGCTAGCCTTCTTCTGATCCAAAAGTGCCAACTTCTGTCTCTGCTTTCTGGGTTAATAGTTCACCCGCACTTCTTGATTATCAGTGCTGTAATATGCTGTAAGATTTACTCTTTTAGTAGAATCCTGAGGTTGGTTTAGTCTGACTTACAGTGCATTATTTATCTTGTTAGGTATCCTAAGTGGTCCCGGAATCGCCTTCCACCTAACCTTGTTTGCTGCCAGTGAACTTTTAACGGTATTTATGTAACACATCAAGAACAGTGCCATGGGATTGTTCATATTTGTTATTATCACTCTCCACGAAGTCTTCTGTGAATCTTTCTATGGCACGTGTAACTTTCAGCTTTTTCCAAGTTTAGTTTAAGTTTCTTTTCAGGCGGAGTTTCCAAAAAGGCACAAGGCTCAACTTAATACTGATGATGAATAGATGGCACTACGTTTATTTATATTATTTCAGAGTAACGATCTTCACCGTGTTGTTTTAATGATCGGGTTGTGTGGTGTGGAAATATACTTTGTGAATATTCTAATGCGAGACAAACACACTGCTAATAACTAAATTAGGGCTAGTACAGAAGTCTGTTATCCGTTATCCGTTGTCGTTTTTAATATAACTTTGTGGATATTAATTAGAGGGTAAAAGCGAACCGACGACAACTAAATGATGGCTAGTGTGGAAGTATATTATTCCTTCTCTATTGTTGTTTCAAAGGCGCAGGACATGCAGGTTTACAATAGTTTCTTGTTGCTTCTACAATCACTTACCTCAGCATTCATGTCGCCCATAATAAGTAGTATCTTCTAAAAATTACAACGTTGACGAGAAGTTGTGAGTATATAAAATCAATCTGACATATCACTGGGTGAGAGTTATCCTCCTGAGCTGTATGAGAAGACGCACTAACATTATTCGACCGATGACTGGTTTAGCCAAGAAGACTGCATTTACTTTTCTTGGTCATAATCTTAAGCAATAAAAATATTACCAGAATAATAATTAATAAATAACACAAATGTTTAATTAAGCCGACCATTTCTAGAAATGTTGTTTATACACCTATTACATAGAAATAAAAACTTTATTTTTCATATTTTTTTTTCAGCGGAGACTGTGTTTGCGGAAAATGTGAATGTGATTTTCCATACCTGGGACACGAATTTTGCAAATATCCATGTCCAATAAATGATTTTCACCAGGTGTGTAGCAATCATGGTACATGTGTAGATGATTATTGCGAATGCGATCCTCTTTACATTAAAGAAGACTGCTCTTATTCAATAGAAACGAAGAACTGTGTGATTCCTGGTACAGATATGTTGTGTAACAATCACGGAAAATGCGTTAATAACGAATGCGTTTGTGACGACGGTTATTATGGATCTTTATGTGAAAAATGTGAGGAATGTAACGCACTATGTGATATATATGAAGCATGTGTAATCTCTGTTTTGGAAAGTGGTAACGAAATTTGTACAGTTGGAAATCTTACTATCAAAGCTTCGAAAGTTAGTTTAGACAGAGGTAGGTATAAATGCAAGTGTAATATTGTAACAACAAAAAAACTCGGGACGCAGCAAGTGCGTTATGGTAGTGAATTTTTATTAAATGCTTCAAATGTAAATAACTCAATTTTCTATAAACTTAGAGAGTTTAATTTTAATACGTAGTAAGGTCTTTCCTAAGGCAAGATATGCACAGAATTTCATTAAAATAACTTTGTAATTTTCGGAGAAAAAAAAATTTTTCGAAAGAAAATTAAAAATTTGAATAACTCAATTTTCTCTAAACTTAGAACGTTGAATTTTGGTACGTAGTAAGATCTCTCCTGAGGCAATATATATAGTCAATTTCATTAAAACAGCTGTGTTACCTTCGGAGAAAATTTTTTTTTTCGAAAGAAAACTCAAAATTCCCCGGAAAACCCCGTCCGATTTTTCTGGCTAACGAACTCATCCAAGCCATTAATATGCCAAGTTTAATCGACATCTGTTAATTATTTTTTGAGTTATCAGATGGATATATATATATATATATATATATATATATATATATATATATATATATATATATATATATATATATATATATATATATATATATATATATATATATATATATAAACATATAAAAATTGAAACTGACCCCGGATATGGGTTCTAGGGGTCCTAATTCACACTCATTTGAAAGAATTTTTGCAAAGTCTCACCATCGATACCTCTCTATTAGTGAATTTTTATAAATAAAAATTCACTAAAACACATATACAAGCTCTCACATGTTTGTAGCTACGGTATTCCAAGCATTCGTGGGCTTATTCCATATATTAATTCGGTACTAAAATGGGGGTACAACATTACAAAATACAGTCAAGTTTATTGCGTTGGTGGAGCGTAACAGACGCGTATTGTACTTATAAAGTACAGGATAAGATTTGAGAATGAAATCAATTTCGATGCGTACAAAACACCTTGCCCCCCACTCTTTCCTCATCACTGTTTCCTTTAATATTCAGTAAGGTAAACTTCATATTATCATATTTATCACATGTAAGTACATCCAGTGCAAGTTACTCAGTATGTACCTGAACAGGTGAGTTTTTTAAAGTGTTACAAGGGAATATCTCGACAACGGCTTGATAAGTAATGGTGAAACTGGAGGACATATTTATATATATATATATATATATATATATATATATATATATTTATATATATATATATATATATATATATATATATATATATATTATATCCCCACCCTCCTCTATTAGGAGGGGCGCAGGTAACTTTAAATTTCTAAATGATGTGAGGTACACTTTCTTTATAAAATTCGAATTTACATAAAAAGCTAGGTAGGTATGTGTGCAAACAAAATTTTTATTTGCCCTTTCGGTTAGGCATTAGGATTTATTAGGTTAAAACACAAAAACTATGAACAATTAAATTTCAACTTATTTATCGTCTGTCATGGGTGAGAAATTGTTCGAAATGTCCCCCACAACTTCCAAACTTTCTCACTATTTTTCTAAACGAATCTTGTACATACTGCAACATTTCAGGTATTACTAATAAACAGACAAAGCGGATTCTGTTTTTCATATCATCTAAAGTTGTGGGTGCAATCGCCATCCTTTTGTCCTTTATAAAACCCCAAAAGAAATAATCAAGGGGGGTCAAATCTGGAGACCTAGCAGTCCAGTTGACCGGACCTGCTCGACCAATCCACCTGTTTTCAAATATATTATTCAAATGATTACGGGCCTGTATTGCATAATGAGGTGGGGTTCCATCCTGTTAAAACCACATGTCTGGGTTTATGTTTTGGTTTAATAATTATTTATTACTATCATTTATTGATAAAAATTATACAGTATGCCTATACAATAAGTCTGAGATTTGTGCTGTACATCTGCATAATTTTAAAAGTTATATCTAAAGCAATGTGACAATTATCTCCACATACTATATTTTTGCCAAAATTTTTAATTTTATATGAGATAAAAACTGACATTAAACGTCAATCATTATCGATACAAGATATATTTCTTAAGTATACATTTCTCCATTTAATTGCCTAGTGACTCAACTGCAAATGTAACGCTATTTTCAAAATCTCGTCCTTAAAGCTTTTGATGCAATGTAATGTGTTACGGATGAAATTTGTATAAGTGCAATCAATATGTTCACAACTGATTTTTTACTCATTCTAGCATATCTAGCAAGCCGCTCGGTACTTACATGCGGGTCAACAGGTACCGCTCCTAAAACACCAACTGCACTATTTTGTTCTGTTTTAGTTCTCTTCCGAACGCGTGGTTTTGATTTTAAACTGCCAGTAGTACGACTCTTGGTCTCTCTGCCTACACTGTTGCAGCTTTTCTGTAGTTTTCTTCTGCGGTCCTCCCAAATTAACAACATACCAACTTGCACATTAAAATTATTTTCGGTGTTCAATTGAGCAATAAACTGGGAAATAATCGACAAAATGTCAAAATTCTCAATTGACTTAGTAAAAATAACCCGTTTCCATAGAAGCAAATAATAATCAACATTAACGTCCATGGCAACAGGATAAATTGAGGTTAATGTGTTATCAGTAAACAACTGATTTATAGTTAATTGTATTTTATATTATAAACCTCGGTGGTTCAGGGGTAAGAACGTGTGCCTCTGAACCGAAGGGTACTGGGTTCGATCCCAGGGTACTCGTTTCACTTTTTCAGTACAAACTGTAACGTTAACATCAGCCGAGGTTCTGGCATTGTAGTTGAGCGAGTTGAATCTCTGCACGTTCCGCCCTTCGGAGGGGGCGTAAAGCCGTCGGTTTCGTGTCCATGCGATGTTGGGCACGTTAAAGATCCCTACCCTCCTTACAGAAAGGCAGGGGTTCGGCAAAATTTCCAGGATAGTGAGGTGAAACTGCTCCCTGGCGTCGGTGATTGGCCATAGTCGCGGAAATAGGCCGACGTTAAAGAAACAAAACACACACATATTTTATATTATTATTTACTTATTTTCATCATTAATTTTAAACTGTCTTAATTCTTGCATTGAATTGTATTTAACACGTACACCGGCAGATAACCAAGCGTACAATAATAATAATAATAATAATAATAATAATAATAATAATAATAATAATAATAATAATAATAATAATAATAATAATAATAATAATAATAATAATAATAATAATAATGAGAAGAAGAAGAAGAATAGGAAGAAGAAGCAGCAGCATCGCCTAATCATAGACGTGGCCATACCTTCTGACTACAACATCACACTTGAAGGAAGCAGAAAAGATGCTTAAATATAAAGATCTGCAAATTGAGATAAAGAGCATATGGAACCTGAAGGCGAAAATAACCCCCGTCATCATCAGAGCCACAGGACTTATTTCCAACGCCACCACCAATTTCATGAAGGAAGTTTCAGGAAAACACAATCTCCTGCTAATGCAAAAGGCGGTGGTCCTGAGCACGGCACAGATAGTACGGAAGATACTATTATACTTTCTGACATCCAGACGCAGAAGCAACACCCCAGGTGCACGGAGTGCACACGGTGTTGTTCAACTCATGTAGAAAATCCTTAGAATAAACTAAGTGGAATCTCTTATAATAATAATAATAATAATAATAATAATAATAATAATAATAATAATAATAATAATAATAATAATAATAATAATAATAATAATAATAATAATAATAATAATAATAATAATAATAATAATAATAATAATAATAATAATAATAATAATAATAATAAGTTTATGGGACAATAATTACAATAAAATAAATTACAAATAATAAACAGTTAATAAAGCAATCAACATATACACATACATACATGCACACATGCATACACACATATATGCACACTTGCCTATAGTTTACAAAACTACGTGTTTCCTTACAGAAGCACGCGCCCATGTACACACCTATTCGCACTTACGCACCTACACCCCAACAACGCATATACGCACATACACACACACGCACGCATGGAAACACGCACACCCCTTCTCACACACAGCAAAATGCTGTCTGACCATTGCAAGTGAAAACACTAAACACTGTTGGTCACTCTGTGTTGTACCCGTTTTTTATATCTACCATTTGATGTGCTTCCAATCTGGGCATTTCTCCAATCCAACTTGCAACTCTTTTAACAAGCGAATCCTTTGACATATTTGTCTGTTTTAAGTGTCTGGGCACCTCGTTAAAGATCTTGGCACCCAAATAAGTAAAACTGCACTGTCCTATCGTCTTTGCACATTTGGGTACATATGCGATTTCATTTCTATTTCTGGTTTCGTATTCGTAATTTATTGAAGGCAGTAAATAAGAGCATCTTGAGCAAAGCACCAGCAAACATTTCACAAAGAGTTGTCGACAATCTAAAATCCCAGACTTATTAAAAAGAAGATCTGTAGGATAGGTTATTTCCCTGTTAAATATTATCTTTATCAGCCACTTCTGAACTATCTATAGCTGTGAATAATACTTTTTCGTTACTCCACCTCAGGTTATTGTTCTGTATGTTAACAGGGGCTGAACTAATGCGTCATACATAATCAATAATTATCGCCTACAAACCAAATCTCTTAAAAATTTAATTGTTGATAATAGCGATCCGAGTTTTTGCTTCAGCGTTTCTGTATGCCTGTTCCACCTCAAGCCAGAGTCTATCTCTATTCCCAAGTATTTCACCGAATCTGTCGCCTTTATTTCTACAACCCGGTCACGTGTTTACACTGCGTTCTTACCATAATTTGGTCCATATTTTTTAGAGTGCCTGAAAAAGATAATGTTAGTTTTGCAAAAATTGATGGTTATTTTTTTTTTCATTACAGTAATACATTATTTCCTTAAAATCCTTTTGTATAACATTTTTCAAACTAAGCCAAGCTTTTTTGGAATATACGAGCGCTGTGTCATCTGCGTAGCTCATGATGTTCCCCCTTGTTTCAATGTCGAACAGATCACTCATGTACAAGTTGAAAAGAATGGGACCCAATACCGTTCCCTGTGAAACACCATACTTAACCTTCTTAGGCTGACTCATGACCTCGCCTACATCCACACTTTGCAGCCGTCCACTTTATCATAGTATGGACTGGTCACCTGAATCTCAATCTCCACATAGTATCCAGTAATCTTTCGTGACAAACGGTGTCAAAAACCTTGGTTAGATCTATCAACACACACACACACACACACACACACCACAGGAACACCCAAATACATTTACCATAAATGTGTCCAATCAAATCCGCAATTACGTCCTGTGTTGCTTTTCCGAAAGTAGATCATATTTTTATCATATATTATTTCTAAATGCTGCGATTCTGATTTTTAGTATTTTCTCATTTGAAATAAGCTAGATAGGCCTATAATTACAAAGCTTTGACTTCGCCCCGGCCTTATGCATGGGTTTAATTATACTTCTCTTTAATGCTGCTGGAAAGAAACCCTGTTCTATGCAAACATTTAGAAGATAGGCCAATGGATGCACTATATTCTTGCGAATTTGCCGTAGCATGCGCGCCTGTATGCCCTCCGACCCAGGTGCCCTAGGTACTTTTAATTTTGCGAATATTTTCTCCACTTCGTTCTCCAAAGTCGGCTCTAGATACGCTGTAGAGCAATTTTGTCTCCGCTGAAGAGATATCCGAGTTCGCATAGTAATCTAATGCTAATATTTCACCCACAGATAATAAGCACAAAAGTTTCCGATAAATCCGCGCTTCCTGTTGCCAGATCACCATCTGCTATTTCTATCTCTGTTATATCAAATTTGGTTTCCCTTTTCCCCTTTATATCATTTATGCACTTTCACATATTAATTGAGCCGCTGTTGCCGTTCTGTGTTTTGCTACGGTAGTAGTCATTCTTTGCCTTGTTTAAGATTTAATTTAGTTCAATAACTAAAAATAGAAACGTGTGATGAGCACTGATAAGTACAATTTGGAGAACTCAATTCATCAAAACACAGTTTTTAGACTTGATGATCGTTTCGCTAAAAAAGTTAGCATTATCAGAATGATGAATAAATATTATTATAAGTTTATTCATACCTCTGATGACGCTAACTTTGTTAGCGGAACTATAAGCAAGTCTAAAAACTGTCTTACGATGAACTGGGTTCGCCAAATTGTACTTATGAATTTAGTTTATCTATAAGTCTCTTATACCTCTCAGCCTTTGCCTGATTGCTCAGCCACACCATCCCTATGTAACCAATCTTAGCATACATCGAATTTATTGTGCCATTCGTAATTCGTGCACTTCTCTTCCGTTTTGAATGTGGAACTCTCACAACTATGATATTCTTTTTCTTGTAATATTATATTAGCCCTGTAAAAGCGTCAAATACAGCGTATGTGTTACTTTCCCCATTTACTGATATCCAGGACTCCTGCTCCAAGACACAATTTAGTTTTTCGTAATCTATGAATGTCTCGAATCAATCACCAATTTATAGTTTTTGGGCGATCTAATAAATCAATCTTCACCAACACAGGGAAATGATCCGTAATATTGTATTGTAATATCAATGATGTTTGTGAGGCATACTGGAGAAATAAGCAACAAAGACATGGTCTATGTAGGTTTCACTAATCTCGTCTATTCTAGCATTGCCATTTATAGCGGATTTATACCCAAATTTACTTGATATGTTTAGATATTCATCAACACACTCATTATCTTGTTGAAGAATGAAGTTTATATCACCCACTATTAATCCATGCTTCATTTTTACCTTTCTGGTCCACCAAACAGCTGCACAGTTTGGCATTAAAAGTTTAAACACACGTTGATGGCGATCCATACGTCACCACTTGAATGCGTCTATTCCCATATTTTTTAGTCAATTTCACGATCCTCGTTACTCCCAAGACAACAATCTTATAATCAGCTTCAAAATTATCCCTCACATATACTGCTACACCATCATTCTTATTCAAGTCTCCAACCATTATAATAAACGTTGCACGAAGGGATGTTGAGCAAGGTTTCTGTTAGAACTACTACATCAACATCATACCCAAGTGACGCCAACAAAGCTTCCAATTCATCCTTATTCTTTGCAATACTTCTGATATTGACATGAGTCACAGAAAACTCCTTCCCCCAGTTTAATTTATTGAAACACTGCTTTGCTTCATTTCTGTCCTGCCCTACCATTGTCTTAACATATTCCACCTGAAAATCTCTTACGTAACTATCCATATCAATCAAAGGTCTCAAATAATGAGCACCACTCTATTCAGTAAACAATAGTTTGTATCCAAAATATACTTTAAAATGCCGGAACAATATCGGATATTATAGAACGTTATATGCCATACACAATAAAATCCTAGCAAAATAAAATTAACCTTGCGAAAATCAGATACATCCACACTCTCTCTCTTTCTCTCTCACACACACCCGCACACCCCCACACGCACACACACATACACTAAACAGGCACAGTGCGTATATATATACAACATACACCCAAACAAAAATGACTGAAATGTATAAACAAAACAAAATATATATAAAACCCTGTGCAAATAAAAGCAACAGGATAAAATGCAAACCACAACAGATACATATTTTACAATACCAAATAACTAAAATGTCTGTTGGATCAGCATAAAAAGCCTTAATTTCAATTGTTTAAAGAAAATAACGAAACATCGCGTTAAAACTATAAAGCCAAACATCACAGATCATCTCAGCTCCAAATTAAAGACAACAATACATCCTCGGTAATTACAACTAAAACACACACACACACAATTAATCAAAAGATTAAAATATAAAAACATCACGAACATTAAAGATCCAAAAAAAATAGTTAACCAAAATAACACATAAATATTATCACACATTAAAAGCGTAATAGATGTATAAAGTTCAAAACCTAATAACTACAATCAAAACCTACCAATAAAAAACGTATTAAAAGTTACTTAAAAACGAAGGCAAAAAAATAAAAGCCTGGGCGCAGCAAGTGCTTTATGGAAGTGAATTTTCATAGAAATGATCTGCCACAAAATATTTTATTATAACTTTTTTTCTTGTAACATAAAAATCTAAATTTTGGTGTATAGTTTAATTTTTATATCGTAAACCTACCTACCAAATTGAGTTGTCATAGCTTTTTTATTTTTTGAGATAAAAATTTTTTTCGAATGAAAACTCAAAATTTTTCCGGAAAACCTCGTCCGATTTTCCTGATTAACTAAGTTATCCAAGCAATTTACAAAAGGAAGGTACATGCCAAATGTTATCAAAATCGGCCTTTTATTTTTTGAGATAAAAATTTTTTTCGAATGAAAACTCAAAATTTTCTCCAAAAACCTAGTCATATTTTCTTGATTAACGAACTTATCCAAGCTATTTACAAATGGAAGGTACATGCCAAATTTTATCAAAATCAGCCTCTTATTTTTTGAGATAAAAAATTTTTTCGAATGAAAACTCAAAATTTTTCCGGAAGACCTCGTCCGATTTTCCTGACTAACGAACTTATCCAAGCCATTTACAAAAGGAAGGTACATGCCAAACTTTATCAAAATCTGTCCATTATTTTTTGAGTTAGCGGTGTGATACACACACACACACACACACACACACACACACACACACACACATATATATATATATATATATATATATATATATATATATATATATATATATATATATATATATATATATAAACATATAAAATTGAAACTGACCCCGGATATGGGTTCTAGGGGTCCTAGTTCGCGCTTATTTGCAAAAATTTTTTCTACGAAAATTCACTAAAAGGGGCATTACAACAAGTCAGTGACCGTTTACACCTCACTATTTTATTGAACAATACCGATACTGAAAGACAGTGACACAGCCAAAATTCGCAATAAAAAAACCATTCACAAAAAAAATCACACGACTTATGCTATTTTACGCTTGCCACAGTCACAGGTGTACTGTTCTTCCTTTCTACCAACCTAGTAATTGGCTTTTCGGTCGTACGAGCCGAATTTATAAAAGAAGTTTTCCAAACTATTTTACCAGTTACTTTTGCCTTAGCTAAGATATTTTTCTCGTCACTTAATAAATTCTCAGATCATAGAAGGTGTCGACGGCGCACTGCTGGACTTTGGTTCAAAAACTGGTTCTTCCACTGCTTCGTTTTCTGATAGATCTTCAAAATTTTCTGCCTTGAAAATAAAACCATTCACATACATGAACTACGCGTTTTGCTTCTTGACCTTAGCAAGTTTAAGATGTCTTATTCATACTTTATTTTGTCTCTGTTCTCTGTGTGTCAAGTTCTGCCCGCCAAATAATTTTCTTTTCTTCAACTTATATGTCTTTGAAATAACTTCCTTCTTCATAATATACGATAATAACTCTGCTAAAATTGGCTTTTTTATGCCTTTGTCAACTTTGTACACATCATTTAGATCGCGTCGTCCGAGACGTACTTCCAGCGAATTATTCAGAAATTCTAAAGTTTTTTCAACCAGATCCTCAGTAATTTCGATGTAAAGTCCGAAAATTAATATTTATTCTCATTTTTTTCCAATAAATGTTGCTTGTCTTCTATTTATTGCACCTGACTAATATGTCGAATTCCAGTATTTTCCTTCTTCATTTATTCCTTGATTTCAATCGTATGCTGCTTAATAAATTGCTTCAATCTTTTTTCCAAATCAGTATATTCATTCACAACAGCCATATTATTTATAATCTTATAATTTCCAATGTTTTTGCTGAAAACCTTATTCAAATTATTACTATAACTTCCACACTTCCACTCTTTATCAGTTAGTGCCAGGTTTTCTGGAAATTTCCCTTTTTCCAGGTACGTTTCCTTCAAAGAATGTTGTCACAAAGTTTTTGTGTCTTAGAATATGCCCAATCAATTTTGCATTCCGCGTTTTTCAAGCATCTTTCTTCTCTCACTTCTTCTAGTATACCTACTTTTATTCGGCTTTCTACCTTGGTACCGTCTCTTTTTAATTTTTCTTCATGTCCATTATTGAAAAGCTTCTGTTCTATTTATGTCCTGCTGAGTTATAGTCCAGGTTTCCTCCCCATACATTATCATGCTCCATACGCACGACACGATTAACTTTTCCCCATCTTGTCCAAGTTAAAATGTATGAAAAGAGTAGGTACTTTGTCTATTGAATGCCTGTTGTTAATATATTTACTCATCATAAACTCACTGGGCAGTTCTTTTGGTTTGTAACATTTCCTTAGCACTTGAAAAAGTGTTTCTTTCATCTTTTCACCAGAATTTTTAAAAGTTCCGCTGTTAATTCAACTCTTTACTTGTCTAAGTTCTAAGAACTTTTTTAAATTATTATCTTGAAATAGTGCGACGCCCATATCATCTGGGTTTATTTTTTCGATTTAGCTCACATACTGTTCGTCAAAATTAATTTGAATTGGCTCACACAATAAAGCACATTTTTATGATTAAACAGTTTATCCATTATCAGCGCCCTTTCTGACGAAAATAATATAATTTATATTTTTCAAGTTACCTGCAAAAAGATATTAGGCAAATAGTTTACTGACCTAATAATAGAGATCAAAATTTGTTCTTAAATTAAAAAAATTACGTAAAACATGGTTATAATATTTCAGTGTCTGATTCTAAACAAATTATGGAAATATGTGTTGTGTTATTTTCGAGACACTTATAATAAACAAGTTTCCATCCAGAACACAGCCCTTGAAAATGTTCAATGCTTGATTATAAATCAATATTGTAACTTGACAAAGCTATAGATTTCGAGACATTCGCGAAAAGCTTTCGCTCATGAGTGGAACACAATCTTTTGGTTGACTGATTTTATTCAAAATCTAGTGAGACCAATAACAACAGCAGAAAAATCAAATACGAATCAATGTGTTCTTATTACGTTACCGCGATTTCCACACGCACGCACCCACACGCACACATGCACGCATCCACTCACACGCACGCACTCACACGCACACACGCACGCACGCACAGACACACATGATACAAAATAATAGCTCGAAAATTTTACAGTTACCAAACTTTCTTGAGCAAGTTGAATGTCTGCACGTTCCGCCCTTCGGAGGGGTGGTAAAGCCGTCGGTCTCGTGTCCCTGCGATGTTGGGCACGTTAAAGATCCCTAACCTTTTTACAGAAAGACAGGGGTTCTGAAAAATGTCCAGGAGGTGAGGTGAAACTACACCCTGGCGTCGGTGATTATCCACAGCCGCGGAAACGGGCCAACGTTAAAGTAAAAAAGGAGTCTGATTTAATATGGAATTAAAATATATTCAGTTTTTGAGACAATATCCCTAATAAGTACACTTGGAGAACCCAAATCACCACAAGTGTACTTATCAGTGCCCATGACAGGTTGCAATCTTCACTTAGTCAATATCCCTATACATATTTAGGTTGTGTCTATAATGTGTACTAAAAAGAATTATAACATTTTTATTGCAGGTTTTATTTGTAATATGCCACACAGAAAAGAAGATACCAATTGTGAAGTGAGGTATAATTATAAAATAAATGGAGAAAATGTGAACATCGAAATCAATGAAAAATGTGTAACTCTATCGTTTGCATGGCAAATAGGTTTAATTACACTGGCAGCAACAATTCTTTGTGGTATAGCGGCTATAATTTCCTGGAAAGTCAAACTCTGTATAAAACAGGCAAAGGAGTTTGCAACGTTTGAAGAAAATAAGAAAAGGACAGGTTTAGGAGGTGAAAATCCTCTTTACAAATCACCAATAACACAATATGAAAATATTGCGCTTAAAGCAAGACAACAGTCAAACTAATTTTTTTTTTAAATGTTTCTTTTAAGTCTGTTTTTACTTTTGTATTGTCATGCTAATTTTACATACATTTAAAAAGATGGCAAACTAATGAGACAACATATTAAATTTGTTTGATCTGTTTTTCTTTTTGCTCTAGTAATGCTATGCTAACTTCACAAATTAAGAAAAAATCTCAGTTAGAGGCCAAACTAAAACAATAGAGCATAAATATAAACTAACTTATGTCCGTCAAGCTTTAATTTAAATTTCTAGGTACTCAAGGACAACCGTGTTAAAAATGCGGTATTTTTTAATTATACACTTTGTTGCAAGATTTTTTAACTTGTAATAACAGATGTATTTAATCTTAGTGGCCTTACCTATCCTGAGCTGACCTGTTAGTAGTTTATAACGGTATCAGAATTATAAAAAAAAATTAACTTAGCGTTTCTTGATACTTCTTTTTTTTCGTTAGACAGTGCGCTGTCATCACATGTTTAAAATATAGGAGACACCCATATATTATTATTGCCTTTTTCGATATCTCGCAAAATGCTTAAAAAAATTAACTTTGCCTAGTTTAGCTGGTTACTATAAAGAAAGTATCCAAACGTTTTGGTACATTTTGTAAGCTAATGGCTTTTAGTAAAGCCCTTATTCAAAAGTCTGAAAATGATTTGTGTAAAGGTATTTATGTTGCCATTTGTAATCTTCCTTTTAACTGTAGTAGCCAGAGAGAAGAAGTCTACTGATTTAGAATGAAGAAGTTACTTTGTAGATGATTGTCCATAAATTGACAGGTGTGAGAAGTGTTGTGGTTAATAGGGACACCAGCACTGGAGTTTGGGTCTAGTATGCGAGTGGTGACGTGTCTGGGTATATTATTGGAGTCAAGCGACTGGCGAATCCAAAGAGCATTCGTACCTTCTCCCTAGCACCTTACATCAAGGACTGCTAGACAAATGAGACAAACGTGGCGCAAATACAAGCCCAAAACTTACTTATCTTGACTATTTTCTGCACAATTCTTTTTGAATAAGTGACTTAAAGGTAACATTAAATTTCAATCGACTGAAAATACATCAATGAAAAGCAAGGCTTAATGTTTTAATTGTGTGCAGCATGTGCGATACAATGGATATTCAGTAACCTCGAGGAAACCAGCTTAACCCATTTTAAATCTATTGAAAACATCTACATATTCGACTGTCTCCATGTTTCATTGGCCTTATTTTTTATAGTAATTTTTGAAAGCCTGCTCGGCAGATATTAACATGGTATAAACTTAATTTGAATTTTTGTCAACGTTGTCAACAAAAATATTTTGCGTAAAAATTATAAGTCGATTTGTTGATTGTCAACTGAAAACGGTATTTTATTCATAAATCACTACAATAATACATACATATGGTTTTTTATTGTATTATGAGTTATTGGTTTCTAGAAGAAAAATAAGTATTGCAGGAACTATGGAAGACAAGGCCAAAAATGTTGTCTACATATTTGATTTAAGACTTTACTTCTTTCCTGTGACATGTCAGGTCACCACAACTTTGTTCATCACTCTGATAAACTCCTGTCAATCTTCAACTAGTTCTACCTGACCTCAAGCCAGCTAAATACCTGTATCTTCTTTAGCCATATCTTATTTTGCCCACTCCTAGGTGCCCTACTTTTCCTTTCATGATCAAATGGAGTAGGTTGTAATTTTTCACGCACAGCATATGGCGTAGGTATAACATCTTCTGGTACTTGAAATGTTCAATACTTCAGTCACAGGCGGCTATTCGCAATACCTTATTGTAGGATAATCATCGAATTCAGAAAACCTCAAGCATTCTGCTGTATACCCATATTTTAAAGATTTCAATGCAATTCATCTTCTTGACTTATTAATAAAGTCCATACTTTCACAGTGTGGGCCCGCATAGGTCAGACAGCATCTTATCATTATTTAACATAACTAAAGGTTTAAAGGTTTAAGTTGTTTTGAGTAAAAAGTAAAGATTCCATTTTATTAAGAAATCCTCTCGCTGGATTTGATGTGATATTTCATATTGATGACTAAATCCAGATTTTCTTTAATATGGTATCCAAGATATTTAAATTGGTCAATACGTTTCTTTGGTACCTATGTTTTTGAATCTCAATTTTACATATCTCTACTAAAAAACAAAAATTACCCTTCCCTGGAAAATTACTCATAGCTTCTACAGTCACACTACTCGTTCCATAGTGTCTTAAGGTCTTCTATAACATCACTGTGACGTCTATTTGTTTAATGTATTGACTATAATCTTTAGCTTTTACTCTTAGAGATGTAGGTACTTACCTGACGGGATTCTTCTGAACATAAATTGATGGTACATGATGTTGATCGTGTTTATATAAAACATCAGTATCAGCGATTTATATTAAATGTGTGACTGAGTGGAGTCTTCATTAAGCAAAAAAGACTACGCCTCTTACAGGTATCAGTTTATCTGAGTTCATTTGTAAGGTTTTTTTTGCGATATTGTGGACACTGTCTCAGAACTAATCATAACCAGTAGTTTTTACCTTTGATTTTTTAGGCTAATTTTTTCAATTTATCTGTCACTACTTATTGATTTTTATATTTAAAAGGATCACTTTGTTAAAAAAAAAACAGCATAAGAAATTAGTTTTAAGAGTTAAGTTTTATAATAAATTTTATGTATTTTATACATTATGACAATTTGTTACTTTGGCTAAATAAACTAATAAATAAAAACCAACATATTTACTTGTATCCTGAAAGCAATTGTTTTCTACCACTACACATAGGAAAGAGCAATTATAGATAGGTACCTATATTATATAGAATTCAGTACATAGAATTCAGTTCATCACAACACATTCTTTAAACCTAATGATGGTTTCACCAACAAAGTTGACTATATCAGAGAATTAATAGACTTAAAAACTAAAATTGCTTCAAGAACCGAGACAATTTACGTAAACAAATATTGATAATGACCAAAACTGTAATATTAAAATCATTGCAACTACCATTAAAAACATGCATTTTAAAGCTTCAAATTCCACCCATAAAATATCCATACCTTGCACAAGAACTAAATGAAGATGACCGCCGTCTGGACATTTGAGCCGTCCCGAGTTATTTGGGTGAGACACAATATACGACGTTTCAAAATTTTGTGACGTCATACCTCGAGAACGAATTAACTTAGATAATGTAACATTACGTCGCTTTACTCGGGATTCAGATCTGCATTGATTTAACACATTATAACGACCTATTGTTCCATTAAAAAATACCATGACTTGTAACGGATTTTCAAAAAAGCAATGCGCAATTAAACAATCTGAGAAACCTCCGATGACGAATATTTGAATTCCTCGCCTGCTCTTATGCTGAGTAGCGTTATAACTAGATTAATACCTTCCTATATATATATATATATATATATATATATATATATATATATATATATATATATATATATATATATATATATATATATATATAGATTAATAATAGCTATAGAATCCTTTTCTATATCTCCCTTTGTGTACACAATGTTCTTTTACAATCACAAACACACCATACTTATTGTCTTTCCAGCATTGACACCATATATTTTTAAATGGTTTGTCACATGGTCGTGGTAGATGTGTTTTAAATTGATTCCGTCTTGTTTGAAGAGAATCAAAACATTAGCGTTATAACGTATTAGATGTTTGAGTATTCGAGTATATATTTGGCAGATATAGAATGAATCAACATTCTTATGTCTCCCCATACTAAAGTATGCTCTCATTTTATCTCGTTTGTCACAAGCTACATCATAAGATATAAACACCGAGTTGTCAAAGGCTTCTTTCTGCTGGATCTAATAATTCATCATTTTCACTATATGGATAATAACCAACACCTTCTGCGGCATCCAGCACCTTTTGTAACATCTTGTATTTCGATTGGTATAAAAACTTTGAATACACATAACTACACGTTAAGTACACTTGGTGAACCAAAAAATTCTTCATCCTCTGATGACGCTAACTTGGTTAGTAAAACGATCGTCAGGTTTTTTTAAATGTGTTGTGGTGATTTGGATTCTCCAAGTGTACTTATCAGTGCTCATCACAGGTTCTAATATTCACTTGGCAACTACACGTTATCAAGCTTTAAACGGTTCGGTTCAAATAATGAACTCAGCATGACATTCGTTTTACCATACCCACTGGGACCACATATGATGCATCTAACGAACAATTCCCTAAGATGACCCTTTCAAGAGATGCTGTGTCCATCTGGTTTGTCCACTAATTGAGATTTGAAATTTAATCGAAGGTAACTTTTACACTAAGTGAATATTTTAATCTGTGATGAGCACTCATAGGTACACTTTTGGAGAACCCAGTTCACCGCCACACATTTTTAAAGTTTTGACGATCATTTCACTCACAAGGTTGTGTTTTTTAAAAAGGTATACAGGGTGTTTCGCATAAGAACCGACACAGAGCAGCGGCATGTAGGGAAACCTAAAATATGGTGATTTAATGCAACTTACCCCCCATACTAAGGTGCATCCCTGAGAAGTTATACGGGTTTTAAATTTTGAAAAAAAATCAATATCTCAGTAATACTTCAATTTAGAAAAACCAAATTTGGTACACGTTTTGGGTGTACCAGGAGCCTTAATCCTTGGTGAGTAGAGTTCAATTGAAGCATTTCAAAGGGTTGAATAGTGGTAATGCACCCATAAAATGTGACAGAATTTTCTAACCCATTGACGTATCTAAAAAATTATTATTTCATTTTATGGTGAAGTAAATTAAAAAACTTTTTTACTCTTCTTATTTTTCAAAAACCTTTTGTCGTTTTCAAGAAAAATCCGAATAATTAAAGACATATATTATCAATGTTACTTAAAATCATCAAAAATTCAATAGATGCCTATGAAATCATCATGTTGAAGAATTTCGATAACCCATCGATAGCAATGTTTTTATTTCTGTTGTTTGAGTTGTTTATTTTCTAATAAATTGTACTTATTCACACTTTTTCCTGATCGTCAAATTTGACCTATACATAAGTTTATTGGCAAATATTTAATTTTCGATAATTTTTACCAAGATTGGCAGGAGTAACAAAATTTTAGAGTTAAATTCCCCATAAAATAAAATAATATTTTCCTAAATCCACCAATCTGTTAAAAAAATGTGACATTTTAAGGATGCATCACCCCTAATCAATCATTTCAAATGCCTTAATTGAAATTCACTTACCATTGATTAATGCTCTTGGTACACTCAAAACGGGTACAAAATTTGTTTTGTCTAAGTTAAAGTATTACAGAGATATTGATTTTTTTCGAAATTTGAAACCCATTTTGAAGGCCTATAACTTCTCAGGGGTGCAACTTAGTATAGGGATAAGTTGCGTTAAATCGCCGTATTTTACGCTTGTTTACATGCCCCTGCCCTGTGTCGGTTCTTATGCGAAACAACCTGTATACATTTTTTGAATGATAATGAAATTAAGAAAATGCAAATATATGAAATATTGGATTTATCTTCAAAATTTACTGATTTTCCACCATTTAACTGGGCTCTTATATATTTTCGTATAAGCAAGCCCAACAGGCCATATATGCTAGAATTTGAACTTTAATTACCCACCCTTGTGTAGGTTACCATATTGTTCCAGTGGCTACACACACCTGTAAACTCAAGTTCAGATACTTAATAAGTCAACAATTCGAGTATTGCACATGTATTCAGATTAAGTATGTACTTATATAACAAATAGAAAGAAATGTCTGAATAAAATATTAATAAAACAATTAAAATTTCAATAACACAAAAATAAAATAAATAAAGATACAGTTCTTGGCGTTGCCAGAAAATTCAATAGCCAAATAAAAAGTTTCCGAGATGAATAATCGCGATTACCCACTGAAGTAACTTGAAATTTGGCTAGACTACAGGCTTTCAATGTGGCATTAAAGGAATTGCATTACATAATAGTACTTACACCTTTATACAATACAAATAAATTGGACAGAACATGCCACAAAATGACACTTACTTGCACTTACACAAAACTACAACTAAAAGTCATCGATCAGACCTTTTGACCCTTCCCTTGTATAGTTGCTTTCTGCTCTGCTTCCGCGGACTTGATTTTGACTTCTACAGCTATTTTCATATCCTGATGCCCGATGTTTACCACCAACAGCATGGATATTCTGGTTGTAAAGGCATACTTTGCGTATCTGATAAATTGCAAGTTGTATTGTACATTCATCTTCCTACCATATGTTCAGATCCACATTTTCTGCACTTTATAGTGATACTTCTCACAGCATTAACTACTTCCACAGGAGTAAAAGGCCTGAGATGTTGCTTAGACAATTCTATAGATTTGCAGTATTCTTGCACTTTTCCAGTCCATCAGTCCATCCACATCAAGACTTAGGTACTATTGAACAAAACACTTTTTTATATATTATACAATGTAGGTGTACTTAATTTGTAAGATGATCCAGTCTCAAGCAAAATTAGCGAACCCATTCTCAGTGTCAACTACCGGAGATGCTTTAAAACTTGTTTCTTTACTGGGTGCGTTTTAGTTCTTGATAACCTCACACCAGTTTTAGTTGCTTCTGTACTCTGGATCTATGTTTGCAATTACACACTGTTCTCGGTGTTCACGTCACATTATTATTTTTAATTAATTATGTTAATATAACCTTATACAATATTGACCACAGACTATTCATGTTGACATTAATTTTGATTTACGTCTACCGGACATCTTGCCATTTGCCATCTTCCCTTCTCGGCGGCATGGACATGCGCTCTATGCCTAAAGAAGGGATTGCCTAAAAACACAATTTTCGGATGTGTTTAACATAGACAGGTAACAGAATCAAACATGCAAAACAGTTATTATTATAATGCTCAGCACTATACCGTCATCATCATCTATCTTTTTCATTAAATTTTAAAATTATATAATATTTTAAGGACATCTCAAGCATATTCTGAGCGAATATTTGGAATGATAATCCATTAAAATATTATCAGTATATTGATGAATAATTTTCTTAGGATCTGATTGAATGAATGCTCTCAAAATATTCAAGATTGAAGTTTGAAATTTCATAAATGTTATTAGAACATTCTGAAACAAATATCCTGAAAAAAGAATGTTCTCACATTGTGAGGACATCCTGAGAATATCTTGTGCTGTATGGGAAAGGGTAAAGGCCTGTATCTGAAGAAACGGCATAGAGGTTATGAGTTGTATTTACAAAAGCCAAAAAACTAATAAGATGTTTACTAGCAAGACCACGTAAGAATGAGTCATTCATCATGAATATACAAACCAACAAGGAGCCTGGTAGTGATTGAGTTGCAGTTAAGAAATGTGGTGACACCGTCGAGTACTTTGATTCGTATGGAAACTTGAAGCCTCCAGTTGAGTTGCAACGCTACCTTAAAGACTGTTCTATATTGTATAATCATGATGTGTATCAAAAATATAATACTTATAACTGTGGTCACTTATTTAAAAAATAATAATAAAGGATTCAAACGTTAGCTTCTGTGTTTCAGTCATGTCTCAAACTTTCGCATTGAAAGATCGCAGTTCCCATCTGTCAACAGACTACCATCCACCAATTATTAACTTGGATCCGGATAGTAGTTATGTTGTTGCTTTATTCGGCTTTCAGACATACAACAACATACCTCACATATATGAAGGTAAAAACAGATTGTACATAAAAGGAGCTATTTGGACAAAACAATCACGATACCCACTGGTGCATATGAAATACCACATTTAGAAAACTTGCTTCAAAATGAACTTGCTGGTGCTACAGCAATACACGAAGAAAAGCAGCAAGCTCGGATTCTAAGACCTAATCCTGATACCATTAGATGTGAGATCAAGTGTTATAAAAGTATCAGTTTTTAATCTGATGACTCGCTTGGATGAATGCAAAACAAGTTCTTCAGGTGTGTTCTATGAATCTAATTAAGCTGCTGAAATAGTGCATCTTGAACAGATTTGCATAGAAACTAATATTGTGTCTGGATCGTATTATAACGGAGAACCTTCAGATACGTTATATGATTTTGCTCCAATGGTTGATCCTGGTTATGCAGTCGATATAGAACCTAAGAGGCTAACTTATCTACCAGTGAACAAACAACAGGTTTAAAATATAAGCATCGACATCGTCAATCAAGATTCAGTTCCATGAAACTTCCAAGGAGAAAAGGTATCTGTTGCTTGAAACTTAGAAATATTGCTTAGAATGCTAATATTCAAAAATATACAAGCAAGTGGGTCTACCAAGACAAGTTCGGTACAGTCTAGCACTTCAAAGCTTCCTTCTGATGAAAATGAGTTCCTCAAAAGTCTTGGCTACCATGTCGTCAAAATAGTCAAAGACCCCGAGTTTGACGATGCCACCGATTGAAAATAACTTCGCTCTTACTATTCACCAACTAAATCATTTGGTAACAGTGATGAAGACGAAATAATCATTAATCAACAGGATGCATTCGTATGTCTGGCAGAGCCAGCTCTAATAACCGAGGGTTCTCTAGGAGTACAAAATTATGATGGTGTTATATGTCAAATAATGGAGAAGCAGCTCTGTTTGAATCAATCACATATGAACTGAATAACAAAGGTGGAATGAGTATGAGACCCATACACCACAACAACCATTAAAAGCCTGCTTTCGTTCAGTACGAATGAAGCCAAATATCTTAGCAATGCTGGACTGTATGTATCGTCAGATCACATCACCTTAAACGATAACAAATTTCATATGCTCATACCTATTTGGTTTCCCTTCAGTTTCTTCCACCACTTTAAAGGGGTTATTTGTGGTAACCATACTATTTGCTTTACACGAGCTCTAAATGATGCCAACAGCTACTACAGTATTAGTACAGCAAATTCGAAAATTACTGTAAGCAACTTGTTTTTAAAAGCAAAATATCTATTTCCAAACGATAAAATGAAGTTGGAACTGATGGGTAAAATAGCAAAAGACACAGCTACATTTCTCGCATATCGAAAATGGGACATATATGAGCTACCATCACTCAGAGATATTAATAAAGATGTGCGGTCTGTTAAAACTGCAACAAACTTAGAAAGACCTAGATATGTAATTATAGGATTTCAAACAAATCGGAAAGATACCGTAAGCAAGAAGGGTGACTTTTTGGATAGCATTGAGTTGATAGATCTACGAGTGCTACAATTTCCCAAATAGAACCAGAGTTTACTGTTTAGTTATTTATGATAATGTATTCGAATATAAACCTCTAACTGGTATTGTAAGAGGCATTGTGTAATAAATTAATATGGAAACTTTGCAATTTAATCCTAATAAATTGACTGTATTTAAATTAGTTGTTTTATTATTTTTACCCCTAAACACTATCTTCATCAACCCAAGGCACGCTGGCAGGAAATGAGAATTGATAACTCCAGTCTAACGAGGTCACAGGCGAGTCTCGACAGGAATTCAGATGCAGCTGAATGCAGTCAACCGTTGCCGCTATCATCCTGCTACCATCATCTTGCTTCGCAAACTTCCGTGTTCTCCAAGGAAAGCCGCTCTCGCATGATTTTTTAAAATAAAGAAACAAATAAATATTTTATCACCCCTCATTGAGACGAGTAAATGATACCTTGCACATATCCTCTTACTTAAAAACATGCGCCTATGTCATATTTGAGTTCTCCTCCTCAAGGCAAGTAAAATAATACCTTACACTATACCTCTAAACCAAAAACTAAAAAAGTTGGTTTGCGCCTGCGCTGCCAACTATATTTTTGTGTCATTTTCATAACAATCAAAAATGACCGACTCTCTTATTTTGATAGGTCAGATACTTTTAGAAATTTAAATTTCCCAGATTTTTCACTTCCGGTCGGCCATCTTAGCAGCCACCTTACGTTATCTCAGGTTAGACCTCTTTCTCTCTATCAAACCCGGCATCTTGTTTCGTGACGCTGACGTCACACGCATGCGTATTAGCCTGGCAGTGTTGGCGGAGGGCTCAGAATTCCCCATCTCTACCCACTGATAACTGATAATCAAAGTGCTAAGTAAAAGAAGGAAACATATAGATTATAGATGTTAGGCATCATTTTGTCAGGGAAGCTGTATTGGATAAATTAATAAACATTGGGTATTTTCCAACAGATATGGTGACAACTGATATTTTAACAAAGGGTTTATCAAATGTAAAGCATAATAATTTTGTTAGAGTGGGGCTGTTGAACCCATTTCAAAAAATTTACTCAATATTGTATATAGCGCTATCTATTTCCACATGTAAAAACTCACTGTAATTTCATTAGTTAGACATCTAATAAAAGTTAGTTCATTTTGTGAACCTAACGAAATCGTTTTATTTTATGATCAACAAAAGGAGCCATTTAAATATCTTTTTAAGAGTTACTGCTAAGATGTCCATTTTGGACAAGGTAACTCCTGCCTGTCGTAAGAGGCGACTAACTAAATCAAACACTCGCGAGCGTCGGGTGCGATGAACCCGGGGGGAAACTGAGATCTCTAGGTTTACATCCGGAGGTTGAGGCCTCCACTGTAGGCCTCGAAGAGGGCAAATTACCTGGTTTGGATGTTACTCGGGAGCGAGGTTCCAAGTAATACTACCTTGGGTCAAGTGCTGCCGAGTCTCAAGTCCGGATGAGCCTGCACAGGGCCGAGATGCCCCTGGAGATTGTCTCTCTAGTGGTGAGATGACCTTGGAGGTTAGATCTGTAGGGGCGAGATGCTGGAGGTTGGGTCTCTAGGGGTGGGATGCCTGTGGTGGTTGATTCTCTAGGGGTGAGATGCCATTGGAGGTTACGGAGTCCACTGTGTGGTTTGAAACGGGCAAAGGACCTTGCTTGGGTGATACTCGGAAGCGAGACTCCTAGGAATATAACCTTGAGTCGAGCACTGGCGGGTGTAATTTCATCCAACATAATAAAATTATATATATATATATATATATATATATATATATATATATATATATATATATATATATATATATATATATATATATATATATATATATATATATATATATATATATATATATATATATATATATATATATATATATATATATATCTGTGTGTGTGTATTTTATTATGTTCTTATTATCCAGTGGCGTAACTATACCATATGAGGCCCGTGGAAAATTCATTGTATGGGGCCCTCCCAGTAAAAATCGTCACGTAATTTCATTTTAATAAATCACTTAAGTAGTTACCCAACAGTACTACTAATATTGTGTGCATTTTAGTTACATACTTAAATAACTAATAAATTTTATTTTCAATTTCAATTTCAATTATTACATAATTTTAATGAAATAACAATATAATATTAACAAGATATTTATTAATTAAATTTTTTTCTCCGAGCTTTCTGTTCCTCAAAAGTATCAATAACATCATCAAACTTTAAAGACCGGGCCATAAAATATTCAATACACAGAATAGCCAAGTAACGTAGCCTGTCTTGTCACATAAGAGTTTCTTAAATAGGTTTTCATTAATTTTAGTTTTGAAAATGATCTTTCAGCACTAGCTATAGTCACAGAAAGCTGCACGACATAAAATGAACCTTTATTATTAATAAATCAGCAAGTTCTCTAAGACTTTTCTATTTCGTCTCTGAAGGTGGATCGAAAACTGAGAATTTCCCCGGCAAATGATTCAGATATGTCTTTTTTATGTATACCAACAAATTCTATAGCTGTTTTTAGTACTTCAGTGTAATTTAAACTTTGCAAAGTGGCAGGTTGCAAAACCTGAAATTGTAAACAATTTCATTCATTGGAAGGATTAATAATTATGTCCAATACTCAATAAAATATGTTCACTCTGAACAAACTTTCCGCTCATCTCGCAAAGTTCGTCAAAATGTCGTTTCACCTTCCTCTGACGAGTTTTAGAAAATTGAGGGTTGATGGACCATTTTTCTGCTACACTATTTGCTTCCTTTTTTAAATTTTCCTATTCATATCATGCCTTTCCAATTCTTTCAGACAAATTTTCAACGTTTTAAGTCATTGAAAGATGAGTGGCTTTAAGACAGAAGTGCTGTAGAGGCTGCATCGATAGTTTGTAGAATGTTGCAATGTAAAACCAATAACATAATAAAATTGTAGTTCTCCATCTTCTTCTTGTGTGAAATAGCTTCATTTCTTTCATCTGATTTGCAATTTAACAGAATTGTTTTCGTTAGCGCTTTTTGGATTTCAACAAACTGAACTTTTAAAACAAAAATAGCATCATAACGTCCTGCACATCTAGTTGGGTTCAATGTTTTTAATGTTATTAAAGTTGAAGACTCCCTTTCTTTATCAGATATAAAACTTGATAAGATATTCCATATTTTGATACTATGCCCAAAAAATTATAAATATGTTGAACTGTTTAAAAAAATGTTGCATATCAATAACCTCTTTTACTGCATCATTAAGTACCAGATTTAAGTTATGAGCAGCACAGTGAACATATAGCGTGTTTGGCTCGATATCTTTTATGAGTTTTTGAACTCCACCATAAGTGCCTTTCATTGTGTTAGCACTAGTGTTGGGAAATACAGCGATTTTCGAGTAACCGGTAAACCGGTGAAAGTGATTTAGAAATCACTGTGATTTTTAGCAGTGATTTGAATCACCGCAGTGATTGAGAATTTTAGACGGCGTGGAAATAACTGAAAGCAGTTATGATTGGTTTCACTAGTGGTGTTTCTAGTATTTTTGTGCAGTAATTATAGGATATCCATGCGTTAAATATTTTGTCTCACTATTCTGTATAATTAACTATAAGGCCTATTAGTAATAAATAATTTGTTGTAGATTAATTAGAGTAGTTTAATTTGTCATAAAAGAAAAAAATAAAAAACAACTAGATTTTAATATGCAAAATTTGGAACGTCATTTGTGTCCCTACCTGCATTATTTTTGCGAACTTGTAATGTAGTCATAGAGACCGTGGGGTGATTGGAGATTATATATATTTTTAATTTGAGTTCGTTGTTTTGTACTAAAATTTTTTCTTGCATATATTGCATATTGCATAGCAATTGTCCCCGTCAATGGGTGTAAAATGATTCCAAATGTCACAGATTTTTTGTTTTTTAGACATGTTTTGCACAACGCCGCGATATACGCTAAGATGAAAGATGAAACAAAAACTAAACTAAGTGTGAATAGAAAAGACACGGCACGGGCATAGCGCTTCGGCGATTCTGCATCCAGCATGCACGAACAAATAATTTTTCAGATAATCTTCGGCTGAGCAGTGAGCACTGTGAGCCGATATATCGCCAACACGCCAAACCGGTGAACCCTAACATTCGATATTTATTTCCAAGAGCCGTATCAGATCTAATACTGATATTTATTATTACGTTACCGGTTGCGCGGTTGCCAGTGATTGCTTCGCTAGTCCACAATCGCTACTCACTGCATTAGTTAAACTTCGATCACCGGTAGCTCCAGTGATTTTCCGCTCACCGGTATAAAATCACCGTGATCGATATATCGCCCAACACTAGTTAGCACCATCATATCTTTGCCTTCGGCACTTATTTAGAGGTATATTTTTCTCATTTATGGATTTAATAATTTGGTTGCACATTGCTAAGGCAATTTGGTCCTTACCTTCATGAAATCCTAAAAATAAATGTTTAATGACGAGCGCCTTTGGGATTCCATTTTCGTCTTTCTCAATCATTACAGTGATGGTAAAGTTCACACATTTGATCTGTTTTGGAAATATCTTGACTAGAATCAAATATGATAGAGTAAAATGGTGCAGCATTTATGAGTGCATTTTTTATTTAAACAGAAATGAGCTCTTTTTTTTTGGGACTCAAGTATTTGATCTGGCTCTTTGGTTTACTTAACAATTCTTGTAAAATCAGTCGTATTTTGCTAATAACTCAACAATACTAAAAAAGTTGCCTTGGATTATTGCTATCTGCCTTTTCTCTGTGCCCACGAAAGGCTAAATTACATGTTGAAACTGTCAGAGTAACATCAAGGAGTCTAGAGAGTACTTGGTGCCAAAAAGATTTTTCTTTCTAAATTAATGAACTCTTGCTCTTCATCTATAGTGTTCCATGTAGCCGCCATTGTTGAAACGTAAGATAAGAATCCAGGTGAATTTTCGAAGACTCGTGTCTTTCTATGGCATCTACAATGTTTCGTTGTCATAGCCTTCCATCCAAACATTTTGTATTTTTTTAGATGCCCGATTTGCGAATAACCAACATCGTTCACATAATACGCCTTTTGAAATATTAAAGAATAGGACAGTCGTGTACGTTAAAGTTTCACGCCAGACTTGGAAACAATATAGTAATATTTTCTAGGAAATATCTATTTTTACTGTCTTTTAAGAGAGGGCCGTTAGGTTTACAATGTCCATTTCCGATCACTAACCGTTTCACTTGATCATTTAGTTCTGTAAAATTACCCTTATCAGTAATATATGGTGAAGATGCAATATTGTTCACACTAAAATATGATTCACCTTGAGTTTTGCTTGTACCTTGTGGTTGTTCTGGAACTGGATAAACATTGGTGTCGGGTGCTGCATCTGTTATACTGTTACTTTTTGTTACGTCCAATTCTTCACATTCGGAGCACTATTCACTCTCTTTTTCATCAATGAAGTCATCATTCTTAAAGTACCGACTAATTTTAGGTAACTTTTAATTTTTTCGTCAGACTCCCTCTTTCTCTTTTGTTTTTCGCTCCCTCTCAGATATTTTCTAGAACTAGACATGTTGAATTGTTGATATCTAACTTTCACAATTAACTTTGCCTCTATTACTCTATTTGCAGATTCAATAAAACAAAAACTACGAAAAATCAAAGATACAAATGAACAATTGTTATAACAATCAATGCTCCTCGTAAAATTTAATTGATAATTGTGTGAACATCAGGCGACAGTTTCCTCGCATTTTCTAATGGTTATTGTTGAAATTAAATATTGAAATTCGTATCAGTGTGATGGTTTGTTCGAGTGCTGTTTGGAAAGTTAGTTTGTTTTATTAGAAACGGGTAACTTAGTGTTATTTTGAGTTATCCATTGCGTTTCCTTGGATGTGTTGAATGGTAATCTCTCTTTATCAGAATTTTGCTGATAAGCTTTATTTGTTGGAATTATAAATTGTGTTGCAAATTCCATCAATATACCAGGCCTGATCAAGATACTTTAGTTCATTATAAATCAACTATGGATGCCAAGTGTTTCAAGTGTTCTGAGTACATAAAAAGTGACCAGCTTTGCTACTGTGATGGTTGTCATGGTGCAATTCACTTTGATTGCACTGGTCTTACATCTTCTGAGATCAGATGTCTTCAACTTAAGGGAAAGAGAACACTGAAATATTTTTGTCCCGATTGTGAAGATGGTCTTCAGCTGGTGCCTCTTCTCAAAAAAAGAATTGATGATCTGGAGAGGAAGATTGATAGTATGGGTGAACAGATTGGTGCAGGGTTGACAGTGCAGAGCATGACGGATGACCCGGATGAATCTTCTATATGTGAAGATTTCATTCGCGAGTATGAGGATAGAAGAGCTCGTGAGCGTAACCTTATGATGTATAGTGTTCCTGAGTCATCTAGAAACGCACCCTCTGAGAGGATTTTGGATGATGCAACAGCCATCAGGGATATTCTAGCTCCAGTAGTGGAACTATCTGGAAGATATTTGAAGCTTTTGCGTATTGGAAGAATTTCAGATAGAAGGTTATTATTGGAGACAAATCTGTGATATTACATATATTAAAACACAGAAATAAGATTGTGGATTCTTCGCTTAGAATTACAGGCTAGAACTATAGAAGATAAAAATCTCACTATTAGATATATTGGTGGGGTTCCTAAGATTGTTCCCCTCAAAAAAAAAAAAAAAAAACTAGGGGTGTCGGGTAACCATTTATTATTAAGCAATCCTAGTGATGAGAATTCCTTGTTTGTTCATTATCATAATGTTGGTGGCCTACGAACAAAATTACCCAGGCTTCGACAGGGTCTGTCTTCTTGCTGTTTTCATGTTGTTATGTGAGCGGAGACATGGCTTACTGCTTCCCACTGTGATACTGAACTCTCTTTTATGAATTATAATATTTACTGTAGTGATTGTGACAGTATTCCGGGCAATATCAGGGATCGGGGGGGGGGGGGGGGTGTATGGGGGGTGATAGATGTGCATAGACCTTGATTCTGCTAGGATTGCTGGTGATAGTACACTCAATGAAGTTTATGTGTTGGTGAGAATAGGAAGGCGGAGCCTCATTTTTGGTGTTTGTTACATTCCACTTAGTTCAGAAGTTGCTATATATGAACATCATTGTGATTCAGTCGATCGTGTTTTGTCTGATCATCCCAATTCTGAGGTCGTTGTCTGTGGGGACTACAACCTCCCAAATTATACCTGGACAATCAGTGCTGAGAGTGCTCCAGTTATTAGTGGTTACAGTCCATCAGCCTCATTTGTTTCAAACTGTTTTGGCTTTTGGGGCTTGTTCCAAAAAAAATTTGTACTTAATGAATTGAATAGATCTTTAGATTTAGTTTTTAGTAATATAGATAACATATGTGTTGGTGCATCCTTGGATCCGATTTTTCCTGCTACTGCACATCATGTGCCCCTGGACATTTCTTTTTCACTTGAGACTCCTCCAACTGAACCCTATGAAGAGTATTTTTATGACTTTCGTAATGCCGATTATTATGCCATGAATTATTTTCTTTCCGAGTTTGACTGGGAATATCTTGAGTGATTGGAGATAAATGATGCTGTGAAATGCTTTTATGATGTTCTGTTTAATGCCGTGGATCGGTTTGTTCCAGTTAAGAGATGTAATAAATCATGTTTCCCTCCTTGGTTTAGTGTCGAGCTTAGAGGCATGATAACGGAGAAGAGGGTACACAGTCAATATAAGAAATTGTTTTCTGCATAAATTATTAGTGAATAAAATTGATAGTCCTTCTTTGCTTGAGTTAGTCTCTCTAAGGATTCCGGACCGCACGAGAGCAAGGGAGATTTTCGTGGTTCCCTTCCATCGAACCAATTATGGCTTTTTCAGTCCAATGTCGAGAGTAGCGAGAGCTGCAAATGAGTATTCGGAGCTCTTGGATATGTTTAATGATTCTGACCGTTCAATTAGAGGCATTTTGAGAGGTGTTATCGATTGAATTGTCATACTGGTTATGTTTTACTTTTTGTTATGTTCTCATATTGATATAGGTTATTTAAGACTAATGTAGTTTTAGATAATCTTATTATTATTGTAAATGGTTGATCCGTTGAATAAATAAATAAAAAAATAAAAATTAAACGAAGAATGCGTAGTAGAGCCCTCCCTACTTAAAAAATGGAAATCCGGGATTCCCCTAACATCGTGCTTTGCTAGCCCGCCAACGCCACGAAAAAAGTACTTTCTTGGTTAACAAAATGAGGAAATTCGCCCAGCATCACTAGCTCGCCTGCGCCACCAAAGTACCGTGACAAAAAAATGAAGCAACCAATGCCAGCGTTCTAAAATTGATCGACATACTTTTCTTATGAATGCATTTAAATCTTAATAATTTATTTGAATTTGTATATGGTCTTTAGTTGTGTCTAACTTTAATTGATTTTAAGTACTTATATAAAATTTATAACTTATTCTAAATTCTAAATTTTGTAAAAACCGGGGGCCTGTGGCATTTCGACAGCCCTGCCACCCTATAGTTATGCCAGTAGTATTACCCATGTTTCTCAATAATCTGAGTCACCGATCCCCCATCAGCCCGCATAAGCGAGAGTACACTGTGTATTGTCTTCAGGAAATATATCTTATTAAATAAAATAAAAAAAAATAAAAAAAGTATGGAAACATTTTATCAAGCTCAAACTCATCTTTATATTAGGTATATTCATTTGTATTTTTTTCATAAAAAGCATACATTTATGGCCAGGTAAATTTATATATACATACACATAAAGGATTATATAAATAACTAAAAACATCTACTTATTTTTCACTTATATATACATACAAAAGATATAGAAACAGATACTAAATAAAATTTATGAATAAACAACAAGTTAAGATTCGGCATCAGAACCAATGGAATTATTATCGGAGTCATCATCTTCAATAGTTTCACCCAGTTCTTTCAGTCTGTTTTTAAAAGACTTTAACCTTATGTCCTGATCTGTAAGAAGTTCCAACAAGTCTTCCTGATCTTTCCTCAAACGTTCCAATTCAGTTTCCTTTTCTTTCAGTTCATGATTCAGTTCTAGATGATTATTTTGTGTAGCTGATGGTGGAACTTCAATGGAATGTAAATTAGTAGCAGAAGCAGATAACTGTGCTTTGAGTAATGTGTTTTCATCTTGTAATTGTAAGTTTGACTGTTGCACTTCATCAAGTTTAGTCTGAAAATTGAAAATGTATGGATGCATTATGTACACAAGACCAACTTTATAACAATAATAAGTATGATAATTGATTGCAACCTGCGATGATGTCTGATAAGTACAATTTGTAGAACCCAATTCATGACAATACAGTTTTTAGGCCTGACACTGTTTAGTTTATTCATCCCTCTGATGACGCTAACTTTGTTAGCGAAACGATTGTCAGGTCTAAAAACTGTATTGTGATGAATTGGGTTCTCTAAATTGTACTTATTAATAATAAGTATGTTCGTCAATATTGATTATACAATGTAACTCATTGGTGGCTTCTCCATGAGGGCTGCAGAGCTGCAGCACCCCCAAAATTTTGCTTGAAAATGCAGTCTTTTATTTTAGCAAATAAGTACAGTTAAAAATAATATAAAGTTAAAAAAATTAAATTTTAAATGTGAAAACTTAAATGAATATATTTAGATGCAAAGATCTGCACATAAAGCAATACAGACTGAATCATTATGATGTCTATGTTTAGTTGAGAGTGTAACCATAAAGACGGCAGACACAGTGTACGAATTCTCTTCTGTATGCTGTGGCTGTGACAACACCAGAGATTCCTACTAATAGGTGTTGTTGCTGCGACTGAAATCCGTAATTTAATAAACTCTTGTAAAATGGCTGTGTGGCTTCAAAAAATGCAGCGTATTTACTCATACACTATAATGTATGTAAATATTGGCAACTGCGTTACATGTACCCCTGGGTCCCTGTTCTGTTATTCTCTTATTGTTTTGACTAGGATTCTTAGGTATGTTTACTCTATATTATATATTCCTGTGGCAGTATTTGTGTGTTATGTGATATCATTTTTTTTTAGCTTTTGGGGATTTTTGTGAAACTAGAATAATTAAATTCGTCATTAAAATGTTTGTCTGTTTTTGGTTGGTTTTTGCGTTCCTATGCATTGTGATTTGGATTGTGTAAGGATCAGACCAATATAGTTTATTTGGGTGCAAATTTTAAGTTTATTGTTTATTTAGTGAGATGCAGTTTTTTATTTTAGCAAATAAGTACAGTTAAAAATAATATAAAGTTAAAAAATAAATAAATTTTAAATGTAAAAACTTAATGCATAAATAAATATATTCAGATGCAAAGATCTGCACATAACGCAGTACATGTCTAGTTGAGAATGTAACCATAAAGACAAGAAATCCAAGGAAGACCGACTGGGATGCCTACGTAATAGGCCTCGGAGGGTCGCCAAGGAGCCCAGAGGGGAGAAGACTCTGTACAGAGGCATTAGATAGTGAGGTTGAGGCCCTAGAAGGTAGAATAATGGCAGCCTACGAGGCCGCGTCACCACTCAGGGGGGAACCGTCCATCAAAGCCAGATGATGGAACAGGGATCTCGCCGTACTACGCAGGCGGACTCGGAGGGCCTTAAACAGATCCGTCCATGAATCGACTGAAGCGGCCTGGGACGAATTTAGGACTGCCAGAAGGGAGTTTAAGAAGGAACTACGACGGAGTAAACGAGCTAGTTGGAGCGCGTACTGCGGGCAGGTCAACTCCCTGCCGGACGCAGCCAGGCTGGTAAGGGTACTCAAACAGGAGGTAGGCAGTAATGTAGGATCCTTAAGGAAACCGGACGGAAGCTCGACAAGCACCGGTGAGGAGACCCTGCGTCATCTCGCCGAAGTTCACCTCGCGGGCGGTGGAGCCGTCACAGGGGCTGCCGACCTGGGCCAGTGACGGTCCCGAATGCGGACTGGCAGCTGGCAGAGGGGGTGGTCACGGATGGTGAGTTCGCTCCTTTCAAATCCGCAGGCTGTGATGGGATTTTTCCGGCCCTGCTCCAGAGGGGCCTGGATATACTGCTTCCCAACATAAGGGAGGTTTTCCGGGCCAGCCCGGCGTGAGGCTACGACCCAAAGCCCTGGCGCCGAGTTAGGGGGGTCTTCATTCCCAAGCCGGGAAGGGAAGACTACCGCTGGCCAAGGCGTACAGGCTAATCAGCCTTACATCATTCCTGCTTAAGGCATTCGAAAAGATAGTAGATAGGTTTATGTTGGGAGGGATCCTAAAGGATCACCCCTTCCATAAAGGTCAGTACGCGTACCAGCGGGGGAAGTCGACGGAAACGGCGCTCCATGCTGTGACACGGAAGGTGGAAAGGGCCATACACTACGGGGAGAGCACATTACCTGTGGTATTCGATGTGGAGGGGGCCTTTGATAAGGCAAGGACGGATACGGTCTGTACCGCCCTACACGATAGGGGAACGCCGAGGTCCCTAATAAGCTGGGTGGCGAGCATGCTGGAGAACAGGAGAGTTTCGCTGACCTTGAGAGGCCGGGGGCTGGACGTTGAGGTGACGGGCGGCTGTCCACTAGGCAGCTGCCTTTCGCCCCATCTATGGTGTCTGGTCATGGACGGCCTCTTGGAGCGACTCTCTGAGAATGGCTTCTACGCCCAGGCGTACGCTGATGATGGGCTGGTCTTAGTTACCGGCAAATTCCTCGGCGTCGTCTGTGAGTGCATGGAAGCTGCCTGTAGCATAATCGAAAGGTGCTGTGGTGAGCAGGGACTCTCCGTAAACCTGGCGAAGACGGAGATGATCCTATTTACCAAGAAGAGGAAGGTAGAGGGGTTCAGGGCGCCCGTGATGTTTGGAAAACCTTTAGCTTTAGTGCGGGAGGTCAAATATCTGCGGGTGATCCTAAACCCCAAACTAACATTGGGGTTGCAAATAAAACAAGTAGTGAGTAGCGACCCTCTGGCAGCTACGTCGTGTGATAGGGAGGAGCTGGGGACTTAATCCTCGGATCCTTCATTGGATCTACACTGCGATCGTCAGGCCGAGAATCCTCTATGGGGCGTTGGTCTGGTGTGAACCAAACTACCAGCAGGAAGCTGGCGAAACTCCAAAGGCTGACAATCCTAGGTATCACAGGCGCTATGAGGACGGCACCCTCAGCCGCGCTAGAGGTCTTGTTGATGCTGCCACCACTTCCCATCTGCATCAGAAGGGAGGCTATGGCGTCGCATCTTAGAATGCGAGACTCAGGAAACTGGTGCGGAGAGGGAGCAGTAATAGGGCATGCAAGAGTCGCCAAGGAGGTGGAAAAGGAAATTCCGATTTCCGCCATAAAGGTGCGGGATGCGGAGGACGATATTAGGTTGACTAGGCCATACACCCTCAGGATCCCCAGTAGGGATCAGTGGAGGGAAAATGAGGTTGCATTCCAGCCCGCAAGCCTGGTCTGTTTCACCGACGGATCGCGGCTGGAGGACTAACAATCCTCCGGGACAGGAATATACATCGAGGGCCTGGGGGTGCGCGAGAGCTATGCTCTTAGCGCATATACCACGGCATTCGAAACAGAGGTGTATGCTATCCTGTCTGTGGCCAATAGACAGAATGTGAAGAGGAGTCCCGAGAAATGTGTGTACATCTGCTCGGATAGCCAGGCGGTCTTCCGGGCAGTCTGCGCGACCAGAATCAGGTCAACACTGGTTCAGGAGTGCGCTGACGCCCTCAGTGGACTAGCCAGGACGAAGGAGGTGCAACTGGTGTGGGTTCCGGGACACTGTGGCGTAGCGGGGAATGAGGTGGCGAATAATCTCGCAAGACTTGGTTCCCGGCGGCCGTTCTGTGGACTGGAGCCTGTGATAGGCATAAGTAGGAAGACAGTCTATGTCGCCTTAGACAGGTGGACCAAGGAAGCAATGGAGAGGCACTGGGGGTCAGTTGGTGGCTGCAGGCAGGCGAGGGACTTCGTGGAGAGGCCGGACAGAGATAAAACTGTCTGGCTACTCGGAAGGAGTCGACCTACGCTTCGCCGAATCCTTGCGGTGCTGACAGGCCACTGCGCCCTTAGAAGACACCTCACATTGATAGGCGTAGAGGGATCCCATTTGCCAGGATTGCGGCGAGGATGAGGAAACGTCCTACCACTGCCTGTGTGAATGCGAGGCTTTGGGGAGTCTTCGAGCAGAATTGTTCGGATCGAGGACTCTGCAGAGGAATCAGGTAAGTACCGTCCAATTGACGACCGTTTCGGCCTTCATCTCGAGGTCGAGGCGGTTTGGCGACGGAACCGAGGAAGAGTAGTGCATGGTTGCTGGGGTTGGCAAAAAGGGCCCATTGTGGCCTACTTGCTTGGCGTTGGCCTCCCCACCACTGCTACTAGTAACAGCTCTATACTCAATTTTCGTGCCTTCTGACATCGTGATGAAGAAGTGTCAGTTATAAGAAAACTAACTGACATAAAATCCATTTTTGTTTTTTCCAAGGCTAATAAGACATAAATTAACCAACGTGGAGTTAGCAACGATAATTTTCCAGTAACGGTCCAGGACCAGTGGAACAAGAATTTCTGATACGGGTTTGGCAAGTAGGGTTTAACAAGTGGGGTGTCGCAAATCTATTGTTAACACCATATTTATATTATCCATAATTATTGTTTCCGCTCTGGTACCTTAAAAGAAGCCTAGTGACTAAATATAATTCGAAAACAGTTGAAATATTTCACATACTAACGGGAGAAAGTAGTTATGAAATTTGAAAAAATCACGGTCAACTAAAAATTAATTACAGCTGGCACAGGGCTTGGTATAAAGTATAAAGCAAATCCAATGTCATCGCTGGTATTAACTAAGTGTAGCTGGATAAAAACTTAAAAAATTAATAAATCTCAAACCAAATTAGGTATCTCAAGCGAATTTGAATGCGCCAAACTGTATGTAATATAAAGTATAACAAAACGTATATAGCAAATCCAATGTCACCCCCGTCAGGGGTGTGTGGGTGAAAGTTTGAAAAACTATCCTCTGCAGATATCTCCCTTTTAGCTGTATTGGGCACCCAGTACAAAAAAAGTGCACGATCAGATGCCAAATGCATTGACAATGAACCTCATTAAGCATCTATGAAAAATATTGCTGTTATAGCATAATAAGACATAAATATAGAAGTGCTACATGACCCAAAGGTATCAGTATTGCAGAAGGTATAAGAAAGTGGTGTAATCAAACAAGGTCTGAATGCGCCAGACAACCGTTGACTATGGTGAAGCGCTTAGTGACAAAACTGTAGTGTGGATCCAAGCAGCGCCCAAAAACAGATCGGGCTTCTTAGCTGTAGTGAAGATAGTCCATCTAGAGGAGAAAATCTCAACAATAACAGCAAAAGGAAGAAAAACGAATAAAAATGAAAGCTATGGACATGGAAAACCATAATGGAAAAGAGTTACAGTACAAGGCAGATCAAGACCCCAGTACTGGTAAGTAGGGTAGAGCAACAGCAAGTAACTCTGGACTGTCCATCTGCTCCTATTGTCAAAGAAAACACTGCTGGTGACATAGGAAAACTGAAAAATGAGATTATAAGTTTGGATAGCTAAAATTAGTAAAGGGAACTAGATGAAAAATGAAGTTTAGCCCATTTAGAAGAAGAGCTTGTGTGATCAGGTCACCACCAATGGACAAAGCATCAGAGGATGTGTATAATTTACCTAGAACGAGTACACATGTAGAAGAAATACCAGCCAAGCAGATATGACAAGTCTAAAAGATTACATACTGTCAATGAGTTAACACTAGTCATGGAAAAGTGGTCTACTGTCTCCAATCTATCCTGCATCACTCAGTTTATCGCTAATACTCTTGATAGACAGGGTGGTTAGGTTGACGTAATTTATATGGACTTGGCCAAGGTATTTGATCGCATTGATTATATGGTCTTATTTGATAAACTTAAATCTGCAGGTATCTCGGTCTCTCTCTACCTCTGTTTCAGATCATATTGGAATACCACGCCAAATTTTGTCTCCTATGGTGGTTTTGATTCCAATTGTTACTACACAACTTCAGCTGTCACTCAGGGATCTAACCTCGGACTTTTACTCTTCTTACTTTTCATCTGCAACCTGAGCTTTGTTTTCCAAGCCAATCACCTTCTTTTTGATGACGATCTGAAAATTTACTCTTCTGTAAGTGAAGTTGATGATTGTATAGAGCTTCAATGTGCAATAGATAGACTTGGCGAGTGGTGTGCTGATAATAGACTGTAACTGAACTTATATAAGTGTAGGGTAGTATCATATTCAAGGAGGATATCTTGACGGAATATCATACATTATCTGTGCCTCATTAATCCCTAGGTGTAGCAGCACAAAAGATCTAGGCATTACCTTTGAGAACAAATTATCTTTCAACTTACACAAAGAGGGCAAAAAGCGCCCAATGTGGTCTACTTGCCTGGCGTTAGCCTCCGCACCACTGCAACTACCACACAAAGAGGGAGTGGTAAGTTCACCCTTTCATATGCTTGGCTTAGAAACTGTAGTAAGTTCCGTAGTGAAATGATGCTTAAAACTCTATTTTCCACTTGTACGTACCAGGCACTAATTTTTCCTCCACATTATTCTTCTCAAAAGTGTTGAAGTCTTGCCTTGAGTCAGTCCAGAGGAGGTTTCTAAAATTCTTTAGATTTAAAGTGATAGAGGACTATCCTCCTTGTGGATTTGCTCATTCGATACTGCTTCAGGTGTGTGGCGTTGATAGTCTTGAGTCTTGCAGAAAAGTCGCTTCTATAAAGTTCCTTTATAAGGATTTAAATAATTTTCTAGATTGCTCAGAACTGCTTGGACAGATTAAATTTCTTGTACCTAGAATAAATGCTAGATGCTGTGATATTTTCTACCTTCCAACTAGCAGAACAAATCTGCTTATAAGATTACCTATTCATACCACCGTTGGCAATTATAACTCCATAAGTACCATATGTGACATTAATTAGTTAAGTATGAATGAGGTCGTTAGAGTCACACATACTAGTTTTTGTTTGTAGTCCTTTAAGTTTTTAAAATAACTGCTAATTACTAATGCATTTGTAAATGTCTTTGTCTTTTAATTGGGTGTAAGCCTGTTGGTTGATAAAATGATAAATAAAAAACCCTCCCTTGTATATTTGACAGGAGAGTACATTGACTTAGGAACACCTATGGGAAAAAATCTTTAAAAAAAAAAGAAAAAATATAAGCCCAGGAGCTAGTCAACAGAGGAAGTTGCCTTCAGTGCAAATCTGAAAAAGAACGCAAGATCTTAAAAACATTCATTTGCAACTGTAAAAATATAAATGTCTATGTGGACATTAGGTCAACTCAACAGTTAACTGTGTAGTGTGCGAGTACGAGAAGTATGAGCTAGAGGTCCAAGAAAGAAATAAATAAAGGATTCAGACGTTACAACAAAAGAAAATTGTATAACTACAAAAGAGTAGTGCAAACAAAGACATAAAAAGTGTGTGAAAGACAAACGTAAACCAAATTTTCACTAGGCAAGCAGATCAACACTTATTTGGAATTTAAAAGCATTAAAAAATTATAATTTCTGCAAGAATAACTTGAAGTTACAACGTTGTAAAAAGGAAACACACTTAAAGACTGCACAGACAATTTGGCATTCCTCTGCGGCACAATAGAACAATCAGGGCTAAAACTATGTAGGAAGCTACTTTGTAGATATCTATCAAATATTAAAGATAGTGTTTGGAAATATAAATTCTGCAGAGATAAAACAACATGTTAAATTAAAAAACGGCATCAGATGTAATATTTCAAAGACAAGCATAACTGTGGTAGTTCAGAACACAGAGCAAAGGAGAAAAGGAAATCTTCTTTGTTGTTCTAACTAGAATTATACCCATGATTAGAGAACATTTTTTGGCTTGGATTGGAAAATCTGTATTTGAGTGTCCAAGGCCACTGACGTTCTAGAAGGCACAAAAAGAGGCCAACAGAACAACGGCACAATAATAACTGACAGCATGCTATACTCTATGGTCATATCTTAATGATAAATTACAGATAAGATAACGCTATTACATACAAAAATAAAAAGTGGGGGAGAAATAAAAGAAGTTCTACAGAAACCCAAGTAGCACCAAAGTGATGGCAACTGAGATCGAAACTTAAAAAAGTAGTTATTACATAATCATCACTAATTCCACGATTCGGTGGTGAAAATAACTAATTACACATTAACAGTAACAATTAGGTAATATTCATCACTTATACTTATAACTACTTTAGAGTCATGCAACTTCCTAGCTGCTTTTAAGTTATTAGGAATGTTATCATTCTGGGAACTTAAATGACAGTAGCCGAAACTATGTAGCGTTACTGAATTGTTACATCAATTACGTAATATTCATCACTCATAACTACTTTAGAGTCATGCTAATTCCTGGCTGATGTAGAGGTATTAGGAACGATATCGTTCTGGGAACTTGAAGGTAGCAAATGACAGTAGCCAGAACCTTGTAGTGTTACTGAAATACCACAGCAAAGTTGCAGCCACTTTCAAGTAGAATTAGTAGTTGCCGCGATGTTGCCGGCCTCTTCATATTACACCTAATAGTTGTGGAACTTCTTGGTGATATATTCTGGTGGCAGTCACGCTTCATAAACAGCATGTGATGCGATGTTGGGCACGTCTAACAGAAAGTGTGTAATGTGTGTGATTTAATAATAATAACATACGTCAATAAAAACAAGTCACTTGATCAACAAACAGAACTTTACAGGAATTCTACAACATTTTACAGGAAAGAGAGAAATGAAACAGGCAAAACAGCAGTTTGAAACAGTATTATGCTGTTAAGAATACACCGCTACTGTCAACAAACGTCAGTCAAACATTTACTACAAATGAGGAGGGTTGTTCTCAAATGGAACATCAAACATGTTTCAATTACTGTGATAAGGGTTACAGAATTATCCCTACTGAAGATGAAAATGAATATTATACTGAAGTCAAGAACAATATGGTATCGTTTCCCAGATTTTACCATTGCAACAATTTAGAACATGGCATCATTGTCATAAAACAAGTCACAGTACATTTACACATCTATTGTAGATATTAAAGCAAATGGTGTGAATTAGCCAACCAATAGTCGAGCTGTATTAAAAGCTCCAAGAACCGTTGATGTCGTAAGGATGAGAAATTGAGAGTTGAATTGAGTACAATGGCATTAGTAATTCTTTGTACACAGCATTTTATCAGCCTGAGAGAACCACTGGTTTTTAATGTGGATGGTACAAAGCATAAAACAAGGCGTAAGTAAGCAAAACCAACCATAATCTATAACCTTGTTAGGTTAAAATTACAAGCAAAGCACAGAATTTGAAAAGGATGATCTCTGCAGTTTTCAAAATTACTGAGTGGCAATGAGAACTATAACCACCCATTTGATAGATTACAACGTAGCCGTTACAGCAAAGTAACTATACAATGTTGAGTCATAGTCCTAGTTGGCAGCTTTTAGTAACTTAAAAGTTCCGGCTTTTCAATATTCACCACCAAAGAGAAGTTGTAACCACTACCAAGTTTCATATTTCAGTCAATGCTAATTCAAAGTGTTTGTTTTAAAATGTGCCATTTTTGTAGATGGAGGTTTAAAATGTCATTATTACCATTGTTCTTAGGATAAATATCGAAAAATTATTTTGCAGTTATTGTAGCAAATTTGTATAAACTTTTTAGTTTCATGTGTAAAATAGTAAATTAGAATACAAATTTCAGGACACTCAAGACATCCAAATATAAAGCATCAGAAAGTTACAGGGTTCCCACAAAAAACAACATATCAATTTCCCCATAATTACATTTATCAAAGATACACATTTTTCCTTGCAAATAAATGAAAATGCTACTTTATACAAATATGCACCTACAATTGTGTTTCAATTACTTATCATAAAACGGAAACAAATAATTTTTTCCTGACACAGACAAAAATTCCTTGACTGTCAATTTTCCCAATTTTTCCCTGATTTCACTGACAAAGTTTTTCCTTCTACAAATTCCCTAACTTTTCCCGGTTTTCTAGGTGAATGGGCACCCTATTAATAATGTTGACTTGTAGTCTCACCAGTAGCTATGGAATTGCAATAAAAGACAAAGAACGTAAGCACAAGACAGATAGGTTGTGATAAGCTCATGATAGTGACTGTTACGGTTTTGCCACATTGTTACTACATGAAGGCTACAGTCTTGGAATGTAGCCGGATAAGATCCCAGATAAGATATGTTGCAATCATTCCCCATTTTGGTAGTTGCTCAGTGAAACGTTCCTATAACAGATCACCGACTCACAGCAGAACACCTATAAGGTATCATGATAATCACTGCCACAATCCAGCAATCAATTGTGCTACTTGGGAGGAAGGCGGGATACATGTGAGAAAAAGCAGGAGTAGAAAGGCACTGCATATTAAAGAAATAAACAGCTATACTACAACCAAAGAAACTTGATTGATGTTGATTGGAAGTGGTGATATTGAAGACATGGAAAATTATGAAGTACAATCAATACATCCAACACAAACCATGAGCCAGATTGCAACTGTAATAGCAGAAAAAAAAATGATGCCACTACATTACTCGCATGCAAAAGCCTTCCAATAGACTTAAACATATGTGAAGTGTAGGGAAAGGGTAGACATTAAAAAATGCTGTCGCTGTGGGCATTAACATATGTTTAGTTGAGTAATTTCGTAGGTGCATATATAAACATTTCAGAAGACTTTTCCTGTCTTAAACATAGAAGTTTCATTTAATAAATAATCTGAAACATACTAATATCTTCTATCATTCAGCTTGAGTTTATAATCTACATTATGCAGCCATCTGCTTAAATTAAGATAAAAATATAAAGGACTAAATATGTGACACTTACTTGCAATTCAAAATTCATTTTTTGATAGACAGTCAAATTTCTTTGTAACTCTTGCAATTTCTTGTCTTGATCTCGAATAAGGTCCTTGTACTGGAGCAACAATGCATTTTCATGTTCACTCAGACTTAGTTCTGAAATTCCATTGGAGAGATCCCTCTGTACACCTAATGACTGTATGATGACACCTTCCATTGCTTTGAAGAGCATACAAAACTCAAATTCCAAAAGTAGCTCGTTAGGATGTTTTGCCTTAATTTGGGGCTGTTTTGCTGCTTTTGCATATACTTCATGTCTTGATACTTCACCTAATTTCTTGCAATATGTTTCAATACCAACTCGTTTTTCTATTAAATGAGATAAATTTTCCTTGGAATAATTCTGAACCGAATTGTCATTAAATGCAACACACAATCCCATTAAAAAAGCACACAATCCTTGCAATAATTCCTCATTATTGTCATATTCACTTGCTGACGTTTGGGCTGTAAGAAATGCCATGGCACCAGGTACATTTAAAAAAACTTGTACGGCTTGTGGACAATGCGACATCCACATTGCCAACACTATTGCCATGCCAAGTTTTGCCTGTAGCTTATTGGTCTGTTGCATAAACATGGCACATTGATGTAATAAACTAACTGGTTGAGCTCCGAGATTTGTAGCTAGCAACACTCTTAACAATTGCTCTTTCTGGGCAGGATTTTCAATTAATGTATGTGACAATGCAACTGCAGAAAACCAATTACTTAACGAATCACTTCCAAACAAACCACCACATAAAAGTTGACCAGTTGTTAAAGCCGAATTACTAATTGAGCTTGGAAGTAAAGTTTGTACCACCTGTTCTTGTCCAATTTCATTTTTATATAGGAAACACTGAAAACAATATAAAACAGCACACCTTAATATGAATGGTTGTTTTTCATTTATCATCGACATGAGCAAAACAACAATTGCTGGTCTCGGTGGATTTGATGGAGCCATAACATTTGCAAAATATTCCTGATTTGTAAGATTACCCCGTATCACCTCCCCTACTGTATTTATGGTTTCTGTTAGAATATCAGCAGGCACTCCACTTGCCATCAAAATATTACAAAGTGCTTCTAGTAAATTCGAGTTACGCATTGTTTTCTGGCATGATGTAATGATTTGTACAGGGTTATTCGGTGATACGAGAGTACGGACAACTTGCAAAACACAAAGCATATTGGAAACTTTTTGCGGGCTCCAACCAATTTCCTCTAGATTGCTTGGTAGCATGAACATGGGTGTGAGTTTCTGAATATATGATCCTTCTTTAAAAAAATTAATGTTGCTGGTGTTATTTTTTAATAAATTTAACATCAGTAATAAGCAGTCTTCTACCACAATTCCACCATCTGTGAAGCCTTCTTCAGAGACTACATCAAAAATTCTGTCAAAAGCATTCTCAAACGCTACAATTTTTTGTATGTTAGCATTTGATTTTGTTAAGTTAATTAACAAAAGTAAAGCATCATTTCTTATCACTTCCCTACTTTCTACCAGAAGATCCATTAACTTTGAAACACCCATTGGACTTACTAAAATGATATCTTGAATTTCTTTAGATCTGTTAGCTAATAATGTTGTTATAAGTTTCACTGCAGGCCATCTAACACGAAAATCATATTCCTCAAGAAATCCTAGAACTAACGTCACATTTTCCGCATTTTTAATAAACATTTCTGTAAACTGTTCACCAACGTTTACTTTTATGTTTAAATTTGGTTGACCTTCCTCCTCAAATATTTCACTTGATGTAATGTTACACAGAGTATCAAGGCAGTACCCTATAATTTCACAATCTGATCTGTCAAGTTCCAAAACCTGACGAAGTACATCCATCCCCTGTGCCCCAACCTCCAGACGGTACTGTTTTGATAAAGCTTTTAATGCACGGCATGCATCTCTTCTATCTTCAAGTAGAGTAGATGTACTCACCCTGCTGACCAGTTTTTCCACCTGCAAAGTATATTAAACCAATTTATCTTTAATACAAATTTAAACTAGTTTTACAAACTGATGCAACAAAACAAAATACAAAATATCAAATTAGCACCAAACCGCAAACCATTTTATAGATGTCTAATGGTGTAGATTGTGAAAACAAGAATCTAAAAAGTAGAAGGTCCTGGATGTGATTCCAGGAGGGTACAAGACTGTATTGGCCTGGTCCGTGAAGTGAATGTGGTGTAAATGAGATTTATAATAAATAAAAACAGATTGATTAAACTGTGCTGAGGACCCAAGATTCCACATTTTGTTTCGTTTTCGTAAATGCTTTGCAAATCTTATCATTGGGTTCCTGTGATGACTTGAAAGGAGCATATGATAAGTGTATAGTGTTATTCTTATAACATAACAGCATGTTTTGTAAATAACCGTAAGCTTGTGTTTCCAACAGACAATTTCAATGAAGGTTAATGTTTTGTACAAAACTACTAAAATACCAAATGTGACTTTCAAATTTTGTTCCAGTTCCAAGAAACAAGATAGAATAACCATTTTTAATTGAGCTTGGCCTTTTACTTGGTAAACTTATGAAAGATTATAATATCAGAGTTATCTGGCTTTAATAAAATAAAAGTATGAAATAATACAGAACGGTTTACCGTCTGCTTTTTTACATTCCATTCGCAAATTTGATATCACACAATATGTTTGACATATTTTCTACTGTAAAGAACATAACATTGAAACCAAGCTGTGTTGGGACACTATCAATAAATGCTTGCTGTTCGATTTTCTTAAAAACACAATATTTTAGTAAAACTGCAAACTAATAGATTAAATATTCATTTATAATCCAAATCTAACAACAACAAAACTGTGTAACATAACATTAAGATAAACCTGTATTCTGAGATTAACCAAAGAGTAGAAAATAGGCAGCAATATATGAATTATTGAAAGATAACCAGTTTAGAGATATATTTCGTATGGAAAACATTCACAAACCAAAAAAATATAGAACATTTTTCGAAATGTTTAGGTGACACCCAAGTTGACATTACAAAACTAATAATAGCGAGCCTCTAGGTGTTTTTTATTATTTGAAATTTAATTATCTTGAACATAGAGCATTTTTTTAATTTATAATTTAAGTGTCAACAACTAAGGTCACTGACGACACTTTAAACAACTACATTAACAAAATTATATATAAAATTTAGAACTATGAAATACATTTAAATACTATTATATAAATTAAGCTGTCTTAAAAATCAAAGTAAACAGTTTACAGTAGTAAAATTCAGATTTAAAATTTCAAACGAGTTTCTTTCACCAAAATTTTCAAATCGTGGACAAGCATATAAGGGACATTCTAATAGAACGTGAAAAATTGAAATTGGTTGGTCACAAAGCTCACAATAAGGGTGTTAGTTTTCATTTAAGATAAAACTGAGTAAGTAGAGAGTGGTCAATTCAGTCTTCTGATAATCACTTCTTACCTGTGTGATAAATCAGTAAGTTTCTTTATTGCCACAGTTGGTTCAATTTCATACAACATTATATTTTAAGTATTATCTAAGCGATTTAAAAAAAAATCCTTAATGTGCAATTGAAAATCTGGTAAATTTGCAGATTACCTCCCGAGCGCTTTATAATTATTTTTTTCGGAAACCTGCCCACAATTTCCCCAGGATGCACAAACCACATGAAAAATTTCTTGGTCACACCCCCCCAAGGAAGTTATGGGACCAGGAGTGAATAGGGGTGCTGGGCGGGGTAGTTAGTGAAAAGGAAATATGAGCAGAAAATGCGAAGAAAACGGCTTGAAAGCTATCTTTTTCACATCCTGAAGCCATGCCCCCCTAAACCCTGCCTACCCCGCACAGCACCCCTATTTGTCCCAGGTCTCGTAAGAGGGGGAAGGAAAATCCTATGACGAATAAGCAACCCCACCACTCCTGACACAAGTGGAACGTTACAGGAAGAATAACCTATATTACAATATAAGTACGAAAGTACCTACAGCGAAAAGAGAAGATCCCATATCAAATATGTCAAATGAAATTTACAAATAAGAACAATAAATTTACATAACACTTACCTTTTGCATCTCAAGCAAATGAGGTAGGTCCAGCCTTGTTGTAAACAACCTTTGACCCTGTCATTTAACAGCCTGCAACATGGCACTTTCCTCATTGCAAAAACACGTAGAAAACAAGTAACATATCACCGACTAAGAATAGGCCACACATGCATCTTAAAGCACTACAACACTAATGGCCATTAACAGAAGAAAGTAAACAACGCACAATATCAGACATAACGTCTGCAACACGTGAATATATAAGAAACCACCTAAATGCATATGTACCCATACTAGCGCTGTACTGATAAACTGGCAGTTGATGCCCATGGCCCATGAGTCTAGAATATTCCAGGGGTTCCCAATGTCAAAGTGAACTGTACCTCAAATGTAATGTTTAGGGGGGAAGGATGTCACGGGACAACACTGTATTGAGAAATTATAAAAAAGTGTGCAATGTGTAAGGAACTTTAAATGTCAATAACTCAGCAAAAAGAGGAGAACAAAAGGTGGGAATAGTGTCAACATGCATGTAAGACACCAAACTTTATCTATCAGTACTCGTTTTATCTAAAACTGTTCGGGAGGTAATCTGCAAATTCGCCGATAATCTTAATGTGTAGCTAGAGAAACATTTTAGGAAAATGTCAACAACTTTTTTATTTCATGAACTGCTTTAACTATTTATATCATTAGTAGGATGTATTTACTTTGCCTGATACAAACCCAGACTGGAGCAGATGTGTCAAAGTGGACAACCCAATGGATCAACTAGTTCCTACTGCATCAATTCCCCAGAATGGGTGATACAATTAATTCACTTAAGATATATTTTCATGATTGACAGTGAAGTGAGCTTTAACAAATTACAAAAAAATAATTGAACAGCCTACAATTATTTTAGTAATAAATGAAATAGCAGCATCTTAAAAGACAGGTCCCTTTATTATGTGGGTGTAATTTTGTTACTTTTACCAGCTTCAGTTGGTATGTATATTTTGATCGGTTTAGAAATATACCCTTGATATTATATATATTCTTAGAAGGGAAATCATATTGAATTACACTTGAGACTTAACTTATTACCATAATTCCTGCAAAACTGTAATACTTGTTTGTTAAATATCAACACTAGTAACAACAAGAAATTAAATGTAATTAAATAATTAAAATTAACATAAGAAACAAATTTTACTATATGTACCTATGTATATGAAATAACTTACAGTTTCGGCTCCAGTTGGTTGACTACCGGGTGGAGCTGAACCCAACACAGATTTTAGACCGCTTTTAAAATACTCCATTTTCCCTTTATATTTACACAAAACGTGTATATTTAATTGTTTAGAAACATATTGTTATTAATCCAACATATACCTGACAACAAGACTTAAGACTACAACAAACACAACCTCAAACTTCAAAATTTTCAGACTGACGTTAACTTTTTACGTCAGAAAATTATAGCCGTCATAGAGAAAGGAAACGATTTATTGTGATCAATGATAACCATAAACCATAATCAAACTATACAGAACCACTTTCTAGACCCGAGAACAGCTGCAGATATGAAAAAATCACCTTATATAAATCCTTACTTCGGTTTATTAATAACATCTATTCAAGTTTAGTTAGTTTACTTAGTGCCAATTAATACGCTATTCGACTACCAGTAATTTTCTATCCTGCTGGTTAAAGCATGAGCGAGGACATAATGTGTTTTTTTTAATGTAAATTATTGCGAATTACCGCCAACTTCATTTGATAACCCCCGCATAATACAATTGCCGCCGAGCGTTTCGTCACAGTAATGACCGGTTGCATTGATCATGCGGACTTCGCAGAATATTTGAAGTAACGAAATAACATGCTGTTTACACACAATCCTCCCAACTGTCCTTCCTCACCTGCCCTGACATCAGTTTGCCAAAGTAAAAGTTAAAAGAAGGAATAAAAATGAGAAGGAATTATGCTCACATGAATGGCACGGTTGATTGTCCTTCACCTTTTAGCTTTTAATTGGGTAAGGAAGGTCAGTTGGGAGGATTTTGTGTAAGCGGCGGCACGTCAGGGAAGTCTTTTATTTCGTTACTTGTTACTTAACATATTCTGCAGAGTGCGCATGATCAGTGCAGCCAGTCATTACTATGGAGAGACGCTCGTAATTGCAGTAGCATAGAGCAAGGATCATAAACTGAACAGGATAGCTCAATTTGCATTAACGTATATTAGACACATCAACGCAACCCGCTATCTACGTATGACGTCCCTACAGAGGCTGAATTCGACTGTTTTCATTGTTTGTGCGTGCAGTTTTCATGCTTTAAATCGAGTGTTTTTTAATTATAATGGCTTTTTGTATATTTTTTGCCGTTGTGTAAAGTTGTATTGGTAACATTATATTTTTAAGACCATATTGTAGCAATAGACTATTTGATTTGTTCCGAAAAATCCACCAAGCACTTGGTTTTTGAAAAGCTATTTTAAACTCAGTTTTGTGGACTTAGGACTATTTCTTTAGATTATCAGCTTTATTTCCTAGGTTACATTGCATGCATTTGTTGCAGCTGTATACATATTTACAAAAAACTTTTTGCTATAAAAACATGCCGGAGCCTATCCTAAATTATGATTACTTTAAAGATCATTCTCTATTTGTAATCGACTTGCAGCACCAAAATGAATCAATCAAGTCTCCAACGGTGGACATCAAAGTGGAATTTATGAGCAAAGACAATTTTTCGAATATAACCGGAGCTTACTGTTCAGTTATTCATTAAAGTGTATTCGAATGTGTCGTAAGAGCAATTTTATAATAATTTAATATGTAAGCTTTGTAAATTAATCCTAATAAAATTATAATTTTCTTTAAATCAGTTGTTTTATTTTCCATCCTAAACGATGTTTTGTATAAAAGAACGCTGACAGGAATTGAGAATTGATAACATCAGTTTAATGCGGTTACAGCGAACATTGACCGGAAATGAAAGTATAAACGACGTCAACGTGAACTCTGGCAGCAAATGAGAATTGACAACGCAACCACTGACATAAGCGAGCATCTTGAAGCCAGCACCTTACAGCTAGAACCTTACAGCTAGCATCTTGCTGCCAGCACCCTAGATCTTGCTGCTGACGTCTTGTTGTTCGCACCCTGGCATCTTGCTACCAACATCCAGCACCTTTACATCTTACAGCTAACATCTTGCTACTGGAACCCGGCATACTGCCTCCTGGTTCCCAACACCACAGTGTCTGGCCCAAATCGTGCGCGAAGCCCACGACAGGGGTCTGTTCGCGACTTCTCGCTAATTTTTGCATATTTGAACTCAACTCATCGAGACGACAACGGTGATACCCGACACATGGGATCTAACAAAAGAGTTGGTGTGTGCATGTGCTAACCGCCATATTTTTTGAATATTGTTATCAGTGCAATCAAACTGTCGGATCATATTTTATATAATGCTGAGGTCAGATACCTTTTAATATTTTAAATTGTCCATATTTTCTGATCTAGATCCGCTATCTTGGCCACCATACTGGATTACGTCATCACAATCTAGATCTTTTGTCACACTCTATCCAGCCGTTATCTTTGTTTTATCAGTTTGACGTCAATTCTCCTTATTTGCATGCCAACATGCACCATCTTTATTTCGCCACACTGACGTCACACGCAAGCGCAGTAGCAATGGGGAGTTGAGGAGGTCCCAGAACCGATAATCCAGACCTACTTATGCTATAGAATATAAATATTTTTATACCTTATCTATTTTCGGTAAACAAGTTTCGAAAGCGTGTAAACCATTGTGATGTTTGAATTGTATATATGCTTAATATATAGTTCAGTACACTAAAAAGGTATTTTTATAATGTTAGGTAAGTTCATGCTAAGTACAGTAAGTACATAGGTACTTAATAAAGGTTACCACCTTTCTGTATTTGCAATATTTTTTCTGCTTTTATTTCAAATAACATATAATATACCATATCTATATTGCTTTTGTTTTGCAAATATTGTATATTTGGCATTGATTTATTTATTTTACATTGTAAAGAAGAATATTCAACCTATTTCTTCTATTTAAACAAATTATTTAATTTTGAGCTTAAGCCGAACTTTTCTCTTGGAAAATACATTATTTAATTTAAAAAAAATCAGTTTGTTTCTGTCTTAAATTATCCGAAAATAACGATCCATTAATAACTTAATTAAATTTGACTGCTCTGCTTAAAAACAAATTCGCCGCGGCTCCTTTACACCGGGTTTTTACCTGGCTGTCGCTACTCGGCCAATAAGCTTGTGTGCGTATGAGTGAAACAGCATTCCACCCGACCGCAGCGGTAGCCTTCTCACACCGAGGATCACAATTTTAACACGGCGTGCGCCTTCTTGTTTGTTGTCTATTTTGATGGTGACACCAGATTGGTAGAAACTTACCACCGTTCTCCCACTGACTAGCACTCATTTAAGAACAATGCAGAAAGCAGCAATCCTGAGAACATCCTACATCGTCAGAAAAGTCGTAATCGTGTAACCACACCAAAAGAAAATGTTATGTCCACCGATATGGTCTCCGGGTGGATAAAGATGAACGTGGTGAGAATCTCTTGTTCGGCGAGGGACCGAGTGCACCACGAGAAAATAAAAAAGAGCAAAGGTATAATAAAACTGCTTGAAGTAGGTATATAGTTGGAGATAATTCGGTCCAAGATGACAAATGCAGTTTGGGTGTCAGTAATCAGAAACTATCCAGCACGTCACTGAAGAATTTCAAGCGTTTGCTGCAACAGAGTACAAGGAGAGGCACGACGCAGTTGTAAGAATACTCCATCATGAACTGGTTCTGAAATGATACTTTTAAATCTTGGTTGATTGCTATACTATAGATACACTTCTAAGCCTGTTCTAGAGAACTCAGTATGCAGGTTGTACTGGGATCGGGACCCTGCTCACAGACCAACGAGTTGTCCACAACAGGCCAGATATAATATTATGAAATAAGTCCTGCAAACAAGTGACGCTGATTGATGTGGCCATTGCGAATACCAATAATCTAGAAATAAAGTACAAGGAGATCATTAGGTACAGATACCTTGAGATGCAAGAGAGACAGTGGAGGGCAGATAGTGTCCAAGTTATTCCAATAGTCTTGTCGTCAAGTGGTGAAAATATTAGGAGACTGGGCCTTTATAAGGTTATGCAGCAAGTGATATCACTTGCAAACTGCCCACACCGTTCGGAGATTTTGGGAAATGAAGATGTGTCGCGTTGTCGTTCAGGAAATAACTTCATCTGAGCCCAGTCCTTTGGTATCGGAAATACCTTTGAAGGAGGGTGAAAGTCCTTCAGGCTAAAGTCTATAATAATAATAAAACAATAATAATAATAAGCCATAATACTTGCAACTGCCCACACTGTGCGGAGATTCCTGGGCAATGAGGATGTTTCGCGTTGTCGTTCAGGGCTCGATAACTTGGAAATGGCTCCATCTGAGCTCAGTCCCTTTGGCCTTTAAGATACCTGGGATGAGTGAATGTTCCTTCTTGAGGAAGTGTGAAAGCCCTTAAGGCATAAGACGAATAATAATAATAATAATAATAATAATAATAATAATAATAATAATAATAATAATAATAATAATAATAATAATAATAATAATAATAATAATAATAATAATAATAATAATAATAATAATAATAATAATAATAATAATAATAATAATAATAATAATAATAATAATAATAATAATAATAATAATAATAATAATAATATCAATAATAAAAACTCCGCCATTGCCGGTCCCAAGCCCGGTTGAGAAAGGAGGAGAGGGAGTGGAGTAACAACCACGTTAAAAACCATGGTCCGTCTGTCTGGCTCGGACGGTAGCACCATGTAAGGACCCCTAGCTAGGGTCACAGGCCTATCTGACCGATGTGTGTACTGCGTCCAGCAGTATGCTCACCGCTACTCGTAACGACGTAGACAGCACAGCAAAAGACGCCAGCTATTTGCTGCCCTCTTTGTTTTCTTTTTCCTTAACCATATTACCTTACACACCAATGGAAATGGAGCAAAACCAAAGACTCCGAAAAATGCCGCTGCCTGGGCTTTACCAGGGCATGTCTGAAGCCGTCGCTGAACATGACAGCAGACGGGACCTTTGTGGCAGGGTGCTGATGAGGCGGGCCCTTGTTAGGCAGGAAATTACAGGCCAAAATTAACAGCAGGGCAGCCTAGTAAGACCAATAGCTCCACCTATTGAAGATGCTGCGCTGTGCAAACGAGACCGATACCATCAAGCAGGAAGTTGAATATGAAATTACTATTACTAATAACGAGATGCTGTTTGATGGTAGTAATCTGCAACCTGTACGTACTCAGCAAGAAGAACACATCGAGGGTACGCAAGAAAATGACAAATTGTCCATACAAATGAGACGTGCAGCCGCGAAGTATGAAGGAACAAATCCTCTTAGTAGACCACCTATGCTAAAATATCTAGAAAGCTGGCATATATATATATATATATATATATATATATATATATATATATATATATATATATATATATATATATATATATATATATATATATATATTGGAACTATTGAACAGAATAATTTTGCCATCGCACATTCTGGAGATCAAAACACTGGTGCACATGCATACGCTGATTTTCCGTGCAGCAACTGCAGCAAATAAAACTCTAGGAATTAAGATTTCTGATCATAGGTTCAATCACAGAAACCCGCGTCAAAGGGTGCCGCCGTGGGAAAAATGTTGATAAGTAGAGTGGAAACGTTTTGAAAAGAAATTGTACAACTGACGCAATACATTGGGGGAGTACAGACAAAAGAAATGCAGAAACGAGTGGAGGAAATAATATGCCAAGTTCGACAACACTCAATACCAAGTCAACCACACTGCATCAGAATGTTTGGACATCTTAAAACAGAATATTTCTGTATACACAGAACGCTTGAGGAGATATGAAGCGATCGACAATAGGAAGTATCATAATACAATGTTTGAACGCCATGAAAGAACTTCCTACCGTCAGTTCAATTCAGATACGAATAACGCCACCGATACTTCCCGAAATAAGGAACAAATTGGAGAGTTCTGAAAGAGCCACCTAACCACATCAGCCCCCTGTAATATTGGCGCCAGCTAGGTTAACGAAGAACACCGATCTTGTCAGAGATATGAACAGATGCATCATGAACCGTGTACCACAGATGAATTCTCCGGGGTTATTAAAGAGCTTTATAATTGGAAGACACCTGGGCCTGATGGCGTCCAAAATTTTAAACGAAGAAATTTGGGTGTATATATCATCTATTAACTGTGTTAATAAATGATGTTATACTTGACCCAAAGAAGATGCCATTGTTTTTACACAAGGACATACGTATCTTATGCCAAAGCTGATGCTGACCAATAACTTGTCTCCGACCCTATATAAGTTGATCACATCCTATCTCGAGAAACTAATATATACTAACTGCGAACGAAACAACATAATTGGGAGCCAGCAAAAAGGGTGTGCCAAAAATCTATGAAATGCAAAGCACAGCTGATAATTGATTCGGTTGTTTACAGTGGACAAAGAAATCTCTTTGCTGCCTACGTGCATTACAAAAAGGCATTTGATTCAGTTCCACACGAATGGCTTATAAGCGTGCTGAAGATCTATAAGATGGACACTGATATCCTGAGGTTCCTTGAACACACAATGTCTACCTGAAGAAAAAAAAATCAGTTACAGATACAAACGGGTGATAACATTTTAACCAGCACAATACCAATTAGAAGAGGTATATTTCAAGGCGACTCGCCAAGCCCATTGTGGTTCTGTCCCGCATTGAACCCACTATCGAACTGCCTAAATTCTACCAAATATGGGTTCGATATAAAACCAAGGAAAGGAAGCAAATGAGGCTCAATCATCTGCTGTATATGGATGATCTTAAGTTGATGTCCTCCACAAAGAACCACCTGGAGCAACTCCTTGAAATCGTGGAAGGCTTTTCCAAAGATATTGACATGCAGTTTGGGCTTGATAAATGTCGCACCTAATGTGGAGTCAGAGAGAAGATACAACCAAGTGTATATGAAATGCAAAATAGCCAGCAAGGTGCCTCGATGGTTGTAGAAGAGTGTTATAAATACCTGGGAATACAGCAAGCGAGGGAAATAAACCACTCAGTAATGAAGAACGATCTGACAAATGAGTTTACGAAACGAATAAAGTAGGTGGCGTGAGCACATCTCAACAGCAATAACCTGACTAAACCTCTTAATACATATGCATTTTCCGCACTTAGCTATTCATTTGTGATTGTGAACTGGAACAAAACGGGCATCGAAAATCTACAACAGAAGATGCGAACACTCCTAACAAAATCCAAAAAGCATCACCCCCGTAGTGCGATCGAGCGAGAAACCCTAGCTAGACACGAAGGTGGAACGAAGTGTTGGATATTGATAAACAGTTAGAGTAGCAGATATTGAACCTACGTACATATTTCCATTAGCGGGCGGTTACTTCTGAACTATACCTTATGCGAGGCAGATGATTCAATTCCGTTACAATTAAAAGAAAGTGAAATACATAGTCAACGGATTGATCAGGACAAGCTGCAATCTTGGATGCAGAAGCCTCTCGATGGACGGCAAACGAATGAGACCTCCCAGGCACGTGTCGGCAAATTGGCGTCCAACTACTGGTTGGTGTCCGGACAGCTGTTTCCAGAGACAGATGCGTTTTTGCTGGCCATACAAGATCAGGTCACCCCAACAAGAAACTACGTGAAGTATATAGTTGGAGGTAATTCGGTCCATGACAAATATATACGAATTGCCCACAACAAGCCAGATATAATAATAGTGGATAAGTCCTGCAAGCAAATGACACTGATTGATGTGGCCATTCCGAATACTAATAATCTAGAGATAAGGTACAACAAGAAGATCATTAAGTACAAAGATTTCGATATGCAAGTAAAGAGACAGTGGAGGGCAGATAGTGTCCGAGTGATTCCAATAATGATGTCAACTTGTGTGGTTCCTAAGAATTTTCGAGAGAACATTAAGAACCTTGGTCTTGGAGAGCACCTTTATAAGGTTATGCAGAAACCGGTAATACTTGCATTTGGCTACACCGTGCGGAGATTTCTGGGAAATGGCAATGTGTCGCGTTGTCGTTCAGGCCCGATAACTTAGAAAGGGCTCCATCCGAGCTCAGTCCCTTTGGTATCTGAGATACCTGGGATGAGTGAATGTTTCACTCTGAGGGATTGTGAAAGCCCTTAAGGCTAAAGTCGATAATAATAATAACATGGATGGACCTTATAGAGCACCTTTATAAGGTCATGCAGAAGCGGTAATACCGTGCGGAGATTTTTGGGAAATGAGGATGTGTAGCGTTATCGTTCAGGGCCCGATAACTTAGAAAGTGCTCCATCTGAAGTCAGTCCCCTTTGTATTTGAGATACCTGGGATGAGTTAATGTTTCCCTTTAAGGGAGTGTGAAAGCGGTTCAGGCTAAAGTCGATAATAATAATAATATGGATGGACCTTCGAGAGCACTTTTATAAGGTTAGGCAGAAAACGGTGGGACGGTTGGCCAACATATTTTATTAAAAATATAATAATAAGAGTTTTGTTCACCGCCATCTGGCTCCAATATTTAGCCGATGGTGGAGCAAATTCCTCAGTGGTTTGTCGAAGGGAGAATCCTACTGATCCCAAAGAAAGATGACGTGTCCCAGCCAAGGATTACCGGCCCCGAACATGCCAGAACAGCGGCTACAAGATCTCAACTAGGATTTTGTATACTAGATTGTTGTGGATAGTGTAACCTATATGGTAATAGGTCAATTCAGTGAGCAGCGAGGTTCTAGGAAAAAAATGATGGACGTGGGGAGAATTTGCTGTTGGACCGTTCCGCTACACAAGTCCCACAGCAGTATCTCCAAAATCTATACATGGCCTGGATACACTACTGCAATGCGTTCGACACGACGTCGCATGATATGTTGCGTTGTTTGTTAGGCAACCTTGCGGTACCAAAACCTCTACCAAAGTGTATAGGACATCTCATGTAGTTGTGAAGGACACGGTTTATCATAACATTTGGCAGCCGCACATATCATATAGACAAGGGGTCTGTCAGGGAGATTCCGTTAGCCCACTTCTATTTTGCATCTTGCTGTTGCCGCTGAGTGCCTCTGCAAGGCCTGCGGTTATCTCTGTGGGTCACCCTCAAACAGAAGACACAGGATTCGTAATCTATTTTATATGAATGACTTAAAAATATATACATGTAGTGAGAGTGAAGTCCAACAAGCTCTCAGAGTGGTACAGGAGTTTACGCGTTACACTGGGATGGAGCTGGGCTGAGACAAGTGCGTTGTGGTCTATATAAAGAGGGGCGACTTCAAGGGTACCCAAACGATACGCTCATTGACGGAGGAACCATAAAACATCTAGCTGTCGGAGAGAGCTATACGCACCTGTGTGTCGAGCAATCTGGCATTCAGGACGCTGCAAAAACAAAAGAGGCTCTCCGCGGTAGGTATAAACAGCGGCTCCCGCGAATTTGGAACTCAGAGCTGTACTGGCCTAGCAGGGTGGTGGCCACCTACATACTTGCCGTTCCAGTGGTTCGTTACTCTTTGTGATAAAATGGACAGTAGAAAAGTTGCGCCATTTGGATAAAGATACTCGCAAGCTTCTCCATAAACATCGAAGGCTTACACTCAATGCCGTCCGTTCCCCGACTATACCTCCCAAGACATCTCTACTTAACTTGGAGTGGTTACCCAAAAAATAGGTCGTTGAGATGAGCTGCAAAACTCACAAAGTCGCAGAAACATGAGCATTCCTGTTCAAGGCAGCAGGCAGATCAGCGGGTAAACTCGGATTATGCTTCGACTGCAGGTCGGGAAGAAATAAAGGTGATCGTCCTTTCGTGATTGAGCTTGACATTCCGACTTTTAAGAGTTAAAACTAAAGATGTCCTACAAAAACATCTGTTAGAGCAGCATGTTGACAAGCCTTTCCACGGAATGCACTTCCGGCATATAGAAGAACACGACTTGTCAACGAGGCTGATATTCTCTTTTACAAAATTAACGGGGCTCAGGTCGGAGACTGAACGATTCATCGTAGTCTGCAAGCTGGTGTTATAAACATATTGGTCCACCACAAGCGTGTAACGCAGATGGATGTAGTAGGAGACTCTTATGCATCTCTTGAGTGCATGCTCGGTGATGGCGTTTACCAATTACGTGTATCGACATAATGCAGCCCTTCAAGTGTTGTATTATCATCTTCTAAACTCTTATCGGATAGAACAAACACCAGTGCTGCCTTACCAACCAGGGGATATTGAGGCCGTGGTGGAGAACGAGAGATGCCGTATATACTGAAATTTCTCGGTGTCCACTGTCAGGCCAGTGGCCTCTAATTGCTCTGACTTTATCCTCCTAGACAAACAAACAAAAATCCACAGATGTGACCGATCTGTGTAGACTTTGTCAAAAAATGCCGAAAACAATTCAGCATGTGACGGGCGCTTGTCATTTTCTGGCCCAGTCAGGCTACAAGATACGCCATGACAACGTGGTCAAGGTCGTTCATCAGGCCTTGGCAAAACATTACGGCCTTATCGAGTCGAAAGCTACATACTGTAAATGCAAACCTGAATGTGTAGTTCAAAAGGGTCACATGAGGCTGCTGTCGGCTCCTCCTGACAGCTTACTTATTGAACAGAAAAACTGAAAGGCTTTCATTGCCGTCCCCGGTGGATAAAAACAAACGTGGTGCAAATGTCTTGGCCCGCAACAGACCGAGTGCACCCTGAGAAAATATAAAAGCCTGAACGCAGCAAGTGCGTTATGGTAGTGAATTTTCATATAAATGACCTGGCACAAAATATTTTATTATAACTTTTTTTGTTGCAGCATAGAAATCTAAATGTTGGTGTATAGTTTACTTTTTATATCGTGAACCTAGCTACAAAATTTGGTTATCATAGCTTTTTTATTTTTTGAGATATTTTTTTTTTTGAATGAAAACTTAAAATTTTCCCGGAAAACCTTGTCCGATTTTCCTGATTAACAAACTTATCCAATATACTTACAAAAGGAAGGTAGATGCCAAATTTTATCAAAATCAGCCAATTATTTTTCAAGATAAAATTTTTTTCGAATGAAAACTCTAAATTTTACCGGAAAACCTCGTCCGATTTTCCTGACTAACGAACTAATCGAAGCGATTTACAAAAGGAAAGTACATGCCAAATTTTATCAAAATCGACCCATTATTTTTTGAGTTATCGGTGTGATATATATATATATATATATATATATATATATATATATATATATATATATATATATATATATATATATATATATATAAATTGAAACTGATCCCGGATATGGGTTCTAGGGGTCCTAGTTCGCGCTCATTCGCAAACATTTTTTCAAAATTCAAAAGTCAGGATCTCCCCATTAGTGAATTATTTCTACGAAAATTCACTAAAAAGAACAAAGGCATCATAATAGTAATAATATTAATAATAATAGGTTTTATCATCGTGACTTCTCTATTGGTGATTTTTGTAATACAAATTCACTAAAAAAAAAACAGTAGAAGAAATGAATTACACTAAAACACAAAATCGGGTTTAAAAATCAAAGTTACTTAAGGAATGGACATTTGTGTGCTTTTACATGATAATTTGTGTGTGCTGCGACCATAAAAAAACGGTGCGTAGAAAGTTCTATTGAAATTGATGTGGCGGGTAAAAACTAAATTTTTACCTAACATTTTTTGTCACCAAACCTCTTCATTAATTACCAAAGAGGTTTAACAATTAAAAAGAAACGCTTGACATTTTATGAAAGACTTACGTCATTCATTTGTCCGTCATTCAAATGTAACATTTTTTGTTCCTTCAACTTGTGTCAATTTTATAACTTGTCATTAATCATATGAACACTTTTTTCACAAAATATGGTAAAGAAATCTAAAAGCAGCAAGAAGAAATCGTCCAAGAAAACTAAATCTCCTAAAGATCCTACCAATGTAGTTGAAGAATTTATTAATGGAGAGGGAGAATTTGAATTTACTAATGGGGATAAATACATAGGACAGTATTGTGCACATAGATCTGGACTTATCTGGAGAGAAGGTCAAGGAAAATATTTTACAAAAGACGGGCAAATATATGAAGGAGAATGGAAAGACGACAAGTTAGTGGAAAATAAACCATTAAGTATTACATTCCAGTCAGGGGCCGAATTTAGTGGAATAATTGCAAAGAACAAGTATAGTGGTCCTGGGTGCTATACACTTGAAAACAAGTTAAAGTTGTTATGTAATTTTAGTAATAACAAACCACAAGGAGAATTAATATTTTTAAGCCCGGAAGAGAAATTCTGTTTTGGTAAGCCATATCACATTAAGCTTGTGTTTGTTGGATCCAATCTATTAATATATTTACGTATTAGTAACATTATTCAGGGGGGGAAAACTCATAACATATTTCTGCACTCGTCCTTAAATGATGGTGTAAATCAGAAGTGACTCTGCGGACAAACCGGTTAACTTTGAGCTATCACATTAAGCTTGTGTTTGTTGGATCGAATCTACTAATATACGTTGTAACGTATTAGTAACATTATTCAGGGTGCAAAAACTCAACATATTTCTGCACTCGTTAAATTATGCTGTAAATCAGAAGTGGCTCTGCGGACAAACCGGTTAACTTTGAGTTATCAACTTTGACACGCCTCTTCTGGTATTGGTTTGCATCATAGGCGAAGCGAAATAAGTTTGTTTCATTTAAGAACTATTTCAAATTAAGACAGATGTAGATACTTCTTTTCTGGATTCACAAGGACTTGTTTTCATCTCTGCAACTGGTTTCGCCTTGTGCGGCATCGTCAGGCGGGAGAAAATGATATCCAGCTTGACGATGCTGTAAAAGGTGAAACCGGTTGCGGAAGAGAAAACAAGTACCTGCAAACCCAGATACAAAGTATTTACATTTGTATTTAGTATGAAACGGTTTCACCAAGTAAGGGCAACAACAATTCATAAACTATTTGAAATATTACTATGCTCCCCTATACTATTTAATAAACCACACCACTAAAGCCTACAGACTTGTGCAAGAGATTCATCAAATTAAACAAAAATTGTCCTATTAGTACAGGCAATAGAGAATTTTTTTCTGCATTAAACTACAGGAGTTATTTTTTTTTCATAGATAGGTTCAGAATGACGTACTGAATGTAAAAACACAAAATCCTTACAAATTAGGAGGCCGGAAGTGCCGCCATTTTGAGAAAAACCGTTTCGACCTATATCTCCGCAACCGTGCACTTTAGGTCAAAAATGGTAATGACCTTTATTGTAGATAATTGCATTTCTCATCTTTTTTTGTATCACTCACCGTTTACAACTTATACGACTATTAGCATTCATTTATTGACTTTTTTTACCTATATCTTTGTTAATAATTGTTTAAAAAATAAAATGCTTACAACTTAACTTTTCAATCGACAAATCTTCTAGAACTTTTACTTAAAACTTTTTTTTCTAAAATTATTATTAGTGCATTTTCTTTAAAAAAATTAACTAATGAGAAGACATCGACTTTTGAATTTTGAAAAAAAAATTTGAAAAAGGCGCTAATTATGCCCCCTAGAACACATATCCGGGGTCAGTTTCTATATATATATATATATATATATATATATATATATATATATATATATATATATATATATATATATATATATATATATATATATATATATATATATGTATTACACCGATAACTCAAAAACTAATGGACCGATTTTAATTAAATTTGGTGAATACCTTCATCTTGCAAGTGGCTTAGATAAGTTCGTTAGCCAAGAAAATCGGCCCAGGTTTTCCCGGAAATTTTGTGTTTTCTTTCGAAAAGAAAATCATATCTCCGGAAATAACAAAGTAAGGGCAACTAAATTTGGTACACGGTTTTACGTTATTATAGGTAAGTTCACGTCTATCGATTTAAAGACAAAAAAGTTATGGGCATTTAAAAAAAATTGGGGTTTTCCTCAAAACGTCAAGGTCGCGAATTAAAACGTCAAAATTGGCAACATTTACGCAAAGAACCTGAAACTAATATAAGCTATGGAAAAAAAATGTATCAAGAAGAATGTTTTACAAAGCCTGAAGTCTTAACTTCAACCGTCATTGTCCTTCATTTTACTAAAATATTTCCAGAAAAATTTGTCGATTGAAAAGTGCAACATTTAACGCGTTATAACTTTGAAAATATTAATTTTAGAAAAAAAAGTTTTTTATAAAAATTGTGGGAAATTGGTCGTTGAAAAGTTAAGTTATAAGCATTTTATTTTTTAAACAATTATTAACAAAGATATAGGTAAAAAGTCAATAAATGAATGCTAATAGTCGTATAAGTTGTAAACGGTGAGTGATACAAAAAAAGATGAGAAATCCAATTATCTACAATAAAGGTCATTACCATTTTTGGCCTAAAGTGCACGGTTATGGATATATAGGCCGAAACGGTTTTTCTCAAAATGGCCGCACTTCCGGCCTCATAATTTGTAAGGATTTTGTGTTTTTACATTCAGTACGTCATTCTGAACCTATCTATGAAAAAAAATAACTCCTGTAGTTTAGTGCATTATGGACAAGAGTAACGGGCTCCTCTATTGCCTGTACTATATATGTGTATTGGATCCTTATTGTCTATGACTCTCTTTGTATTTTGTTAGCCATAAAGGGCTTCGAAACGATTCCGTCTTAGTTCAGAATTGTAGCGGAAACCGCCACTGCCCTTGTCATTAATGTTGTATCAACCTCAGATTACATCGAATTTGATTTAAGAGGGGAAGTGCCTATTCGATCTTCGTCACCTCTACATTTAAGATATATTGCAACGCTCCCACGAAAATCTCTAGAGCACCCTGTCCAGCTTTATCTTTTGCCAGAGTCTACAGCCTGGATAGAGGCGCTTCGTGTAGCTTTCATCCTTTGGTGCAAGTGACTAGAGCATCAATCCCGTTAGTCCTTTGCATTGTCGTAACACACGAAGGTAGATCCGCCTTCTTTTTGACAGAACCTGCTCAATACTTCGTCTGCCAATATAATTTGATTCATGTGCACTGAGTCTGCATGGTGCTGTTTATAGACCTACTGGTATTCGAATCGCATTTCTCTCCAGCAGGTATTTTCTTAATTTAATAAAGTCGTTGGCCTATTTCTGTCGCGTGGAGTTTTCCACCATTTTAGTGTTTTGCTTCGGGTCATTTCAATCACGGAACTCTTTGTTCTTGTCCTAGCTAGACTTAAAAAAAGGTTGTGGACCAATCAGGGACTTGATCGGGTCTTCCTTGGTTAGTTCGTGTATCTTATCGTTTCCTTTATGACACTCGTGTGCTGGAACCCATGCTAATGTTACTTCGTTTTGACGTCTTAACTTAATTAGGGTTTTTGAAAGCGCCATAATATTTTTGAATTGATCTCCATAAGACCTAGTGTCTTCAGGGCCACTTGGTTATTAGAGTATATGGTGGTTGACTGTTTTGTCGATCTTTGCTTACTATTCACTTTTGCGCACTGTTTTATTCTGGCCGTTTCACTAGTCTTACTAAAAGTTTGGCGTTTGGCACGTTTGGCCAGTGCATCAGAATATTTGTACTGCTACAGGAAGAAACTTCCCCATATTTTATATGTGTAAATCTATTCTAAAAACATTTTTCGAAGCTGTACTTAGAGACCACAATGTCAGTGGGCACATTCGGAATCGGTTCTGAGCCAATTCCTTGTACAGCTTTTGATACCCTATTTCGTGCTGTGGGCTGACCGGCATTTAATCTTCCGTTAGCCTACACATCACTGAGCGTGCTTTTCCTTTCATACATACCCATAGAGGTAGATTAAAAAGGGTTTTGAAAGCTGCTATTGAGGTAGCTTTCATGGTCTTCGTAGCGCACAGATAGGCTTTCCCTTGTAGGTCACATAATAGCCTTATCTCCACTACTTGCTGCGTTTTGTTCGCGATACTATTAATCTATATGTTATTACGGACCTTACAGTCCTCGTGTTTTCAGGTTTTTAACACATATTTGCCTACACCTTTCAAATTTTTGCTTTCTCTGAGACGTCTTGAATGTGGGCATTATATGTGAGTTTTTCGGCAAAAATGACTAGGTATTTCACCTCATTCACAAATAGAATTTCTATATCAAAAGGCCATTGGATACTGCGAATGGAAGCTGTAGGAAAGCAGAGTGTCCTAAAAACTACAGAAATAATGACAGATGCGTATTTCGACGACGAAGTTATTGAGTTGTCTAAGATATTATTATTATTAGGTATTATTGGTTTATTGGCTTATATTATACATTGTTTCTTATACAATACGTATATTACTTGTGCTGTACATTGCGACATGGTTTAGTTAAGGTTTGAATACTTGAAGTTGACGTTTCCAAATATATAATTTCAAATTGTAACAAATCAAACCTTTTTTGACCTCCCTCTGACCATCTAATGATTTAATCATTGCCTTCATTTACCATACATTTTATACTCCCAAACCTTTTGCTGATCGATTTGCGAGGATAACCTACATCTACCAATGCTGCCCAAAATAGGAGAGTCAACACCTCTGTGTGAGGACAGCCTCTGCTTAAGTTTGTGATAACTGTGGCCCCGTCTGCTTGGAATATTATAGTCAGGGCCTCGGTGCTTTAGTGGTAATAATGCGTGTCTGTGAATTAAGGGTACTGGGTTCGATTCCCAGGGTTCCCCTTTCACTTTTTCAGCACATACTGTAAACTGAACATCAACCGAGATTTTGACGTTGTATTTGAGCAAGTTGAATGTCTGCACGTTTCAGCCTTCGAAGCGGGCGTAAATCCGTCGCCCCCGTGTTCATGCAATGTTGGGCACGTTAAAGATCCCTACCCCCCTAAGAAAAAGGCAGCGGTTCGGCAAATTTTTTAGGATAGTGGGGTGAAACTGCTCCCTGGCGTCGGTGGTTGGCCGTAGTTATCACTACGCTTTTTGTGAGAATGTAATTGTGATAGGATGTATAACTCCATAGATTAAATGTCTCCTAGCGGCACCTCTTGGAATCAAGAAAAATTGTATTCGGGGTTAGGAGCATACCAAAGTCAACTTGGTGAAACCGCAAACCGCTTCAGTTATACAGCGACTCACCTACCAAAGTTTCGGCGATAGTACTCGAGGGACACAGGGGCCTGGGACTTGCCTTAGCCTCTACTCACACGGGGATACCCAGATCTCGAAACGACTGCGATACTCGGCGACTAAGAGACGTGTCATACGTAATCAAGCGGCGCTACTCAGATGGGGATATTCCAGTCGTGAAGACTAGGATACGGCGGTACCTAAAGACTAGGAGACTCGACGTGCTAGTCTCGTAGTCGCTCAGTTGCCTTGTTTCGAGCACTGTTTAATACATATTTTGAGATGAGTGAACAGGCGTTTAATTTAAAATTTGTGAGTGAAGTGGAAAAGTTTCCAGTTTTGTATAATTATAAGCTGAAAGACTATTCAAAAAAAGATGTGACGGAAAAGGCGTGGAACGAAATAGCCAAGGAAGTTAAGCTCTCAGGTGAGTTAACACATATCCTTGAGTAAATTAATAAAAAAATATCCAATTTTTTTATGAAACGTTTATTATAAGATTTTTATAATTATTTAAAACTGTGGTTTAAGTACAATAATGAGAATGACACCATCAAATGTTGATGCAGTACTTCCACTGCCATGGGAGGGAACCACGAGGTGTTAGAAAATAATTTGCTAAATAAGTCCTAACTTCATTAGCAGTAGACCGAGAATTCAGTATTAAGTCCTCTCTTGGATGAACAATTGTAGTAGGAGTTTCGAAGTTTTCTGGTGGTTCATAACTCTCATATTGAATACCTTCAGACTTTCGAATAAAATTGTGCAAAATGCAAACTGATTTTATTATATCAACTACTCTCTGCGTAGTTCGGGCGCGAATAGGGCTGTTCAAGACTTGAAATTTTTTTGTCATCATTCCAAAAGCACATTCCACGGATTTTCTTCCTCTGCTTAATCTGTAATTAAAAATTCTTTTAGTATTATCAAGGGTTCTTTGGGGGTAAGGCCGCATCAAGTATCTTGACAAAGGAAATGCTTCATCTCCAACAAAATAGTAAGGGAAGTTACAATCATTTTCATCTTCTGGTAATCCTGAGGGTGACGGCAGGTTTGACATTTCATTTGTAATCCAATGTTTGGTTGCTGATGCACGAAATATCCCTCCATCACTATTTCTGCCAGCGTAACCAGTCTCTATGGTAGTAAAAAAACCATCAGCATCACTGCATGCCAGTAGTACTATGGAGTGGTACTGTTTATAATTAAAATAAGTGGAACCGGACCCTGGTAATTTTTCGATGCGAATGTGCTTCCCATCCAACGCTCCCAAGCAATTTGGTAAATTCCACAATGAATGAAAACGTTGAGAAATTGTTCTCCACTGCACTTCGTCTGGAATAGGCATGTAGATATGATTCAGCACTTCCCAAATTAATTTGGTAGTTTCCCTTACGATGTAAATAACTGTAGTCTGTCCTCTTGCAAAGTACAATGAGAGTGATGTAAAAGTACAGCCCGTTGCTAGATATCTGCAATAAATAATAATTATGTTGAATGACCTCCCAAACAGCTGAAAGCTAGAACACAAAAACTAGTTTTCCTTCATTAATTACGTTAATAGTGGAGTTAGTAATTCGTATTTATATCTTTTTAGTGAGCGAGTGCAAGGAGAAGTGGAAAAATCTGCGCTCCGTATTTGTACGACACCTAAAGCCAACACGAAGCGGTTCAAGTGCAAGTAGAAAAAAACCTTATTACTTGGCAGAGGCTATGCAGTTTGCACTGCCTTTTATTAGAACAGTTGCAAACCCAGAAGGAAATATACCTAAAGTATCCAATGAGCTACAGTCTACCCTTACTGCGGTGTCTCAAGAGGTGCTAAACGCACCTTTACAAGACACATTCCCCTCTGATGAGGAGGAAGAAAATAGCACAACTGCATCCCTACCGCCACCAATAATTTCTACTTCACCTCCTTTGGTTATCAAAAAAAAACGCAAGCGAAAAACTTTAAGCGATGTGGACAAATCGTTTAAAGATTTTATGGACGCAAAAAGAAAAAAAATTGATAACGAAGGAAAAGATCCACAAGGGAAGAGAATGTACCTTTTGAGTTTGCTGCCAGAAATCGAACCTTTAACTGAAGCTCAGATGCGGTCATTTAGACGTGGGGTACTACGTCTGATTGATGAGATCAGGGAGGAAGAATTGCAATCCATTCAGCCAGCTCACACAGCTATACACTATTCACCACATCCGTCTTCTTCATCATCATATAATGACGCAGCTTCCTTCCCGCAGGAAAACGTCATGCCACCAGTGGACGAACAAGGGCTGGCCACTTCGCAAAATTATTTTCAAGTGGTTCGAGAGGTGCTGGAGTATTCCAATGTTTGAGTTAACTTTTTATTATTATAACGTTTGCGTTAGATATTAAAGGAATGACATAAGTACATTGCGATTTTCACTTACTTACCTCAATGTTATTAGAACTCGTTCCTCAGGGCTTACACATTCCCTCATGTTGGTGTCTTTATAATGAATAGCGGGAGTGATCAGCTGAGTTAGCTTTTGGTAGGTATCTTTTCTCATTCTATAGAATGCAAGGAACTTGGAATCTGATTCCTGCAATTCTTTTGCAGCAACAAATAATCTACAATGTATGTTTCTTTCAATGTATGGATGTAACCAGAACCTTTTAATTGTTCTCTTTCTGTGGCGGTAATAATAATATTGAATAATGATATCCTCATCACTACTACTATCACTAGACATTTTACCGTTATATATTGAAATTATAAGCGCATAAATAAAGAAACGTACTTATTCCACACTCGGCAGTGACTGAATACTGATTTTATCATTTTTGATCGGAAACTCGCAGTTTCAGTCTCGACCGTGTGAGGATAACGGGCAACCACAGTCTTTGAGTCTCAAAGTCTCCGTATCCAAGTCTCCCGGTATCCGAGATTTGAATATCCCTGTGTGAGTAGTGCCTTAACGGTCTGGATCGCGTGGATCAAACACCGCTAAACATATTCTCCAATTTATTGTACGCGCTGCTGGGATGAACAAGGTAGAGCATGGCCACCAGCGAACAATATCTGGACACCAGGTATACTCTCCGCTGAAGCTTGGTTTAGTACATGAACAGGTGAAAAACCAAGACGGGTATTGGAGTAGGCAGTCATGTTGTGAGACTAGAAAAAGACTTATTCCAGCCTCTAGGCAGACACACCACTGTATTTCAGGCGGGAGTTTGTTCACTCTTAGAGTGCATAAAAACAACATGGGGACTTACTTAAGTAAGCTAGGCTCATAGAAGGACTTTTCTCTGTGGCGGGCTACTTTTAAGTGCGTTATTTTGTATGTGTTTTGATTATTATAAGTATAGCACACTGACGAATTCTAATGAGAGGGACACCGGTATGTGTTTCTAATGATGCATCTAGCTATACACACGTTTGATCTTATAAACGGCTCTTACTTCCCTGATATTTTATTACTTTTTTGTCGAGGCCATTTGTCACGGTGTATCACGCCCGACTTGGTGCCAGTTAAGGGTTATTTTGTTGCTACATTTGGTAAAAAGTGTCTCTAATTAAGCTCGTACAGAGTCACGTAGCAAAGTTCTTGAGAAAATTAGAATTCGGAGTAAAACAAAAAAATATCTTTTGACCAGGCCGAAGAACGAGAGAAGCGGTGCTGGCATTTTAAAAAAAGGGGGTCTGAGATAAATAGATATATCTTTATTGCTTTTGTAGCCTTGGAAAAAGCATTTGAATAACCCGGATTGAAAGTATTGTTTAATGCAATGAAGAGAGCTGCATTAAATTGAAAATATAGGTGCGGCATTTGCAATCTACACAAAAAGCAAAGCGCGCTTATACCGGATACTCATTAATTACCTCGGTATAATGGGCAACTTTGTTATTTCTAAGGATACAGCTTCGATCAAATAGGCAAAGTTGGGCAGAATTTCAAGAACAGTTTGGTAACATGGGCAAACTTCTAATGCATCACCTGCTTTCAGAGATATATTGAAAAACTGTAAATGACCGATTTTACTTATTGCTTGAATACCTCCGTCACGCTTATTTGTACAAAAGATATAAAGACCTCATTTTGTAGGTATTTTTTTGTAGCATAGAATAATGTCGACAAAAAATCCATGGCATGCATGGTTCGAGGAAGATAACACAAAATTTAGTTTTGTTAAATGGCAATCATAGTTGGCTGTGATCTCCTTCACAAGCTTATTTTTTTCTGATTCCAATGAGATAAGGTTTTATATGGTTATTTCCATTGGTTTGAGATTTATTTAGCAAAAAATATTTATTATAAATTAGTTGCAAAATTATGTACCAAGCAGGCAGTGAATACATCCAATTTGATGTAACAATTCTCCCAGTCATGTATTTATTAGAGAACTCTTTTAATGAGTAGATGAATTTTTATTACAATAAGTATAACAAACGAAATAAATAACCTATTACATTAACATAAAAAGAAACGCTATTTGGAATACCTAAAAAAGAAAAAGAAAGGAACATTAAATCTGAACAAAACTTATCTATAGTAAATATTCAAAGTCTCTACAATCAAACTATAAACACTGCTGGTACCTACGAACGATTTCTCTATGGACTTTTTTATCAACTGGTGACGAATACTTCTTACAGGGGGCCTCAATATGATTTTTTAGCTCTTCAATATGCTCAGGTTTTTTCTGGTACAGTTTATTTTTTAAAGTACCCCACAAGAGAAATCAAGGAGCATCAGGTCCAAAGATCTCGGCGGCCACAAAATAGGCATTGCATTTCCTATATAGCTGAGAAGATGTTCCGATAGATATGCTGACACATTTCTAGAATTATGGGAACATCGTACTGAAAATGCGCTAGGTTCTAAATCGTACTCAGAGGTACATTGTCCAACAGTTCTTCCAACTCACTTTGCAGAAATATCAAATATCGTTCTGAATTCAGGTACGTCTTATAGCGAAATGATCCTAAGATTGTGGTACCAATAATTCCGCGCCACACATTTACTGAACATTTAAATATTCAGTAAGAATAGAAAAAACGGTCATTTTCAGTTTTTTTCAAACTATCTCAAAAAGTAGGTGATTTTTTTGTTTTTTGTTTTTTGGATACAGGAGGGGGAAATGCTCATGCAGACGCCATTCACGGCCCCGTAGGTGCCGTGGGATATCGAGTTACTGTGAGACTGTACTCACTAAAACCCACTCCCTGGGAGTACCGGACCTTAGCCCATACCTCCGTCGGAAAGATTTACACACAATGACTTTTTGGGTATGAATGTTTCCATTCTGTTTTTGCCGCGGGGGCGTTAGCATATAAGCTTTGCACGCTTATGCTTATGTGGAAGTTGCTCGTCGTAGTCGGTGGCGGTCGGGTGAGAAGCGGCTTTTGCGAACTGGGTTGTGGATAATTGAGTTATAAACTCAAGTATCGAAGGCATTTCTAGATCAGAGTGAATCTGACTGTTTCGGACAAACCATGGCGCTCCGGTAACCATTCTCAGAATTTTGTTCTGGATGATTTGAAGGGTCTTGATGTGTGTTGCGGCCGTGATGGCCCATGCAGGTGATGCATAGGTCAAGGCTGGCCGGATAATGGCTTTGTACATGAGCAACTTATTGTTCATGGACAATTTGGAATTTCTATTTAGAAGTGGAAGTAGGTGATGCATTAGAAGTTTGTTTATGTCATCAAACTGCTCTTGAAATTCTTCCTAAATTTGATAATTTAACCGACGCTGTACCTTTGGAAATAACAACGTTACCTATTATACCGAGGTAGATAACACCCAATACACCTTAAAATTTATGAAATAAAAGCTGAGCTAAGAAAGCGATTTCAGGAGCTCAGAGGGTACAAAGTGGCTTATTGTGTAGAGAGCATAGGTCGCATCTTACCTTATAACCCATGCAAAGACACTAATATATTTGCATAAAACAAAACATGTGAAAAAGTTTATTATTTAATAAATGTGAAGAACATTTATTCAATGATAAACTATACTTGAGTATCAAAATACCGCGAAGTAGGTCGACAGCATAACGCTAAATATTCAATACCAGCAATTCAAGATACCCGTCAAATTTTGAAAATTTATTATAACATCAACAAATTTGCCGCTATCTATGTTAGGAAGGAACTAAGTGGGAATATGGCCGAGGCTGATACAAGTGCGTTGAATAAACATAAACGAATCATTCTGACTCCAAAGTTTTATGAAAAAACGTACTTAACGGTCTCAGAGAAAGAGATACGAATTTATGTGTGACACAAGCAGTGTTATTATGCAGTAGCTTAACAAAAATGGGACTGACCAGCATATATAAAGATATCAAAGAAAAAGAAGGTACCACTCTTGTCACAGAGGAAACACGTGGAAGGAGAAACACTATTCTTGATGAGGGCACAAAAAAATCAATTCGTCGGAAAGTTCATTCGTTTTTCTTTAGAAATAAATTGCCAACTTAAAAAAAAAATCAACTGCTATCGAAGCAGACTTCGATATGCCAAAAGTATCACGAGTGTTGATGCGAAGTCTGCACTCTATGAATTTCCGATTCATGAAAAGAAATTGGAATAGTATTGTTTTAGAAAAAAAAATTGTTTTATGGCACCGAAAGTACTTGCAAAAACTTCACGAGTACCGGCTCGAGAATCGTAAAATTTGCTTTGTGGACGAAACTTGACTAAACAAAGGTCATACAGTTTTGAAAGTTTGACAAGACCTTAATGTGACAAACAGTCGACAAGCGTTTTTGGAAGGATGGTCTACAGGGCTGAAAGATCCCTCTGGCAAAGGAAGACGTTTGATCGCTACTCATATGGGAGTAATTATGGTTTTCTCGAAGCTAGTGCTTCAATATTCGAGTCGAATAAAACGGGGATTACCGCAAAGATATGGACGCTACGCGTTTTGGTTTGCTTCAGTTTTACCACAGTTGGAAGGGTTCTGTGGTAGTTATGGACAATGCACCATACCATAGTCGTCGGTTAGAGTCGTTACCAACATCCAGCTGGCGGAAGGGACATATTGCACATGAAGAAACCATGCTTAAAATCCAATTACTCAACCTATCACGCCATGACAAACAATCCTTTATAAAATATGCCGTAGATGAGCTAGCCTTGGAACATGGGATTATAGTAAATCGTTTACGACCATATCATTGTGAGATAAACTCCGTTAAATTAATTTGGGATCAGGTAAACTCTGAAGTAGCAAGAGAAAACAAAACCTTTAAGTTGCTGGAAATAAAATAATTGCTACATGATGCATTAAACCACGTAACTGCCGAGAATTGGCAAAAATGCATGCAGAATATTATGAAGGAGGAAACTCGCATGTGCGATCTAGGTGTACTAATTGACATTGCTGTAGAGCCGGTAACCATTGCTGTTGGGCAAAGTAGTTAGGTAGTAGTAATAGTGATAGTGATACCGAATCCGATATTAATTCTGAGGGCTTTATTGACATTTAGTCAGTAATATTGTGTGAAGATAGCATGTGTATGGATTGAACTATGTCTTAACATTTAGCAGATTTGCTTCGTATTATTTTGGTTAGTGATTGGTTAACAGTGACTATAATTTCTGGTTTAAACTACTTGTGATTTTTGTTGTGTTACCAAAGAAACTGCAAATGTTATCTAAAACACTCGGTAAGTTCCATTTCTTTGCATATTTTTAACCGATTAATTATGGAAAAAAAAACAATAAAACCCTTAATTTTTCGTTAATATTTCTATTTAGTGCATACATTAGCTAATTATAATGCGCGCCTATGTCATTCACCTCTCATGCGCAGAAATGTATTTTTTTTGCTACTTCGCTGTATTTTGATACTAAACTATAAAGAAGATAAATGTGAAGAAAATTTATTAAATGATAAACTCGTTAAAGAAACAAAAACAGAAAACTCAACGTTTTAAACCGTCGATGTCAGTCGGTGTGCAACAATCGTAACAAACAACATCGTGTTTAGTGTTAAATGTTTAAAAAATACAGTTATATGAAGTTTCTCAGTTAAACAGTCTGGTTCCTTAAATTTTTTAGGTGTTTGGTTGAATTTTCCCTAAAGAGTAATAAAATTATCACCTCTTGGTATTCAAGTTACCAATGGTTCGGTAAATATAGTTAACATACGTTAGTTTTATTATTTTCACTTAAATATTTTATTAATTTTAGTGAATTTTCGTAGAAAAAATCACTAATGGGGAGATCCCGACTTTTGAATTTTGAAAAATTTTTTGCAAATGAGCGCGAACTAGGACCCCTAGAACCCATATCCGGGGCCAGTTTCAATTTATATATATATATATATATATATATATATATATATATATATATATATATATATATATATATATATATGTGTGTGTGTGTGTGTGTGTGTGTGTGTGTGTGTGTGTGTGTGTGTGTGTGTGTGTGTGTGTGTGTGTGTGTGTGTGTGTGTGTGTGTGTGTGTGTGTGTGTGTGTGTGTGTGTGTGTGTGTGTGTGTGTGTGTATCACACCGGTAACTCAAAAAATAATGGGCCGATTTTGATAAAATTTGGCATCTACCTTCCTTTTGTAAATGGCATGGACAGGTTCGTTAGTCAGGAAAATCGGACGAGGTTTTCCGGAAACATTTTTAGTTTTTATTCGAATTTTTATCTTAAAAAATAAAAAGCTATGATAACCAAATTTGGTAGGTAGGTTTACGATATAGAAAGTAAACTATACACCAAAATTTAGATTTCTATATATGACGCGTTGTCTTCATAATTTTATTCGTTATATTTTAAATTAAATTGTCAAATATAGCGAAATATATCTTACAATTATTGTCATAACATCAGAAACAGCATTTCGTGACTTATTTGTTTGACAGATAATCAGCTAACGACCTGGCACATTGAGACGGCATTGCCTTTGGTATCTAATAATGGGATGGGGGCAAAATCTAATATAAATCATTTCTATTATTATTATTATTATTTTAAATAATTCAGATTACCAAATATAAATGGTCAATTTCATTAAGTCTGTCTCTTAGTTTTAAAATTTACTGAGAATAAGAGAGATAGAGAAAAAGTAAGTTGAGAAACAGAGAAAACGAGAGATATACATGTTACGTTATCAGTAAGCAATATTCTTTTTAATTTTAGATTAATTTTAATAAATTTAATTTTATCACATTTATGTTTAACAGGAGAAGCTGGAGTCAACGGAGCTTTGGTATTTAGGGAAAATATATTTTTTGCAAACTTAAATGATGATAGAGGAAAAGGGAAACCAAAAATCAAGACAAGAGAAAAACAAATAGATGAATCTGCATCCAAAGAAATCACTGGGGAGTCCCCAAGTACTATGGACGCGGACTATTGGAAAAGTATTGAAAAAGTTGTTTTCGCGAAAAGTATGAAAACGCCATTGGACCTAAACTTTTTAGATTCTCCTTGGTACCAAAATTACATAAATTTTAAAAATACACGCAAACAAGTGTACGACAAAATAAAATCTGAAGGTATAGAGAGCTTGAGTGAGGAAGACAGAAAATGGTATGATGGCTACATGCAATTTAAAGAAAGGCGCAAAGATTTTATGGTTAAGAAAGAACCAGACACCGAAGCACGGACAAAATTATTAGAGATGTATTTTAAAGAAGAACTGTTAGCGCAGAAAAAGTGTGTTCCGGTAATTTTCGAAGCTACAGAAAATAGTGATGATAATGTTATATAATTTTGGGTTAGAAAAGATTTATTATATTGGTCATATATAAATATGAGTATGTGCGCAATACCAACTGTATTTTTTGGTAGCCAACTGGTCACAAAATAATACTAATTAGAATAATAACAATATCCAATTTATTCCATCAATAATTGCCACAAATAGAATTTGTGACCATGTTGTTTATATTAGATCAGCAAAGAATAGAAATGACAAAATGTTAAAATAAAATATGAATTTCATTGAATAGCGCCGGTTTGAGTGTTTTGTTATTCTTTGTGTAGTTGTGAACGGGTCTTTTAAAATAGTTTCCGTAAATCAGTATTATATTTTCCATAAGTACAATTTGGAGAACCCAATTTATCACAATACAGTTTTAGTGTCTGACGATCGTTTCGCTAACAAAGTTAGCGTCATCAGAAGGTTGAACAACTAAGCAAATAAAAACTAGAACTCCAGTTTATATATTAGTTGAGAAGCAATTGTAAACAGCGTCCTCTATGGAGACAGACAGACAAACTCTCATTGTTTAGTTAAAAATACCCTTAATTCTAATTTTATTACATACTTTTGTAAAACTGCGTATCGTTATTGAATATTTCTTCTAAGAAAGAGGCACTGATTATTAAGATAACAATTCGAACAATGAACTACACAGGATCGGCCCCGCTGTATTCATCTAAACTTTTTTATTGAAACTCCCTTTGTATGCGTCTTACTTTCGCGATTACTTCAGCATTTTAATTAACTTGAGGTTTTCTTAATCTACATGGTGACTATTATCCCAAATATGCTTAGCAATACATGATTTATCAATAGTACCATATCTCAGTTGCACTAAATGTTATTTAAATCTAGTTTCAATAGATCTTTTAGTTTGCCCAACACATTTAAGCTCACAATCTTATCGACCTTTTTCAATTTTCGATTGACTCACACGATAGTCTCTCACAAAAAGCAACTAGTTTAAAGTTTTTGGTTCAGAGATTGATACAGTTTCTCTTAAATAAAGGAAGATGCAACAGAAATCTGGAACATGACGTAGCTACGTATAATGGTTACTCTGCCTGTTTAGTGGAAAAATTAGTCAATAAACATAAAACAAAGAAAATGTTAGTGAAATCTACGACTTTTGGAAAAGAGAAAATAGACAAACCTGTTGTGGGTGCACCGTTTGAATCGCGAATCACGAGAGGTTTTATTAGCATTTAAAAAAGAAAAAAAGCCAAAATCAATAGAGCCTGATGCGCCAAAAGCTTAACAATAGCTCCGAATAAACCCACAAAAAACGCGTTCAATTTAAACAACGTTTAAACCCCCGCCAGCTGAATTTCTAATGAACGCCCACTTAGAACTCGACGCCTATGGTAAACTACGTTACCGGCTCAGCTGAAACAGGTCGTGTCGTAGCTTGTCCAAGCGGTTAGTTTAGTTTACTTTTGACTCTTGTTACGGATCTTTCCTTATGTACTTGCAAAAAGTTAAAAAAGTTCGAAAAATTGAACATGAATTTCTTAACGACCAATGAACTACAAGATTTACGTTTATGGGAAAAGCGGACACCAAAACTACTAAAACTTCAAAGCAAAGGCAAAAAAATATGTAAACCCCCAGTGTAATGTCTCATAAAAAGAAATTCAACTGGACGACATATCAATATAAAGCGAGACCGACTCCGATTTAGACTCTGAACAAAAGCCGGTAACTTCCACAAGAGAAATAACTCTTAAACTTCCTGCATTAGCAAAAGCGATAGACTGAGTTGGGTTATCTGGTAGAAAAGGAGCAATGATTGCTAGCGCAGGTCTTGAAGATGTTGAATTGATAACCAAAAATGACAAGTCTTCTGCAATAGACAAGAGTAAATTGGATCCTCAGAGAAAAAGGGAACGACTTGATTTACAAAAGAACATAACAAAAGATGGTTCTACTCTTCAAGCAGTCTATTTTGATGGTCGCAAAGATCGAACCCTTCACATCGAAAATCATGGAGATGGAGATACATCATCTAGAAAAATTATTATAGAAGAAATTAATAGTGATATTGCAGGTATACCAGGTTGCGACTTTATAGGGCATGTAACAACTGAAAATGGTACTGCTATGACAATAGCTTCAACTATTTTAAATTTTATTACAGAAGTGGATGGTCAACTATCGAGCGTATTGCTGTTGGCTGCGATGGTACAGTCGTAAACACTGGATCTCACAGTGGTGTAATAAGAATTACATCTTAAACGACCGTTGCAATGGCTAATATGTCAACTATATGCAAACGAATTGTCAATGCGGCATTTGGTTCGATATCTGGATGGATATACCACAGGAGCTCTATCATTTTCAGGTCCCATTGGCAAACTTATTGAATCTTGTGAGCTGTTACCTGTGCTATGAAAGATTGAATTTGAGTTATCTCAGGTTAATTTAAAAGAACTTAGCAGGGATCAAAATTATTTATACGAGGTATGTACTGCTATATCTACTGGAAATTGTACAGCCAATTTAGCGAGTAAGTATCCTGGCAAGATGTTCCATGCGAGATGGCCCACTACGGCAAAACCTATTTTGTGGACTTACATTGCAATAGAAAAATCATCGTCCAGTCTAAAAATTCTGACAGAGTATATCATTATAGTGTATTCAAAGATTTGGTTTCTTCACTGTTCCCTTATGCACATCTGGAACTCTTCTTCTCTGGAAGCTAATTCAATATTCAAGGTATTTGGGTGACGAACTAAAAGCCATGGTTGACACCGTATTCAACGAAATTGCTTTTATGACCAACCTGAAAATATGATATTAACGATGATCTTTGACTCACGTCGGCATATAAAATAACTAGAATTTAGGAAGATATTAAACTGCAAGTCGAAAAACGATAATATTAATTTAAAGAACACCATTAGAAAATTCGAAATTCCTAAGTTTAATTTTGAAGTGGAATGCTATTCTGATTTAATAAATTGGCAATAGTGTAGAGTTACAGAGCTTCCAATGACGAAACAATTTAATTATGAAGAAATTAAACAATTTATTGAAACAGGTGACTTTCCAAACGGAAATCTATGGAAGGTGTCAAATTAGTGACAGAAGCTTCTTTGGGAGGATGCGCTTTCAGTAACAGAGATGGTTGAATACTGGCGACTATAGCATTCAGAAGCACCATGCCAAAGTTTAACACAAAATCTGATTACGAAGTAGAAAATTAAACAACAATAGGAAAAAATGTCTTTTAGTGAATTTATAGAAAAACTTCACTAACAGGGAGATCCCGACTTTTGAATTTTGAAAAAATTTCTTCAAATGAGCGCGAACTAGGACCTCTAGGACCATATTCGCGTTCAGCTTCAATTTGTATATGTAATTGTTGCAGATGAGCAGGACCTAGGACCCCTAGAACCCATATCCAGGGTCAGTTTAGTTTTTATATGTTTATAAATATATATATATATATATATATATATATATATATATATATATATATATATATATATATATATATATATATATATAAAACTGTCAGTTGAAATTTGTCACTTTGGCTCTAGCTAAATCATAAAATTTAATGTAATAATGGTGAAGAAAAAGTAATCTCAGGTCAGAAGCTCGGATGGTATTGTCAATATTACTTTAAAATAAAAGTATTGACTAATACATTATGATGGAAAAGGGATTGAGAAAATTATGGTATTTGGCATGTCAAAAGTGGAAGTGATTGATCTTTTGGAAGAGAGGTGTCATATATTTTGGAATATTCTTATAAAATTTTGTCATGAAATACTATACAAGTCCTAGGACTTTCTTGTACTGACATATGTATAATGTTCAGCAAATAAATTATATATATATATATATATATATATATATATATATATATATATATATATATATATATATATATATATATATATATATATATATATATATATATATATATATATATATATATATCACACTAATAACTCAAAAAATAAAATAAAAGTATGATTCGGAGATGTAAAAAGGAAAGGAATCTCCGGCCGGTCGTAAAAAATGACTGACTGAAGCAGCTGATGCCGCTGTCCAACAAATCATTTGCTTTCAACTACCTTATTCATTTCCGCATTACATGATTTCCTTTTCACTCCGTCCAATACTCTCACATAATGATAGACACTTGCTCTCGGCCGGGGTAGTACTATCATATAACCTTATAGATGCTGAATAGGAGGAGTTAAGAAATTTTTACCATTCGATTCAATGGGCAGATATCTGTTTTCGAAATAATAATCCCACAGAATGCGCCAACTTTCATACTTAAACTACTATTAACATTGTTGAACCATCTCTTCCTCATTTATAGAAACATATCAATTCCAAATCAATCCGTTGGTTTATTTAAGCTTGCAGAAAAGCAGTAGTCACAAACATTCTATTTACAATTTTTGACATAAAAAAAACCCTGGTGCAAATTCAAGCGGCCTTTGTATCAGCAAGGAACAAGTGAAAGCAGGTTATCAATCGAGCCAAAAATACCAGCCACCAATCAATAAGTGAAAATGTCTATTCACGTCCAAACAACACTTCACGTTTCCGGTCTATAGCAAAAATTATGCGTAGAAATTTCGCTGTCAGCTCATTTTCTCCCATAGTTTTAAATTCTGTATCATCATACGAAAATGCTACTCTATTCGCCAGCCTATTTGCTTTAAATTTCACGCTATATGTGCAAGGAACGGGCTCACCAACTATTCCAGGTGTAAAGTCTAGAAGAAGATAAATATTTTTCAGAAATCATTTTGTTATGTACATGCACATTACAGTGAATTTAAGTTCTCTATCTCTATACCACAGAAGAAAGGTTGGAAAAATCTGCCTCTTCTATCGATACTACCATCCACGTTGTCCATCAGGTATTGCTTCATTAGTACCTTCGCTTGTTCTTTTAAATCTAAAACCATGCAAGAAGTGATTAAACACCCACCTTGTGGTAAAGAATTTAAGTTCACGATGTTTTTGGTCTTGCCTTTCATGAAATGTTTAATAAAAAAAAACAGCGAGATTCATCAAAGCTGCTCTCCCATATAACCATTTTAAAAGTAAAATAAGGTAACAAAACTACACATGCTGAGATTCGGCATAATATGTTTAACATGAAACATACACTCAGGTAACAATCACCAGATACACTAATCCGAAAATAAACTCAAGTTGAAAAGATACGAACCAAATTAAAAGCCAAAACACATAATAAGAAAAAATATAAACCGAACAGAAAGAAGAAGGTTAAAACGAAAAGTTGAATAGTACGTATGACGAACTCGAAACAAACAGCAAACGATGCCCAAAATACATACAAATTAAAGACTGAGTCTTTGCTCACATACTCCAACACTTGTTGCCGATTTTAGTATCCTGGTAGACTGTTATACCCCTTTGGGCATTATATTAAACGATCGCCTAAACATGAATCTCCGATGATTAGGGATCGTATATCAGAAACTTTAAAACATATTTCCAACTACCAGATAAATCACCAAGAGATTGCAATGACTACTTCACTCGCGTGGAAAAATATACAGAGACTAGTCAAAGCACAGAGCTCAGAGACAGTAGAACAAATAGCTGTAATAGTACAGGCAATAGAAAAGCCCGTTACTCTTGTCCATAATGCACTAAACTACAGGAGTTATTTTTTTTTTGATACATAGGTTCAGAATGACGTAGTGAATGTAAAAACACAAAATCCTTACAAATTAGGAGGGCGGAAGGTCCGCCATTTTGAGAAAAACCGTTTCGGCTTATATCTCCGTAACCGTGCACTTTAGGCCAAAAATGGTAATGACCTTTATTGTGGATAATTGCATTTCTCATATTTTTTCTTGAATATTTTTTTTATCACTCACCGTTTACAACTTATGCGACTATTAGAATTCATTGATTGACTTTTTTTACCTATATCTTTGTTAATAATTGTTTAAACAATAAAATGCTTATAACTTAACTTTTCAATCGACAAATTTCCTACAACTTTTAGTTAAAACTGTTTTTCTCAAGTTAATATTTTCAAAGTTATAACGCGTTAAATGGCGTATTAATAAATAATTTGCCCTCTTACCTGAAAAAAAAAACACAAACTACCCGTTGAAATTTTTAAAATTATTTATATAATATTTTATACAATAAATAGTACACTACTTCCAATTGCCCCTCGATTTTTATCAAATAATCAATTATATACTGATGGCATAAGGAAATAAACGACAAAGAAAACGGGAAATTCATTTAAAAAGATATGGAAAAAAAATATTTTCAAAAACGTACAACTAAAAATGAAATAACAATCTTCTTCGACTCTCGTGCGTTTAGCAGGCGATTGAGATTGAAAATCATCCTCTTCCTCTTCGTCACATTCCTTAATGGCATACAATGTTTTCAACGCCTCAATTACGTGCTTGTCGGAGTAATCGACAACATCTTCATCAACATCGTGCAATTCTGTTTCGCCAACGGTGATTTCCGGATTATTGGAGCACGTTCCTTCTGTACAATTCTCACAAATAACCGTGCCCTCCAACTCTGCTTTTCGGCAGCCACAGGCTCTACCACAACCTGTTCTGCATTTGCATGATATGCACTCCAGCAAGCTGAGTGGTGCAATTGGCATTGTTGATGCGATTGGTTGAAGACCGTGTGGTGTACGTGTCCAGCCCCATTCTTCTGGGTCCAAATAATTCCCAATCCAGGTTTGAACTTGCTGGTAAGTGCGGTAGGAATGGACCTTCCCAGCATTTTCTGTTGGAGGCAGAGATGCTAACTTTATTTTAATTCAAATTGGGTAATATCATGATACGACGCTGAAAACCCGAACGATGACAAAAAGTTGACTATATGTTTGGATCCAGTGTTTTTCCATAAAAATGTGCCGATTTCCATCTGCAGAGACGAAAAAAAATTCCGTGGTCGACCTGCAGCCATGATTGCATGAGCAATGCTACTAACTATTCTTTCCCATTTTTCTCTGCGGAACCTTTTTTCAGTTTCATTATAATTTCTCTCAAAAAAAGGCGAAGTGTTTCAGGAATTTGCGCTTGTACATTTTCCAAAAATTTATCTGAAGGAGGATAATTTTTGTCGCAAAAAACAGACCGTATATCCTTTAAAACTCTAGCTGATGCTTCTTTAACAATTATTTTTCTTTCCTCTTGTGCATTCGTGTCCTTTTATTTATACCAATTAGCTGATAAAGCTTTGTATCCAGTACTTTTGTACAGAACGAATGCATCGTGTCCTTGAGAATCAAATATCAAAATGTCTTTGCCGTGTTTTTCTCTTAAGTATTTTTTACTGGTAAGAATATCATGTACATCTCCAGAATGGATTTTCTTCAAAATTTCCGAAAACTTGAATTTGCAATTGTCACTCGCAAAGATAACATCGATAAAGCCCTGGATAATATCGTCAATTTGCTCACATTTAGGTCCGCGTTTTCCATGGCAATGTACAGGATTTTTGAGATTTACGAAGCAACGTTTGTGGTATTTCAAATTCTCTGAACCCTAAGAAATGTTATTAATGCGTTCAATAACTTCCTTTGCATAATCATCTTCTCGGTCTGCCAAAAAACCACATACACTATTTTTTACTTTGGCAAAATTCCACACCGAATCGATCGTTTCTCGGAGATGTTTTCTTCTTTTTTCATTGGTTTCCAACCAATCAGCAGATATCGTTTCATCGCAAATAAAATATTTCAGTGGAAGAGCTGCTGGATCTTCAGATTCACATGGTTGTGATGATGAAGCTGAAGAGCATCGACGTTGCGAAGACGACTGCGATGACGTCGAAGGCAATGAGATTTCTGACAAACTTCTTCGTTTCAGTTCAGCTTTAGTGTGTCTGCCATTTGTATACTTCTTTTGGCAGGATTTATGCACCCTAATAACATTTTTGTTTGTAAAATTTAATTTATCATAAAAAAAGTCTCTTGTGATTTTTTCATATATTGCGTATTGATTAAAAAATATAAAAAAGCAAAATAACAATGTTGGCTGGATCAAGAAATACAATTTTTTTAACAAAGTTAGTTCATATATAAAGGACAATAAATTATAAAATGAGAACTCAAAAGCCGATCGTTTGAATGGTAAAAATCACCATTAACAGTAGTTGTTATTTTGTATTTTGTAAATCTCCAGATAAATACGTAGTATAAAAATGTGATGCATCAATATTAATCGAAAAAATATATAATGATCACACTTAAATTCATCTTATAATTTTGAATACTCCGAGACCTATATATATATATATATATATATATATATATATATATATATATATATATATATATATATATATATATATATATATATATATATATATAACACTGCTACCTTTGCCGTCGCACAGACCATACTGAGCACAAACATTTTCGCTTCGGTCGTCCTTTCTGCCCCCTCCTTCACGTCAAAATCTAGTTTTGGAAATACCCGGCTCATATATAGATATATAAATATACGTATATATATATATATATATATATATATATATATATATATATATATATATATATGTATATATATATATATATATATGGTCAGAGGTTGGATGACTCAGTTTTCAAGCCCAGACTGGAGTCAACCGTCTAGGCACAGGATTTTTGAAATTAACGCGTTATAACTTTGAAAATATTAATTTGTGAAAAAAAGTTTTAAAGTTGTAGGAAATTTGTCGAGTAAACAGTTGTGAGCGTTTTATTGTTAACAATTATTAACAAAGATATAGGTAAAAAAAAGTCAATAAATGAATCCTAATGATCGTATAGCGGCACTTCCGCCATCCTAATTTGTAAGGATTTTGTGTTTTACATTCAGTACGTCATTTTGAACCTATATGTCAAAAAAAAAATAACTCCTGTAGTTTAGTGCAGAAACAAATTCTCTATTGTCTGTATTATAACGATCGTAAACGATCACTCATTTTACCTTAGAGAGGAAACACAACTGAGAATCCTGGACAACAGGCTGCAATGAAATATCAACTAAATTCCCCAAAGAAATTACACAAATTATTTTACTGCGTTTAACGAAAGTAATAAACATGTGTGTTGCAAGCAGCTTTTTTCTAATGAAGCTAGCCGACGTAATTTTAGCTCACAAAACTGGAAGTGATCTAGAAAATTTTAGACCAATTTCAAAATAATTATAAACCCCCGTTGTGCAGGAAGTCTTTGAGCATGTGACCAAAGCAAGACAACAAAACGATATAGAAAAACAGATGTTATTGGGAAATGCCCAACAAGGATTCAGAAGCGGTAAGTCCACTATAACAGCTTCATTTGAAGTCAGATCTGATATTTCAAAGACGTCAGATGATGGCAATATAGCTCAATGCATTTATTCCCACCTACAAGAGGCATTCGACTCACAGGGTTCTTCTAAAAAGCTGAAATGCTACGGGATAAGAGGGTTGCCCTTAGATTTGTTTAATACATATCTCAGCGCAAGATATTAACTATTCAAGTTGGAAGAAGAAAATCTATTGTTTGCCTCAAGGTTTAATGCTTACACCATTGCTGTTTTTAATTAACATCAACGATTTACCACAAAATGTGACACCAAATTAAGTTTGCCTATATACAGATGATACTACTTTTATAAACATTAGCAACAGTCTAAATTACCTTAATCAACAATTGGGCAATACACTGAACGAAGCTAATAATTAGTTATGTGCAAACTATCTACAACTGAATAACGAAAATATCTAGACGCAGCAAGTACGTTATGGTAGTAAATGTTTATAAAAATGTTTTTAACAGAAAATATGTCTTTTTAATGAAAGCAGACATCTAATTCGATTATCAGTATAACCAATATAGTAGAAACAATGTATCATATTTCATCAAAATGACTTTATTATTGGAAATGTAACAACATTTTCGGAAAATAAACTTAAAATGTCCCCTAAAAAACTTGCCTGCTTTACCTTGCCAACGAACCTCTTCAAACTTTTTATACCCACCTGCCAAATAATCATCTTATCTGATCGGTTATTAGAATTAAATAAAAAACTGGAAAAAATTTAAAACATGAATCATAGTATGCGATTATAAATGTAAATATTTCCAAAACTGGGGTCTGTAGATCTAGGGAGTGTTATACAAAACTTGAAGCAGAGGGCATGCCCTTCACTTCTAATACACGAAATATAGGCTGTTCCATTTGTTCAGTCACTAATTGAGAGCGCCCTGTATACGGCATCTGGATTTTTTCGGTGAATAATATAAACGAAAACCATTCTGAAAGCTTTGTTTTCATTGATCCTGCTATGTGTTGGTACAAACGCCATATCATAATTTTTGGCATGTGCCCAAAATATGGAACGTTGCAAAAGAATTGAAATAACTTGAAAACGATGAATGTGATCATTTTGTTTTATCACAAACATACATAATTCGATGGAAAATGCAAAAATGCAATAATATAAGGGGTGTTCGATTAAGACAAGAAAATTTGTGTTACCAACGACTTATAGGCCAGCCTGTGATTGTCAAAATAATTTTATGAGATGCAGCTCAAGACACCCTATAATTAACGTATACCATTTTTTGTTGTATTTTGTATAATCACGGTTATACTGCGGTCGACCGTCGAAACGTGCCAGCCTGTATAATGTAAACAGATAAAACTGAAAGTCACCCCGGCCGTGGGTTCTAGAGGGCCTAGTTTGTGCTCATGTGATGAAATCTTTTCAAAATTCGAAAGTCGCGGTGTCTTAAATAGCGATTTTTTTCTACGAAAATTCGCTAAAAGTTATAGAACAATAAACCGTAAACTCTATAACTAGAACTGATCATCACACACAAAACATCACAGAAAAGGTTCAGTTTTCTGCAAAGATTTTAGTAAAATCAAGGACAACGACGGTTGAAGCTGAAACTTAAGGCTTTGTAAAACATACTTCTTGCGACATTTTCTCTACATAATTCGTATTCGTTTTAGGTTCTGTGCCTAAACATTGACGTTCCAAATCGCGACTTTGATGTTTGAAGAAGAAAAACGATACTCGTACTTCTATATTCTTTGCCTACCGTGTTTAATATAAGTCAACACATACGACACAGAAGAGGGAAATGTCCTTGAAAGTTAAAATAACGAAGAAAACTTTAGTATACTCGTTGTTCCATTTTTAATATTATTAATTTTTAGCCGCAAATTTGCAGATTAGTGCAATATTCATTTTTGAAAAAAAAATCAGAAGCATGCTTAGAGGTACACCTGTATGCACTAACCATCAGAAAAATGCTGTACTCTCAACTCCATAACACAGTCAAGAGATCTAAGGAAATTTAAGACTCTGGGCGGGGAAAAAACAGCAAAGGAGCTATAAATGCCAAGTATAAACGGGGAAACAACCCCCTACCAACCGTTCCTGGCCACCAAACCACCACACCGTTTCTGCATAAAGACGTCCAGTTTGCCCAATTAAAAAAACTAGGGGAACAGAAAACTACACTACGTTAGTCAAGCAAAAATACAAATGATATCTAACCCTGTGAGTAAAATTGTGATGGCCAAAAGATAAATATAAGTAGAAAAGCATGCCTACATTCGTATTACACATGTCAGAAAAGAAAATACTTATTTACATGTCACTTTGAAAGTAGACCTGACATTTGTCAAAATAATTTATCAGTTGAATATGACATGTATTATTGCCATGGATATTATTATTAAGCACTTATATATTACGCCTTAAGGTGGGTTTATACACTCGCAAATTGCCAATTGCGAAACCGAATTTCGCAGAAAAAAGAATGACATAATTTTGCCCTATTTATACACTTGTAAAATTTCGTAAAAAATCTAGGGATATATATTTTCTATTGACAATAGACATGCGCCACAATGAATAATTCAGAATTCTTTATATTTACCATAGAGACAGACACGTGTCTTTTACTGTTTAAAAACTATATAGCTTAAAAAGTCTGGACGCAGCAAGTGCGTTATGGAAGTGAATTTTCTTAAAATGTTCTTAATAGAAAAAATGTCTCTTTAATGCAAGCAGGAATCAATTTGGTCACCGGTATAACCTATATAGTAGAAACAATGTACCATATTTTATCAACATAACTTTTTTGAAAATCTACAACAATTTTCGGAAAATAAACTTAAAACATTTCCGAGAAAACTCGTTTCTTAGCTGGCGAACCTTAGGTTAATAGCAAATTGTCACTAACCAGGATCAGAACGCGTCCTCTGGGAATCGATTATCACGATCACTGTACACCTAGCCGATTGAGTTACGCACTATACGCATTTACCAGCAGGAATATCGTATTGTTCACGGTTTTACAATTTACATAAATCCTTTTTGATTTACAATGGATTTTTTGGTTATATTTTAACGAAATCTAGAAAAATAACGACTTAGACACATATCTAGGAGCTTGTTAGTCATTTCTTGTAATATTTTTCACTCACATTCTGATCAATAAATTTTTACATTTTTATCTTTCTTGAATCAGATTTAATTAATTAAAAAGTAATTTACCTCTAACTTCTTTGTCTTTTGAGATAGAAATCAGAATTTTGGTAAGTACTCTTTATATCAGAAACTAGTGTAACAAATTTGGTTGCCTTCACTTTATTATTTCCAGAGATATATATTATTTTCGAAAGAAACACACAATTTTCCGGGAGATATATATATATATATATATATATATATATATATATATATATATATATATATATATATATATATATATATAAGCATATAAAAACTGAAACTGACCCTGGATATGGGTTCTAGGGGGCCTAGTCCGCGGTCATTTAAGAATTTTTTTCAAAATTTAAAAGTCGGGATCTCCTCATTAGTGAATTTTTTCTAAGAAAATTCAATAAAAATCGCTAAGGTTATGTTAGGCCTCCAATTATTAATAGTATCATAAATGAACAAACAGGCAGTCGTTTTGTAATTAAGACAATAGAAATAGAGATAGGATCAGAACCAGAACCTAAACTATAATGACAAGGAGGGCGATCTCCCCTTACCGTGGGTGTTACTTTAAGCTCTTTTTTTTAAGCAAATACAATAAAGAAACAATATAATCAGTACAAATAGCAACAATGCTCAATATTGCGTTTCTTGGTTAACCCAATATCATTATGTGTGAAACTACAAATACGAATTGAAATTAAGTGGGAATTCTTGTTTTATTATTATGTTAAACCTGTTAGTGAATTTTCTTAAAAAAAATTCACTAATGAGGAGATCCCGACTTTGGAATTTTGAAAAAATTTCTTCAAATGAGCGCTATTTAGGACCCCCGAAACCCAAATCCGAGGTCAGTTTCAGACTTTATATGTTTATATATATATATATATATATATATATATATATATATATATATATATATATATATATATATATATATATATATATATATATATATATATATATATATATATATATATATATATATATATATTATGTGTCACACCTATAACTTAAAAAATAATAGACCGATTTTGATAAAACTTGGTGAATACCTTCCTTTCGCAAGTGGCTTGGATAAGTTCGTTATCCAGGAAAATCCGCCTAGGTTTTCCTGGAAACTTTTGTGTTTTCTTTCGAAAAAAATTGAAAAAAATTTATATCTCTTATATATCTATTTGGTAAGCTGGTTTATATCGTTATAGGTGTGCTACCTAAATTTAGCTCTGTAAGTCAAAAGAGAAAAAAGTTATGGGCATTTAAAGAAAAATAAATTTGGGTTTTCCTCAAAACGTCAAAGTGACAATTTAAAACGTCGAAATTCGCAACATTTAGGCAAAGAACTTGAATCTAATACGGGCTATGGAAAGAAAATATCTCAAGAAGAATGTTTTACAAACACCGAAGTCTTAGTTTCAACCGTCATTGTCCTTCATTTTACTAAAATATTTCCAGAAAATTCATTTCAAATAGACCCTTTCTCTGATGCTTGGCAGTAGCCCTGGCTATAGAGTTTATCGTTTAATGGTATATAATTTTTGTCGAATTTTCGTAAAAAATCAATAAACCTCAATATATCCGTTATTATACAAGATATGAAAAAATATTGTATACATTAATTATACGGTGTTTTGAGCTACATCTTAAATTATTGCGACAATCACAGGGTGGCCCATAAGTCGTTGGTGATACAAATATTTTTTTTTAGTCGAAAACGCCTTATGTTTTTGCATTTTCCATCGAAATATAATGCATGTTTTTAAGTTAAAAAATTCTGGAGGCAGCAAGTGCGTTATGGTTGCGAATTTTGATTAAATGCTTCATATTTGAAAAGCTCAATTTGCTATTAACCTATAAGGTTGACCAAGAAACGGATTTTTTTCGGTTACACTTTAAGTTTACTTTTGGAAATTTCTGTACGTTTTCAAACAATCAAGTTATTTTGATGAAACGTGGCACATTGTTTTTACTATATATGTTATACTGGTAATCAAATTTGATGCCTGCTTTTTGAAAAAAAAAACACACATATTAGCTATTAAAAACATTTTTATGAAAATTCACTACCATAACGCACTTGCTGCGCCCCGAACTTTTTTTATTATTGTGTTAACGGTCATTTTGCAGATAAGTGACATGTCAGTTTTAGAAAAACTGACTGCGCTGGAAGATTCTACTGCCTTACCTGCACATTTATACTATTTTTCCCTTGTCGTTATTTTTTCAGGATAATATATGCTCAAGTTGCACTGAACTTCTGGAGTGATGCATTTCTCATGTGGTTTGCCCTTTAATTAGCTTTTTATTTGGGACAAACGGATGGTCTTTTGGGGCAGTAATGGGTGGAAGAGGTGGAGTATGTCCCGCTTTCTGAATTTTTTTTGGAACACAATCCTTAGAACCACTACCTCAGTACAGGAGCGGCTCGTGCCTTAATGCATTGGGGGTGCGCAAGAAAAAAAAGTTCGGGACGCAGCAAGTGCGTTATGGTAGTGAATTTTTATTAAATGCTTCAAATTTGAATAACTCAAGTTTCTACAAACTTAGAAAGTTGAGTTTTTGTGCATAGTAAGGTCTTACACAGGAAAAGATATCCACCAAATTTCATCAAAATAACTATGTAATTTTCGGAGAATTTGTTATTCAAATGAAAATTCAAAATTTGAATAACTCAATTTTCTAAAAATGTAGCAAGTTGAATTATAGTGTGTAGTAAGGTCCTTTACAAGGCAACATATCCGCTTAATTTCATTAAAATAGCTTTGTAATTTTCGGAGAAAAAGATTTTTTTTTTTAAACGAAACTCAAAATTTTCCCGGAAAACCTTATCCAATTTTCCTGAATAACGAACTCATCCAAGCCATTAATAAAAGAAAGGCACTTCCCGAGTTTCATTGAAATCAGTTGCTTATTTTTTGAATTATCGGTTGGATACCTATATATATATATATATATATATATATATATATATATATATATATATATATATATATATATATATATATATATATATATATATATATAAACATATATAAACATATAAAAATTGAAACTGACCCCAGATATGGGTTCTAGTGTTCCTAGTTCGCGCTCATTTGAAAAAATTGTTGCAAAGTCTCTCTATCGATACCTCTAGTGAATTTATTTTAATATAAATTCACTAAAAATGAAGGGCTCGCCTCTTTTTCCCCGAAAATGTATTATAAAAACCTACTTACTAAACTAACTAAACTTAATAATTATTAACTACTTACCAAGTTCTCCTCTAGTTAGTTATAGGTTATAGTAGTTAAAAAGTCTGTTCTAAAACTCTTTCATCAAAGTTCGGTATTTCAAATACAAAGTCCCTATTTATTGCCAACATTGCTGGCGCATTAAGCAAAAAAAAATTCCTTACATTGCATCCACATATCCATTCGTTGCGATTATATATACTTCTAGCAAAATGTCGAGTAAAAGACCTACCTTCTTTTTTTTCATACAAGTTAGGCTTAACTTTAAATCTGGTGTAAGTCGTCCTAAACTTTTAAACTTTACCTTAGAATTTAAGTTTAACTGTGAAAAGTTAACCTTTAAAATATTATCCATTGAATTAATCACAGTATCACAATTATTTTGTCCACTTATTAAGCAACCCGAAGTAGTAGCCATCATAATAATAATAATAATTGTCTTGTTAGATTATGTAAACAACAACGAAGTGATCTAATTAAAATCAATCCGACGTGAGGCACTACACGAAAATTACTACACCCGCTCTGCGAAAAGTCCACTGCAAACTGCAAGTGTGGAATTTTAAAGCGCACAACCAGATTGCTTTTTCGGTCGTTTTCGACGAAGATAGTCGATGATTTCGCATTGAAGTATCGCATTTCCTCAAAGCGCCGAAAAATACACACCGCCGCGCAACTGATGTATATGTATATGGATGTATATAACGTCTACAACCATTAACACTATACTTATTCTGATCCTGTATTAATGGCTACCGACTCTGCGATCCTCCATCCTCGATATACTAATTTTCTTTGTTGAATGCAGGAGGTAAAAAAGTGAATAAAAATTTATTAAAATATAGCATAGCTAAAATATTATTTTTTCCACGGCAGGCGGCAGTGCGCGCGCAAGGGCGCACTTATTGAGGAGCCGCTTCTGTCTCTGTATGAGAGAAAGAGGATACAAGAGAAATGTTTTGGTTTTAACCCCCGGTTTTAATCCCAAAGAAAGTCACGCCACCCTGTGCGAATAAGTTTGCTGTGCGGGGCAAACAAGATTTAAAAAAATATAACTGCAAAATGTGAACAAAACATCTTATCGAAATCCAACTAAGTTAAATTTTGTGTTTATATTTCCTTTCAATCATATTCCCTGCCCAGCACCCCTATTCGGTCCGGGTCCGGAAACCTTTCTGGGGGTTAAAACAACATCTCTCTTGTGTTTTACGCATACAGGGGTAGTTCTAAGCATGTTTCTAAAAAAATTTAAAATAGATACCTACCTATGTCGCACATCTACAAACTTACTGTTTTAACTATAAAAGTGTTAAAAACTTATTATAAACTTTTATAAAATGAAGTCATTAAAATCTTTAATAGATTTAAAACATCTTGTGTTATCAGTAAGTATTAAAACAGCGACTTTTACCGGCATAGTTAAACAGCTTCCAAAATTGCTATTAAGTTTTAGCCATAATAGTGTTACAAAGCACTTCAATAGACGTAGGTGCGGTGTTGCCACATCTCCAGAATTTCCCCAACATCTGAGAATTTTTGCACAATCTGGCAACACCGCCTCCCCACCCCCCTGGGGGTGCCTGGGGTGACCCCCCTCAGGCGAAGTCTCAACCCTCTAGGACCAGAAATAACGAAGTTACCAACTTGTACCCCGTCGGAACGGATAACTGAGGTCTGCACATTCCGAACACGCTGTATACACACCCTGTATGCACAGAGAACCCAGTATACGCAGAGAGATCTTATATTACGAGAAACACATCTTGTGTAACATAGGAGTGATGACCACATTTGGATCATTCTGTATATGCATCCCCCTGTATACACACGGGGCCGATCTGTATTCACAAAACCTTCTAGCAAAAGAAGGTCCTGGAACATTCTGGAATAGAACGCTCGAGAACAAACTGGAAGATGCGACGGCTATATAAAGATGGAAGTAAGCCAGCGCAGACAGTTCAGTTCAGTAAGAGAATGTGGTAGTGACTTGAAGAAGCAGTGTAAAGTGTTAAGAGAGTAGCTACTGTAGTACCAGTGTAGAGACTTGTGTGCAGATTAGTAATTGTAGTCAGTAAATTAAGTGTTTTGTGAGAGAGACATTCTAGAAATTTTATTGTATCCATATTTAGAGTGTAAATAAAGTTGTTTTGTTAAAATTTAAAGTCTCACTTATCCAGAACCCGGAGAAAACGCAACAATTTGGTGTCAGAAGTGTGGGATAAGTGAGTGAAGAAGTGGACAACTAAGCTAGCTGTAAATGGTAAACACTAGATCGACTGACTACGACGAGATGGCTGAAATCAAAGAGTTGATAGACTTACTGAAAAAACAACGCGAAGAAGACAAAGAAGAACTCAAGAAGCAACGAGAAGAAGACGAACAACGGCGACAAGAAGATGAAAGAAGACGGCGCGAAGAAGAGGAGAGAAGACGACAAGGGGAAGAACAGAGGCGCCTTGAAGATAAAGAAGAACTCAAGAAGCAACGTGAAGAAGACGAACAACGGCGACAAGAAGATGAAAGAAGGCGGCGCGAAGAAGAAGAGAGAAGACGACAAGAGGAGGAACAGAGGCGTCTTGAAGACAAAGAAGACATCCGAAGTATGTTCCATGATATGAGAGTCGATGTAAAAGAAGAAATTGAACAGATTAACGAACAAATAGAAAATGTGGACAGGAAAGTAGATAATGTAACAGAGGATTTGAATAAACGATGGGAAGAAGTTGAAGGATTGAAAGAACAAATGAAGATGATTGTGAAAGGCACAGAAATAAGTCATAGAGAACTGACAGAACAGGTGATGGGCCAGACTGATAGAACTCAACCAAGAGGAGTTACTGGAATGTCCCCAGTTCAAAATCGTCCGGAAGAAGATATGCCAGTCGTGCAGCAGCATCATGGAACCTTGAAGCCCCCGACTTTTGACGGAGAAACATCCTGGCCCATGTACAGGAGGCAGTTTGACGCGGCAGCTCTCAGCAATGGGTGGAGCGAACAGCAGGCAGCAACTGCTCTAATTCTCTCGCTTCGAGGTAAAGCTCTAAAAATCCTCCAGAACATCCCGGAGTCGAAACAGCAAAACTACTTAACAGTGATACAGGCCCTAGATTTGAGATATGGTAACAAGTACATGAGTCAAGTCTACCAGACACAACTAAAGACAAGGGCCCAGAAGCCAAATAAGACTCTGCAAGAATTTAGTGCCGAAGTGGAGAAACTTGTGCGACTGGCATATCCTCAAGCCCCAGAGGAATTTGTCAACCAGATCACCGTCCAGACCTTCATCGATGGGGTACTTGACAATGAAATGCAACAAGCTTTAAGGCTCGGAAGGTTCAAAACACTTACAGACTGCGTAATTTATGGCTTGCAATTTGAAGCAGCGAAGAATGCATCTTAACCTCGCCGCAACAGGCTGCGCGAAGTGAAGGAGATAGAGGACTTTGCAGACACGACAGCGGAACTAAGGCAAGAAATGAAGTTGATAAAAGAAGCCATAAGGAAGCTCACTGTATCGGTTGGGGCACGTAGGACGAAAGCAGATTGGTCAGACATAGAATGCTACAAGTGTGGTAGGAAAGGGCACATAAGTAGGCAGTGCTCACAAACCCAACAGGTGGCTCGCAGAAGACAAGAATACACCAACAGGGAGCGCCATCAGGGAAAACGACCTGACGCCAGTGTAGGTGGGCGACACGTGGCATGCGAGACCCAAGGCCCCAAGGTCAGGGTCTCCACTATCCGACGCTACCGCGAGAGCCTCGTTATACCGGGCAGCATAGACGGAAGACAATGCAGTTTCACCATAGATACTGGTGCCACTCGATCCGTTGTACGTCCAGACATGTTGCCAAACAGGTTGGCACTCACGACCAACAAACAGCCTGTGTTGGAGACGGCAAAAGGAGATAGGATACCTGTGCATGGAGAGGCCACTGTTTACATTAGGCTGGGCAGTACTGAGCTACAGGTAAGGGCTGTCGTCGCAGAAATCGTCGACGAATTTATTCTGGGCCTGGATTTAATGGAAGAGTTCGATGTCCTATCAGTAGACTTCCAGAATAAGATCTTGAAAATCGGTAACGAAGAGTTGTATTTATCTCCAACAGCAGGCGAAGCTAATTCCAGGGTGATACTTATTGTCGACGAAGATACACGGATTCCTGGTAACAGTGAGAAGATTGCCAGAGCCAGACTGGAGAAGAAACTTGATTGTATGTCTGCTCTCATAGCGGAGCCCCTACAAGATTGCGTGATGGTGCCCTTGTCGCACGATGCTTAGTAGACCCGAAAAAGACAATACCCATAAGAGTGGCTAACGTACAAACTAACAGGGTCACATTGAAGAAAGGTGAGGTTATCGCCACTTGCGAACCCATTGACCGAGTGACGTTGTCCAAACACGTGACACCCACTGCATTAGACAGAAGACTGCCAGTAGAAATAGTAGAGCGGTTCAAGAATTCATGGGCCAATTGAACAATATGGAGATGGAGATGGCCCTGAAGTTCGTATTGGAGGAGGCCGATATTTTCGCTCAAGATAAAATCACAGGTCGTACGAGTCTAGTACAACACAGAATTAATACTGGCGACGCAAGACCAATTAGACAGCCGCCGAGAAGACTGCCTTTTGCCAAGCAATCAGAAATCAAGGCGATGGTTAACAAAATGCTGGAAGATGGTGTGATCGAGGAGTCTAATAGTCCTTGGTCGTCCCCAGTAGTTTTGGTCACCAAGAAAGACGGCACTATGAGATTTTGCGTGGACTATAGGAAGCTGAATGATGTCACCAAGAAAGACAGTTATCCCCTGTCCCGGATCGACGACACTTTGAACACTTTGGCCGGATCAAAGTAGTTCTCTACATTAGACTTGAAAAGTGGTTACTGGCAAGTAGAACTCCATAAAGACGATAACGAGAAGACTGCTTTTTCAACCGGGAATGGGTTGTTCCAATTCAAGATCATGCCATTCGGCTTGTGTAATGCTCCTGCCACCTTCTAGCGGCTAATGGAGTTAGTGCTGAGAGGACTGACATGGGAAACATGCCTGGTGTATCTCGATGATGTCATGGTGATTGGAAGGACTTTCGATGAACACCTGTCGAATCTGAAACACGTTTTCTCCAGGCTGAGAGGTGCCAATCTGCAACTCAATCCCAAGAAATGCGTCCTCTTCCAGAAGAAAGTGAGTTTCCTTGGACATGTCGTTTCTGAGAAAGGGATAGAAACCGATTCAGAGAAAATAAAGGCAGTAAGAGACTGGCCTGTGCCGAAGAACAAACACGAGGTCAGAAGTTTTCTGGGACTTTGCAGCTACTACCGACGCTTTGTGAAGTACTTCAGCAGCATTGCGAAACCTCTACATAGCCTAACTGAAAATAAGGCCGAGTTCATCTGGTCACCAGATTGCCAACAGTCTTTTAGAGAACTCAAACATCGTCTTCTCACTGCTCCTGTACTGGCTTATCCTCAGGACGAAGGACAGTTCATACTGGACACCGATGCTTCCCAGTATGGCATTGGGGCAGTACTCTCGCAGATCCAAGCCGGAGAAGAAGTTGTGATAGGCTACTTCAGCAAAACGTTCGGAAAAGCAGAAAGAAATTACTGTGTAACCCGGAAAGAACTGCTGGCAGTTGTCAGATTCATCGAACATTTCCACAGCTTCCTGTACGGAAGGACTTTCCGCGTGAGGTCGGATCACTCTGCTCTGCAATGGCTTCTGAACTTTAGAAATCCCGAAGGACAGATAGCCCGATGGATAGAGAAACTGCAGAGCTACGACTTCCGAATTGAACATCGAAGAGGAAGAAGTCACGCCAATGCAGACAGCCTGTCAAGAAGACCATGTTCAGTGCATGAATGTAAATTTTGCGAGCGACAAGAGAACAAAGAGATCGACAAAGTAACTCATCAGATCAAACAACTGTTGACGGAACAGGAGAATAACACCGATCTAGACGTAAATCTTGAATACATCAACGACGCACAGAAGACAGATCCAGACTTGAAAAATATTAGATAATGGCTACAAAAGGGGAAAAGACCTGAGTGGCACGATGTGTCCCGGTTTGGGGCGGAGGTTAAAGGCTATTGGCTACAATGGGACTCATTGTGTCTAAAGAATGACATGATCATTCGAAAATGGGAAACTGCCGATGGTAGCGACTGTATATACCAGACCGTTGTGCCAAGTGAGTGCATAGACAGTGTTCTTCAAGAGTTACACAATAGTAGAAGTGAAGGCCACTTTGGGGTCAACAGGACTCTCGCCAGAGTGAGAGACCGCTTCTATTGGATAAACTGCCGAAGAAGCGTGGAAGAATGGTGCAAAAGGTGTGACCAATGTGCTTCAAAGAAAGGACCAAAGACCCGATCCAGAGGAAAAATGATGCAGTACATCTCAGGTACACCGTGGGAGAGAGTTGCCGTAGACATCGCAGGACCTTTTCCAATCACAGAGTCTGGGAACAGATACATAATGGTGGCGATGGACTACTTCTCGAAATGGCCTGAAGTTGCGCCGATCCCCAACCAAGAGGCAACGACCGTAGCAGAAGCCCTGATGGAAAATGTCATATCACGGCATGGCGTACCCTTGGAGGTTCACACCGACCAGGGCCGGAATTTCGAATCAGAGGTCTCGAAGAGCCTAATGGACTTGCTAGGCATAAAGAAAACAAGAACAACGCCACTCCACCCTCAATCAGACGGCATGGTAGAACGGCATAACAGGACCATCAATCAGTATCTTGCTATGTTTGTCGACGAGAATCAGAGAACCTGGGACAAGCTGATACCTCTGTTCCTCCTAGCTTACAGAAGCTCTCAGCATGAATCTACCGGCTACACTCCATCCATGATGTTGATCGGCAGAGAGATGCGGTTACCAATCGACATGACGAGACCACCACCGAACGAGGACATAGCGGACCTAGCTACGTTACCTGAGTATGTCGCCGACCTAGAAGGAAAACTGCGCACTATACACAGATGTGTCAGAGATAGGCTCCTCTTAAGCAGTGACCGGATGAAGATGCGCTTGGATCGCAGAGCAACACCCCATACATTCAAGGAAGGTGATGCAGTGTGGCTGTACCAACCAACAAGGAGAAAGGGCCTCAGTCCCAAACTTCAGAAACCATGGGAAGGGCCATACTTGGTGACTAAGAAAATTAACGACCTAGTCTACAGAATCCAGCTGTCTCCAAGAACTAAACTCAAAGTTGTTCACATAGAGAGGTTGAGTCCCTATCGGGGCAACGAACCCCCAAGTTGGCGGCCGGTAAATACTGTTCGGGACGAACAGTCTTAAGGAGGGGGGCAGTGTTACAAAGCACTTTAATAGACGTAGGTGCGGTGTTGCCACATCTCCAGAATTTCCCCAACATCTGGAAATTTTTGCACAATCTGGCAACACCGCCTCCCCACCCCCCTGGGGGTGCCTGGGGTGACCCCCCTCAGGCGAAGTCTCAACCCTCTAGGACAAGAAATAACGAAGTTACCAACTTGTACCCCGTCAGAACGGATAACTGAGGTCTGCACATTCCGAACACCCTGTATACACACCCTGTATGCGCAGAGAACCCTGTATACGCAGAGAGATCTTATATTACGAGAAACACCTCTTGTGTAACATAGGAGTGATGACCACATTTGGATTATCCTGTATATGCATCCCCCTGTATACACACGGGGCCGATCTGTATTCACAAAACCTTCTAGCAAAAGAAGGTCCTGGAACATTCTGGAATAGAACGCTCGAGAACAAACTGGAAGATGCGACGGCTATATAAAGATGGAAGTAAGCCAGCGCAGACAGTTCAGTTCAGTAAGAGAATGTGGTAGTGACTTGAAGAAGCAGTGTAAAGTGTTAAGAGAGTAGCTATTGTAGTACCAGTGTAGAGACTTGTGTGCAGATTAGTAATTGTAGACAGTAAATTAAGTGTTTTGTGAGAGAGACATTCTAGAAATTTTATTGTATCCATATTTAGAGTGTAAATAAAGTTGTTTTGTTAAAATTTAAAGTCTCACATCCAGAACCCGGAGAAAACGCAACAATATCTTATAATGCGTGCTGCATGCACTATTTGGTGTGTAAAAATGGATATTTCATAGGTTCTCTAATGTTGAGATTTTATTACATCAAAATTAGAACAATCAAAAATCATCTATATCTGGCTGAGCTGTTTTAATGGAAAAACATAGTATTTTATTCCTGGTAACCTTATAAACTTTTTTCTGGTCAGTTAATACAGTTTGTTCACCAGGTAGTAAATCAAATACGCTGTAACCAACAGCAAGTACGCTAGGAAATAAATAATGTGTAAGGCAACACACATATTACACCACATTTTAAAAACTAAAAATTACAGTGTTTCACGTTTCACAATTAATTAGATTAATTGGAAGTTCTACTGATTTATTTTATAAAAAAGTCTGGACGCAGCAAGTGCGTTATGGTAGCGAATTTTCGTAAAAATGCTTTTAATGGCAAATATTTAAAAGGCTAAGATTAATTTACATAAACATAAATATTTCATATTGAATGAAACTAAATAAAACATATAGTTTTATAAACATGAAAATAAACATTCAATGGTGTAAGTTTTGTTTTTCATTCATTTATGTCTTGTTTTTAAAAGAAAAAAACTGGTCCGATTTTCCTGGCCAACGAACCTCTTTAAGCCGTTTCCACACCTGTCAGGATATAATTATTCACGAACAGCTTTAGGACCAAAAAAAAATTGCAAAAATTTCTTTTACAGAAAATCACCATTTTTTTACAATAGCTTACTAAACATTTATTATTAATTCCCAACATATCACAAAAATCTTACAACAATAAGTTCCACAGACACACTAAAAACATTTCTACGAAAACTTTTAAAATTCAGCCGCTATTTAAGCGTGCCCGTATACGGCAGATCGATTTTTTCGATGAGGAATACAAACAAAAAGCTCTGAATGCGTCATTTTTATGAAGCTCCGCTATCTATTGAGAGTACCCTATAATTAACGTAAATACTTTTTTTACGAAAAATTCGCTAATAACGAAGCTTAGTTTCTCTACGGCTTTGTATAACATGATTTTGGGGAATGAATGTGACATTTGGTATGTTTGAAATTCTGATGAATTCGCAAAATTTTAAATCTAGCGTGCAAGAGTATTGAAGTGAGTTTAATTTTTGCGAAATATCGCAGCGAATTTTAATGTCTTGGCAAGTGACGGATGTATCATGCACAAAATATTGTTTTGAAGATTTGTGTCATAATATAGATTAGCTTTTGCTGACGTTTTTTATTATTACTGCGAACTTATCGTTATCCGTCTTTAAAACTTGTTAAACCACTCTAATAATACTGAAAGTCTTTGGAATCAAAAAAATCCGATTCACTACTTGGAGGTGCTTAAAAATATGCAACAAGAAAAAAAGGCCCAAAACCAAAAATGTATTACATATTATATACTTGTATTCAACATGTTTCCCATCAATTGCACCCACACAATTTGGGAAATTCCATTTTGGTTCAAAACCAGTAGCTACGAAGTTCTTTTATAGGCACAATTCTACTGTAATTTCTAATTTCTTTTTTCATCTTTTAGACGCATCTCTTGAACTAACTTGTGGTGCACGTATTGACACTTTATACATTGGAATTTTTCACAAGTTCCAACTGACCTAAGAATTTTCTATTTCTTTTTGACAATAAGTAAGTATATAAGTATAAGGAAATAATTATTACCGTTTTTATTCATTATAGATGAATAACCTACTAAATCTCTCGAGTACATACTTATTAAATGAAAATGACAAGCATACAGCATGCATATAGGATGATAGTTGTAAGATAATATTGTTTAAACAAAAAGTTAATCTATAACCATAGAATATAATACTCTCCTTCCCTACAACACAAAACTTCAACATATATTAATCGCATTAAACATTTATCACTTGTAAACAAAACTTTTGAATTTGCAGTATTCCTGCCTCTAAGATTTTAAATCATATTATTTAAAATCGACCAATAGACATTAGTTTCGCAATTCGCGAGGATATAAACATAGCTTTAAGATCTTCTTAATGAATTTTCTTGGAAAAATTCACTATGAGGAGCTCTCGACTTTTGAATTTTGAAAAAATTTCTCCAAATGAACTAGGCCTCCTAGAACATAACCGAGGTCAGTTTCTATTTTTCTATGTTTATATGTATATATATATATATATATATATATATATATATATATATATATATATATATATATATGTGTATATATATATATATATATATATATATATATATATATATATATATATATATATATATATATATATATATATGTATATTTGTTTGTGTGTTTATGTGTGTGTTTATCGAAGCGATAACTTAAAAAATAATACCGATTTGATCAAGCTTGGTAAGTATGTTACTTTTGCAAATCTGGACGAGTTTTTGAACTAGCCCAATCCTACTAGTTCTGCGCAGAAATATCAAGTTTTCTCGAAAAATACTTATTCTCTGAAATTAATAAAGCTGTTTCGAATGCATCTGGTCCATATATGACCTTAATAGAAGCATATACACATACCAAAATTGATGTTTTTATGATAATAGAAATGTAACTTAATAGAGTTTGAAATAAATTCACTACCATGACATTCTTACTGCGTTCGAACTTTTTATAAACAATATTTTTAAAAGTAAAAACGATAATGAATTAAAGTCTCTAAAATGGTCTGCGTCTTGACAAGCACAGTGCCAGAAGCAAATTGTTATTTTGTGGCAATTAGATGTTAAGATTGGCGATTTTTAAACAAATATTCTGGAGCAGATGCAGTGCGTAAATTAAAAAAATATATTACATGAAATATGTTTTACACAGTCATAAGATTTGTTTCAAGCGTTTTTTTTTTCATTTAACGGAAATGTTTGTAGAAGATATAGTTGTTTAGACAGTTTTTGCCTAATTGTATATAGAGCTACGTAACGGCAGAGTCGATTTTACCCGGATAGGCGGCAGGTTGGAAAATGAATGTCACATTAAATGATTTCCAAATGAAGATTCTGAAACAAATATGGCTTCTGGAGTACAAAACATTGGATGACGACATGTATTTGATAAGTTCTTGAATTAAAAATATTTTCCAAAAATTGATTTAAAATTGAGCTTTTTAGCCAGTCTCACATGAACAGCTGCAATCTTTTACGAGTTTCAAAAGTCTGGACGCCCAAATAAAAATTAAAAATTTAAAAAAAGGCTGGGTGCAGCAAGTGTGTTATGATAGCGAATTTTCATTAAAATATTTTAAACGCTAATAACTCAATTTGCCACTAGGCAATAATTATCAATTCTGGTATATAGTAAAACCACTATAAAAGCAGCATGGGTACTAAACTTTATACAATAGCTTATAAGTTACGGAGATACACATTTGTTTTTTAAGAACCTCTTTTTTTTAACCGTTTTGATTGAGTTGGCTAAAACGAAATCTTCTAAGCGATTAACAAGGGAAAATACCTGTTACGTTTATAATTTGGTACATTTTCTTCTAGAAATCTTTTGTACTTTTAATGAAATTTGTAACACAAGTTTCGTTTAAAAGGACTGCAGCAGGTACCTACGTATACCAAATTTTAATTTAAGAGCTTCGAGAAAATTAATTTTTCGGTATTTAAAGGTTTTTCTCAAAAGGGGAGCACGAGATTAAAAAAAAAACTGTATGAGAAACGCAATTTATTAATTTTTATTGACAAAACAAAGGATACTCTGGGTTAAGTAGGTACTGAAAGACAGCAAAAGGATCACAACTAAATTTTGTACCAGAAAAAAAAACCGAAAAGCTAAGGCGTAATATATTGCATAATCCGTGGTTTTATTGGCCGTGTATTATTGACAAATACCGGACATAAAACTGACACATTTAATAATCTAATGATTTCTGGCAAATGCATCCTCTTTATTATTTATTTATTTTTTCATCACAAACTTTTGATTATTATTTCTTTCAACTTTTATTAATTCTTTAACTGATACTTTTTATGGAAATGCATTTCGATGAAAACTCGCTACGATAACGCATTGGCTGCGTCCGGACTTATTTATTTTTCTCCATGTCCATATTTCAAAAGCTTCTATTTTCTTCACGTCCTGCTAAGTCAAAATCCAGATATCGCCCCATACACTATCACAATCTATACCTACGACTTGATGAACTTCTTCCTCAGGTCTAAGTTAAACTTTTTATTAGTAAGAAGAATAATTTGCCTATTAAATGCTTGCTTTGCCATCGCGATTTTCCTTTATTATATAAAACAATATTTTCCAATTCACATATCGAAAGCTTATTCTAGGTCCACAAATGCAATAAAAGTATCTATATTTTTGTCAACTCTTCTTCTCCTATTATTTTATGTGCTAGTTTCGCTGCATATTGATTCAGGCAGCACTTAATTTTGCCTTTCCTTCTATTTTTAGTTAATTTGAAAGAGCCTCGGTGGTTCAGGGGTAAGAACGTGTGCTTCTGAACCGAAGGGTGCTGGGTTCGATCCCAGGGTTCTCCTTTCATTTTTTCAGTACAAACTGTAACATTAACATCAACCGACGTTCTGGCACTGTATTTGAGAAAGTTGAATGTCTGCACGTTCCGCCATTCGGAAGGGGCGTAAAGCCGTCGGTCCCGTGTCCATGCGATGTTGGGCACTTTTAAGATCCCTACCCTCCTTACAGAAATGCAGGGGTTTGGCAAAATTTCCAGGATAGTAAGGTGAAACTGCTCCCTGGCGTCGGTGATTGGACATAGTCGCGAAAATAGGCCGACGTGAAAGAAACATAACACACACACACACAGTTAATTTGAAGTTAGATAAAGTTTGGCATCTTGCATGCACGTTGACACTATTTTTACCTGTTGGTTCTCTCTTTTTTCCAAGTTATTTACATTACAACTTTTTAAATATTTCACGCTTTTTCAATAGTTTCCCAAGACGGTTCTGTTACACCTTATTCCCCTCCTATACGAGGGTCGATCAATAAAAGTCTGTGTTTGAAGACAGCTCACGGTACTGAGTGAAGTTGTCATTATCGTGTACTGTAATCTGTCAAACGACACCGTACTAAATTTCAGATTGATTTTGGTTACTTTTTATTAGTCAGCCAGTTGTATCACACGTGTTTAGTGTTTTTCGATAAAATGGAAAAAGTGGATTACCGATTCGTAATTGTCTTTTTATTTTTGGATAAAAAATCTTGCGAAGAGATAAAGCGAAGTTGGATGCTGTTTATAAGGACCCTACACTATCCAGGACAATCGTGAGATATTGGTACAACAAATTTCAATGTACATCTGTTTTTGATGAGGGGCGGACAGGCCGCTCGGCATACGTAGTTACCAAAGAAATGTTTGAAAAGGTCCACGGCATGATTCTCGCTGATCGCGGAACTAAAGTTCACAAAATAGCCAGGGCTGTAGGAGTGTCGTATGGAACGGCAATCAATATTTTACATGATAAGTTAAGTACGATAAAGGGTGTCGGCCTGATGGGTGCCGAAATTGCTCACAGTGCACAAGCGGACCTCATTAAGCGAAATTCGCAGGAGTTCTTGCGTCAAGTCCTTACCGTTGAGGAAACCTGGATACATTATTATGCGCCAGAGACCAAGCGATAGCCACAACGATATATTTTTCCGGGAATCTGCTTCGACGAATGCAAAGATGCTGCCGCAGCCACCGTACTCACCTGACCTGGGTCCCTGTGACTTATTTCTGTTCCCCAACATAAAAACACGGTTCAATCGAGGAGGTTATCGCCTAAGCAGAAGCGTGTATTGAACAGTTTGGCAAATCTTATTACTTTGTTAGGGGTTAAAGAAATCGCAAAAAGATTGGGAACAGTGTATAGACCTAAAAGGGAATCACGTTGAAAATTTTTTTTTAATGTGAAAAAACTTGCGTCTTCATACCTAACACGGGTATTTATTGATCGGTCTCGCACATTATAATTCTACATAAACTTGATGAGATTCACTAGTTCTGCCATTTCTTCCAGCGGCAAACTTAGAACCACCCCCCAATGTGTAAACCACAAGAAAAGTGTGGTGATTTCAACCCCCAAGAAGGTTAAGGGATCAGGGTGTGAATGTACTGCAGAGAATTATTCGACCCATTTGGTATAAAACTGGAGGAGACACGGCTCCATTTCGCTAAGATTCATCCGGAATTGTCGCGGCCAAATTGCATGAACTGCACTACAAATTGCTGCCGCAGCCACCGTACTCACCTGACCTGGGTCCCTGTGACTTATTTCTGTTCCTCAACATAAAAACACGGTTCAATCGAGGAGGTTATCGCCTAAGCAGAAGCGTGTATTGAACAGTTTGGCAAATATTATTACTTTGTTAGGGGTTAAAGAAATCGCAAAAAGATTGGGAACAGTGTATAGACCTAAAAGGGAATCACGTTGAAAATTTTTTTTTAATGTGAAAAAACTTGCGTCTTCATACCTAACACGGGTATTTATTGATCGGTCTCGCACATTATAATTCTACATAAACTTGATGGGATTCACTAGTTCTGCCATTTCTTCCAGCGGCAAACTTAGAACCACCCCCCAATGTGTAAACCACAAGAAAAGTGTGGTGATTTCAACCCCCAAGAAGGTTAAGGGATCAGGGTGTGAATGTACTGCAGAGAATTATTCGACCCATTTGGTATAAAACTGGAGGAGACACGGCTCCATTTCGCTAAGATTCATCCGCAATTGTCGCGGCCAAATTGCATGAACTGCGCTACAAATTGCTGCCGCAGCCACCGTACTCACCTGACCTGGGTCCCTGTGACTTATTTCTGTTCCTCAACATAAAAACACGGTTCAATCGAGGAGGTTAACGCCTAAGCAGAAGCGTGTATTGAACAGTTTGGCAAATCGTATTACTTTGCCAGGGGTTAAAGAAATCGCAGAAAGATTGGGAACAGTGTATAGACCTAAAAGGGAATCACGTTGAAATTATTTTTTTAAATGTGAAAAAACTTGCGTCTTCATACCTAACACGGGTATTTATTGATCGGTCTCGCACATTATAATTCTACATAAACTTGATGGGATTCACTAGTTCTACCATTTCTTCCAGCGGCAAACTTAGAACCACCCCTCAATGTGTAAACCACAAGAAAAGTGTGGTGATTTCAACCCCCAAGAAGGTTAAGGGATCAGGGTGTGAATGAGGTCAAATATGAAAAGCGCAGGTTATAGAGGTCACACTAAACTGTTTTTTCGCATTTTTTGTTTATATTTCCTTTTAATCTTCTTCCCCACCGAGCACCCCTATTTACTCCTGGTTCCGTTACTTTTTTGGGGTTGTTTCCAAGAAATTTTTCTTGTGGTTCATGCATCCAGTGGGGGTTGTAAGCATGTTTCTGAGAAAATTTGCAGAAAGCTGTCAGTTAGCTCATCTGTAAGTTTACCCCATTTTTATTATGGCTAGCAGAATCTTCGACATATGACTCTCTACACATATTGTCCTGTAGTGGTTGCTTTTTCTCGCGTTCACTGTTTTTGAAATAGTAATATTTTCGTGAATTTTTATTTAAAAAAATCTCTAACAGAGAGGTATCGATGGTGAAACTTTGTAAAATTTTTAATTTTTTTTTCAAATGAGCGCGAACTAGGACCCCTAGAACCCATATCCGGGGTCAGTTTCAATGTTTATATGTTTATATATATATATATATATATATATATATATATATATATATATATATATATATATATATATATATATATAATGATGTTCATAAATGGTTTGTTTTTCCGGACAAGTGAAGGCAATGGCTGAAATTTTGGATGGAGTCGGTGAATAGAAAAATAACACTTAGTAATTTGGTACGTCAAAATTCACATTAATGTCACTATTGAGGTTTTGGTATCAATTTTTGAAGCTGTTCCGTCAAAATTACATCTTGGGCAAGAACAAGTATAAAACTTATTTGTCAAATGATGTGCTGTAAAATTAGTAACAATAAATATTACTATAATAATAATAATTACTATAATATATATATATATATATATATATATATATATATATATATATATATATATATATATATATATATATATATATATATATATATATATATATATATGTATGTATCCATCTGATAACTCAAAAAATAATTAACCGATTTCGATAAAACTCGGCAAGTGAGTTTATTTTATTAATGCCTTGGATGAGTTCGTTAGCCAGGAAAATCGGACAGGATTTTCCGGGAAAATTTTGAGTTTTCGTTCGAAACAAAGTTTTTTCTCCGAAAATTACAAAGCTGTTTCAATGAAATTTACTAGATATGTTGCCTTGGGAGAGACCTTGCTAAGTACCAAAATTAAACTTTCTAAGTTGATATAGAAAATTGAGTTATTCAAATTTTAATTTTTCTTTCGAAAAATTTTTTTCTCCGAATATTACAAAGTTATTTTAATGAAATTGGGTGGATATCTTGCCGCAGGGAAGACCTTACTACATACCAAAATTAAACTTTCTGAGTTTATAGAAAATAAGAGTTTTTCAAGTTTGAAGTATTTAATAAAAATTCACTACCATAACGCACTTGCTGCGCCCCGAACGCTTCATTTACTCTTAATGAACTCACTGGGCAGTTCTTTCTTTTTATAACATTATTTTTCTACGAGTTAAAAAAGTTGCGTTAGGGTCTATCCCACATATTTTAATTAATTTATTTTAATTTTGTAAAAGGTGACGTGGGACTATTATTTCATCTTTACTTTATCTAATACACAACATTAACTACAGAATAAATGATCTGATTTTTGAGAAACAGAATCAGGTTACGCTATAAGAAAATTCCACCGCCCGGAGGCAAATGCAAAGCGGTCTCAGGTCGCGGGGGAACATCGAACGGCGGCCGAACATAGAACAGTTGAATGCGCCACCGCTGCTGTATAGTGCCGAGCCGTTCTACTACCGTACGGGCCCCCTTCCAACCTAACAGGTTAGCCACCTGAGCAAGCCAGCATACCATGAAATCTATTCTTTAGTCCGAGACAAGAGTTAAGAAAGTCGCTCTTCGACTATCTACCTGCTCCGATTGCGACACAACTAACCAAAACAGATACCCAGTGCTAATGGTGGGTCCTTTGTCGGTGGACACTTCTTGTATTGTTGTGTGGTTTTCAACTTTTAAACCGAAAAGTGACAGTTTGATTGTGTAGAGTGAGTGCACTAGAATGAAAACTTTGTACTGCTTATACAGTTAATATGTTTAATGTTTGTGTAAATATCTTCAGATAGTGACTTTCATCTAATAGGTGAGAAATAAAACTCAAGTAATCACTATTCGTGTTTTCGTAAGTATCTAAGCAAATTAAAGTAACTAAACTGGTAAATTTGCATTAAATTAACATATACACACTGCTACCATTTACAACACGGACGCGTTTATCCTTTTTACCAACCTAAAGACTCCACCTCCCCCCTCTCTCCTCTTCCTTTACCACTATCTACGTAATCCATCTCTTTTTTTGCGTATTTATAACTGTTACAATCATACACATTTACTAAATTAGGTAAAACGCTTTTATTATATTTCTATATATCTTCCTCCTTGTACAATAAAATTAAATTACCTTTTAAGGTCTCTTTAAATTTTTGGATTGGTCTTATGAATTACGTTTTTTCTTTAAAATAAAAACAGACGGCGCGAATAAATTATAATTAACCACCTATAAATTGAATGGTTTTGTTATGGGGATGCTATTTCAAGAACCAGCAGAGTATTATTGGCTGCAATTTTGTTCTTTTTTTTAGTCCATATTATACAGACTTTCAACCCTTTGTATCTTGAAGCTATCATAAATAATAAGTACTGGAGTATGTAGAAGCTTTATCATCCATGGTTGCCACGCGAGCTTGCTTTTGTATCTTGTAGGTATACGCGGACCATTGGAAGTTAAAGCAGCCATCTTGACTTCTTTAATGTCTTGCGCTCTGTGTTAAGCGTCAGTGTCAGTATGATTTACGGTATCATACAATAACAAACTGGTTTATCAAACCTACGAAAAAGCTCTTTGGCTTTCTGGTCCTTTACATTATGATCAGATATTTAATAAAACATCATTAAGACCTCCCTTAGTGGGAAAATATAGCTGGTTCATATCCAAATGCTAAATTTAATCCTTCTTTTCAACACAAATGTATGTATATGCAAACATTTTTTAAATTTATGTACCCATTTGAATAATTATTAAAAAAAGGTTTAAAGGCAGTTGCTGAGAAAGTATTTGTAAGAAGAAAGTGGAACCAAGGAAACCGCCGATTACATCAAATATTATAAAGTTAAGAACGTAATATGTGGAGAAAGGTAAGTAACGAAGGACCACACAGGAAAAATATGATTACCTGCACAACAATGTAAGAACCCGAAAAACTATGTATGCAAAAAAGAGCGAAATAATCGAAAATTACATGAAAAAAGCAGACTTTTAGTATAAATCAGGAACGTTAAGAAGTAAAAGTAAACCCATAAAGGACAACTATGAAAATGACTAGAAAAGGAAGATATCGTTCAGCAGTGCAAAGCCTATTTAGAAAAATTTTATTACGCAGACGAAATTGATGGTAAAAAAGACTATATATAGAGGAGATGGAGAAGATAAACCCAGATGCTCTGGGCTCGCCCAAATCTAGAAAAAAAATTAATGAAAGTCCTTGAAGAATTTTAAACAAAGATAAACAACAGGTGCACATGATACATCAGCGGAACTATAAAAAATATTTCTGCAAATTGAATTTAAATTTTCACTTAGCTGTGATAACCCCTCTCCACAGAAAGACATTATCATGAAAGAATTTAGGGTTCATAACTTGACCACAAAGAAAATATTCGTCTTCTTGTACCCATAAACTTATGAAACGTTATATTACTCAAGTTTTAACGAAAGAAATGTACATTTTCATCAAATCATCCCTCATTTATCGCCTACCCCTTGAAGCGATCTTACCCAAAAACAATTCCAAGCCTTCTCTTGTCAAGTGCTAACTGGATACCAAATTTGAAGATGATATCTCAATTCGTTCGAAAGTTATTGCGCCTACTAACAGACAGACGTACAGGCCGACAGACAAACAAATTTTATCCCAGAATGGAGTTTTCTATATGTTTTGAGACTTTTTATGCCGTCTTAGCAAAAAAAGCTTTAAAAATTTTTCTCACCGATATTCCACCCCACACCCATTCAACTTCTAATTTAATTTCAGCACAGAATGCCATATGTTGGACGAAATTGAAAGTTTTCTAATAAACAAACCCTAAAACCCTACACGAGTTTTAACGAAAAATCTCAATTTTCACCAAATCACCCCATTCATCCCCTACCCCCTGGAGCGATTTTACCCAAAACAATCCGAACCGTTCGTTTATGGGGTGCCAACTGTATACCAAATTTGAAGATGATATCTCAATTCGTTCTAAAGTTATCGTGGCTAAAAACATACAGACCGACAGACACAAATCATGTGTTCCATATGTTTTGACACTTTTTACCGCGTTTAAGCGAAAACAAATTTTTGAAATTTTTGTTGCCGTGCCATAATTACGACAGCACGCGACAAAATGTGTTAAAGAATCAAAAGCATGTCGCGAATATTCCGTTAATCACAGTAAAAATATTATTAAAATCATTGAGAGTTACCTGGATATGAGGCCCAGTTCGGATTTAGACCTTGTGGAAGAACTATAGAAGGAGTGGTGGGATTTAGAACAATAGTAGGAAGGAGGATAGGCAAGAAGAGAAATACGATTATTGCTTTTCTAGACCTGAAAAAAGCATTTAATATTGTGGATTGGAAAATATTGTTTTTAATCTGTACAAAAATCAAAAACCATAATAGATACTAACGTATATGAAATTGAAGCTGAAATGACGACATATGTACGGCAAGGATGTCGATTATCGCCGTATTGTTTAATTTAGTCATAGAAGATACAATATATATGCCAAAAAGGCAGCAGAAACCAAATAGTGGACACCGGTTTTATTGCATTAGATACGCGACTGGTATACGGCTGATATGAATAATGGAAAAATAATTAGAAAGGAGCTTAAGTAAAATTAAATTGAAAATCAATATGATAATAGGATTTATCAAGTATAGATATGACTGAGAAAATGGATCCAAAGTTAAACGGCTAACAACGTCAACAATAAAAGGTGTTTACGTACTTTGGGAGTATTATTGCAGATGATGATCAATGTATCAGATAACTGAGAAGGATCGCGATGGCAAAGCAAGCATCCGATAGACAAAATACCTTTCTTACTAAATATTTCAGCTTAGACCTCAGGAAGATGTTCATTAAGACACATGTATGTGAAGTGTTATAATGTGAACGCACTGTTGGACCACGCTGTACATATTCATTAAAAAGGTTGCACCAGTGTTTTCCTGAGACCTGCTGAGAATTTCGAAAAACCCTAAAACACGGCAATTTTGTTTGCGAGGGGAGACAGCTTTTTGAACGCTAACAGGATTTGTAGTATTCAACCCCCAGCGGAGCTACTCGGCATACATACCGTATTCAAATTTAGGGGGTTAGAGTCACCCGCGCTACGGATTGAATGATAGAAATTCTGCTAAGGTTAAAAAAAGTGTCCCCCCTCGCAAGCAAAGTCTACGTGGCTTAGGGGTTTTCGAAATTCTCAGCAGTTCTCGGAAAACCCTGATGCAACCAACGTTTTACAATAAGACACCTGTACGTATATCTCCATCGAGTGTTTATTTTTGTCGTACATAGATATCTCCGATAAATAATAGTAGTAATTCACTAAGTGAAGATTGGAACTTGTGATGAGCACTGAGCACCAATTTTGGAAATTTGTTTTCTCCAAGTGTACTTACTAGTAATAACTTATAGTAAATTCATCACTCATACATTACATTTATTTAATATACATTCTTCTCTACTAGCTTTTGCCCGCGACTTCGTCCGCGTGGATATTGGTTTTTGAATGAAATATAAAGTACTCTACTTTTTACATACAAAGCTTATTTATTCCAGCCTATTACACACACAAGGGTTGCATATCCGAAAATACTATTTGTCTTGTAGAGTATCTGTGAAAAGTTTTATTCGAGTGAATACGATTAAAAATATTTCCTACAAAGACTTTCCACACCTTTCCACCCATTTTCACCACTTTTAACCGCTTGTAGGCTGAATTTGGGAAAATGCTAAAATATGTGTTTGAGTATATGTATTGTAGAGTATTTATGCTAAATTACAAGTAAGTGGTTAACAATTTTTCGTTTACCCCCTTAGGAGTTGAATTTTTGGAAATGCATTTATCCTAAAGAAATAAATCTGACAAAAATATTTTTTCCATTTAAACATTTACCTGAAAATTAAAGCTTCTCTCATTCTCTTAGCGGTTTAATGTCGAAACATATTTTGTATGTATTTTAGAGTATTTATGTTGTTTCAAGAAAATGGTAATTTTTTTATTAGATTTCATTTTCTCCCCCTTAAGGGTTGAATTTTGGGAAATGCTGAAATACATGTATCATATATTCTATTGTAAAGTATTCATGCTAAATGCTAAGTTGCAAGAAAATTGTATTTTTTTTTAATTTCAACTTTTACCCCCTTAAAGATTGAATTTTGGGAAATGCTTAAATACATGTTTCTTATATATTCCATTGTAAAGGATACATGTTAAGTTTCAAGTAAATCCGATTATGTGGACCTTACAAACTTTTACAGCCTGATTTACCTCCTGGGGGTTCAATTTTCAGGAATTCTGAAATACGGGTTTTATTTTATATATTGTATAGTATTTATGCTAAGTTGAAAGTAAATTTGATCTAAAAAAATATGTTTAGCATAGAAACTTTTACACCCACTTTTATCCTCTTAGGAGTTGAATAAAAAACTCTTATTACTTCTGCATTTATTGTCGAATATGCATGGGAAGTTTTAAGTAAAAAAAAATATAATTTTTTCGCATAGAAACATTTACACCCCATTTTACGCTTTTAGGGATTCAACTTCAAGAAATGGATTTTATATTTTAAAGTCAATAATCTTTTGTTTTTTTTTCTCTGCGTATAGCGTTTTGTATGCTTTGTAAAACAGCTCGTATTGGCTAGTTAAAATTTTTTGTGTTATTGTATAGCATTTATGGTGAATAAAGTCATTATTATTATAATTTTTAGAGTACATGTACAAAGCCACTGATTTCAAATTTGTATTGCTTGTCATTAAAAAAAAAAGATTTCATTATTTTAAAGACAATAATAAAAATTTTATCATTTTTCTTAGTAAACTTAATTCATTCCGTTTAAAATTGACATTTTTTATAAACATCGATAGGAAGGTGTAGTAAACAATTTTTGGTAAATTTTCAGATGCGCTCACAGGGGGCAATGTTTTTAGATGTATAAACCATAAGAAAAATTTCTTGCGAACAACCAGCAAGAAAGTTACGGGACCAGGAGTGAATAACGGTGCCGGGCGGGGAAGAAGGTAAAAATAAATTATAAATGAAAAATGCAAAAAACAGCTTCACCGGGCCTATATAAGCTGCCTTTATGCCATTTTGCAGCTATACCTTCTTAAAATCCTGTTTACTCCGCACAGAACCCCTATTCGCTCCAGGTCCAGTAATTTTTTTGGGGGTTGTTCCCAAGAAATGTTTCTTGTGGTTGATGCATTGAGGGTGAGTGTAGGCATGCAGATGGGGAAAGAGAACCCCATGTGTTTTCGGGTGGGGGGCGCTTCGTCCTGGGGGATTTCCTTTCCCTTCTGCATGCAGACGACCATCCTCAATGCATAAACCACAAGAAACATTTCTTGGTAACGACCCCCAAGAAAGTTACAGCACCTGTCGCGAGTAGGCGTTTTGTGCGGGGTAAACGGGATTTTAAGGAAATATAGCTGCAAAATGGGACAAACGCAGCTTATATAAGTCTGGCAAAGCTGTTTTTTCTTTCAGATTTTTCGTTTATACTTCCTTTTTACCTATTCTTTCCCGCCCAGAATAGGGTCTTTCATTCCTGGTTCTGTAACTTTCTTAAGGGTTGTTTGCAAGAAATGCTTCTTGTGGTTATGTATCCAAGGAAGGCTTATGCATGCTTCTGAAAAAAAAATTGTAAAAGTTCTTCGTGAGCGCATCTGAAACCTCATCCAATTTTTATTCAATTTAAGAGAAATAATTCAGCAAAAAATAAGGCAGAGCGTTCGTCGTTCGCTTGTAATTTTTGTGTCAAATTTTATCAATCGTTTTCTGTCAAAATAAGAGTAATAACACTAAGCACTAGAACGAAGCAACATAGTAAGTTAATAACAAGTTCTTAAGAAGCAACTCTTCATAATAATGCCCTACTTAGCTAAAATTGATATTTTAAAGATGATTGGATACAGAGTTAGAACAGGAACGAAAAACGCAGTCATCCATCTATTCAGACAGGAATATCCTGGTTTGGCACCCCTAGCGCAAGGGTCTGTCAGCAAGATGGATAAATAGTTTTTGGTTAACAGGCACGTAAGAGAAACAGATACTCATTGATAGAGTGCGCCCAACGAAGACGTGCAATCTAATGTATTACTAGACATTTAAGGAAATCCTAATATTTCTGCCAGGAGGACAAGAAATTAGCCAATCTTCGATAGCCGAAATTCTCAAAGCACCAAAATTTCATGCTTACAAATAAAACACCCCCCTCCCCCAATAATTGACCGATTTTGACCACAATAGGAAATTACAATTTTGCGAGCAAAAGATGCATCTGCTAAGACTTGAATGACGTGAATGCAGAGAATATTCTGTTTTCTGATGAATTAACGTTTACATTAAATGGTGAGGTAAACCGATAAACCTCTCGTTATTGTATACACAACAATCCACACTAGATGAAGAAAGGCTATACTCAACAGCCACAAAAGAGTCAATGTTTGGGCATGGATTGTTGTCGATCGTGTTATTGGGTAAACAGACCAACCTGCCATTATTCGATAGGCAAAATTCTACACTTGATAAAGGCAGGTCCGCTTAACTGCTAGAAAAAGTCAATGTTTGAGCACGGACTGTTGGCGATCGTGTTACTGGGCCTATATTTTTTCAGGGATATATTATTGGAGCGAAATACTTTCAATTTTGGAGAGAAACACTGATTACAATTTTAGTTACTCTGGTTTCAAATAGAAGTACATATCTAGTTCCAACATGATGGTGTGCCTTTTCATTTTGCAACACCTGCCGGAAAGTATTTTTTTCTGGCCTCGAAGCAAACTCATTCAGCCACCGTCGGAAAATGTTTGGATCTAGTATTTTAAGCAGATGGATTGGTAGAAGGTAACCATCGAATGGCCTCCCAGACCATTAGATGTCACTCCTTCGGATTACTTTTTATGAGGATGCTTGAAAAGCAAAGTTTTCAAGACGGAACCTTGAGGAGTTCAAAGCACGAATAAAAATGCATGTAGACTAATTTCCACAGAAGTAATTATAAATGTTGAAAACGAGTTTCAATTATTTAGGGCACGGAATGGACGGATAACGCGGCATTTATTAAAAGAGAGTTATTAAGATTATTTATTTTATATTTTTGCTTCTAAAATAACCAGACATTTTTGTTTAATGGCAAGCAATAAAAACTAGAAGTTTAGTGGTTTGTATAACTTAACGTGTACTTTAAAAACAGGCAATAAAAACTGCGCTTGTCATTTAATATATTAGCGATGATGTGTCAAATTTGGGACACACTGTATATTGTTAAAAAAAAAAAGGATCGCAATTTTAAATACTAATCGTGGTGACCGAGCATTTTTAAAAAAAGAAGCTGTATTTTAAAAGCTGTGTTTATTGAAAGTTACTAACTCTCACTGTATATTTCACAGTGGCTATGTACTTTTGTGTCTATAATGGCTCGCTTCTAGTTCATTATCAAAATAAATAAAAATTTAGACAACGTACATGCTTTTAAAGTTACAATGTGTTCTAAGGTGAACGCCATACAAAATTCAACCTTTGCAGCAGGTTGTTCATATGAAATTTAAATTTACTAAAGTTGAGTTATTGAATAGCATTGTAGTGTCCTACTGCAGTTATACGTAGCGAGATACCTAGATGTTGAATATATTATTGTATTAGCATATTTAACAGCTACTTATTCAAGACTGGGCGTATTTCTGGCAACTATCTCTATTTGTCTATTCAATTCATATTGCCGTAATTTCTTCTTAATTTGCATCTACGTACATACACAAACAAACCATTTAAACAGGTAAAAATTTGAAAACATGGAAAACCGACGTCGTTAAGGATAACTCAAGAACTGCTGGTCAGATCTTGATCAAATTTATATGGGACTACACGAGAAGCACCAGCTTTAAAATAAAAAATCAGTCATCCAAATCGGTTTACCTAGAAAAAAGTTCTGAGGTAACACACATCCAAAAAAAATACAGTCGAATTGAAAACCTCCTCCTTTTTTTTTGAAGTCGGTTAAACATACTAAGCATTATAGCCTAATTACTGATATAACCCTCATTTTTTTTGTGGTTTGTGTAGATTTTTGTGAAACCAGTTTAAAAACATTTCTTTTGAACCACCCTATAAGGATCTATTTCCTTTTACACAAAATTTAAGTTTTGGCGAATCTTCGTAGAAGAATGCCCTTTATAAATAATTATAAAACCATGGGTGTCTTATAAAAATTTATAAATGATAATTAATTAATTTTTCGGTCAGTAAGAACGTTTAGTGCAACATCGGCTTCTGTAACACTGTTTTATCGATCTATCCAATATTAGTATTTTGTCGGCGATGAGTTAATTGGACCGTTCTTTACCAATGAGATTTAACTTTAGAAAATTATCTAAATTTATTAAGAGAGAGTGTCTTATCAGAATTAAAAAATCGCTCTGGTGACTATCAGGTTCCAGCAAGATGAAGGACGTCATTATTTTGGCGTCGGGGGAATATAGTAGCCAGCTCGATCGCCTGCTTTAAACCCATGCGACTTTTTATAATGGGCTTTACCTGAAAAATAAAGTAATCGATGGCAACACTTTCGAAAAAATTATTCAAATGAAGATGTATTAAGACTCTTAAAATTCAAACCCATATCCAGGGTCAGTTTCAATTATATATATATATATATATATATATATATATATATATATATATATATATATATATATATATATATATATATATATATATATATATATATATATAAAGGGTGAACAATTTACCAAAACTTAGGTCTGTAAGTTTAAAGACAAAAAATTTAGAGGCATTTAAAGAAATAAAAATTGGGGTTTTCCTCAAAACGTAAAAAGTCGCGAGTTGAAACGTCAAAATTGGAAACATTTAGGCAAAGAACCTGAAAGAAATACGGATTATGTAAAGAGTGTTCTGCAAACCCTTAAGTTTCAGCTTAAACCATCATTGCCCTTCATTTTAATAAAACATTTTCAGAAAATTTCAAATATACACTTTCTCTGATGATTTGGAAGTAGTTTTAGTTAAATTTATGGTTTGACAGTCTATAATTTTTAGCTAATTTTCGTAGAAAAAATTCGTTAACGAGGAGACCACAGCTTTTGAATTCCAAAAAGATTTCTTAAAATGAGCGCAAACTAGGCCCCCTAGAATCCATATCCGGGTTTACTTTCTGTTTACATATATACAGGGTGACGCATTTCTACGGTAAAGCTCAATATAATTATTATGCAAGATACGAGAAAAAATTGTATACCTTACCTATAGGGTGTTTTGATCTGCATCTTATAAAATTATTTTGACAACCACAGGCTGGCCCATAAGTCGTTGGTGATACCTACTTTTTTTTGAACATTCCTTATTGCATTTTTGCATTTTTCATCGAAATATGATGATGTTTGTAAAAAAATCAAGACGCAGTAAGTGCGTTTTAGTAGCGAATTTTCATTAAACTCTTCAAAATTCAATAACGCAATTTGCTATCAACCAAAGGTTCTTCAGCTGGGAAACGAGTTTTCTCGGAAACGTTTTAAGTTTATTTTCAGAAAATTTTTGTACATTTGCAAACAAGTTATGTTGGTAAAATATGGTACATTGTTCCTACTATATAGGTTATACCGGTGACCAAATTGGTTCCTGCTTGCATTAAAGATACATATTTGCTATTAAAACATTTTAATGAAAATTCACTTCCATAACGCACTTGCTGCGTCCAGACTTTTTTACCTTTTCTGTAAAGTACATTTGTAGAACCCAAATCACCACAACACATTTTAAAAAAGACCTGACGATCGTTTCACTAACCAAGTTAGCGTCATGAGAGGATGAAAAATTCTAACTACTTTAAAAACTAACATTACCTTATATAGCCCTTTATTAAATGACTGTGAAGAAAAATTGTCTATGAAGTCAATTTTCCGAGGAACTGGTTTTCCGTTTTTAATTTGACATTTAATCAGTTGTTTAATTTTTTGTTGTGTATATTAATATTTTAATCACTTTCGCGTTAATGACTACAATAATTTTCCTCTGAAAATTGCACCATTCTTCACATTGTAAGTTGTCTAACTTAAAGGTTAATTTTTTAAACAAACTATATGCCTCTATTTCTAAGTATTTTGAGTACAGATATTGCATTTATAGATCCAGCCATTTTTGTTTAGCAAACTTTTTTACCTTTTGCCCTACTTTTGTGTTATTAGAAATTTTTAAATTGAAATTAATGTAATTCGGAAAAACTGATTTTCGTATGCAAGATTTTAAAAACTCGGGACGCAGCAAGTGCGTTATGGTAGTGAATTTTTATTAAATGCTTCAAATTTAAATAACTCAATTTTCTATAAACTTAGAGAGTTTAATTTCAATACGTAGTGAGGTTTTTCCTAAGGCAAGATATCCACAAAATTCCATTAAAATAACTTTGTAATTTTCGGAGAAAAAAAATTTTTTCGAAAGAAAATTTAAAATTTGAGTAACTCAATTTTCTCTAAACTTAGAAAGTTGAATTTTGGTACGTAGTAAGGTTGAGGCAACATATATAGTAAATTTCATTGAAACAGCTTTGTTACTTTCGGAGAAAAAAAAATTTTTCGAAAGAAAACTCAAAATTTTTCCGGAAAACCCCGTCTGATTTTTCTGGATAACGAACTCATCCAAGCCATTAATAAAAGACAGGCAGTTGCCAAGTTTCATCGAAATCGGTTAATTACAGCTACTGATGAAGACAACTTCGTTGTCGAAATACGTATCAAAAAAGATAGCGCATAACTCTGTTATTATTGTTGTAGTTTTTGGGGTTATTCTACTTTTTGTTTCAGTTTCCAGCCACAATGTCCAGTCTCAGTCTTTTGTCAATAAAAATTATTATTATTATTTGTTATTTTTTGAGATTTCAGATGTTTTTACGAAAATTGGCTACCATAACGCACTTGCTGCGTCTAGATTTTTTGAACTGCAATTTGCTTTTTTACAGTACATACCAACAAAATATCAATCAGATTTTGGACCATATCACATCGTCTTCTATTTTAACACTAAAATAAATTTAATATTGAATGAGACAAACTTTAATTACTTTTAGTAGTACCAATCATAATAAAAATATGTCTAGTCAAAGTAACAAAACCCGATAAAAAAACAATTACGAAAACTAATAAATGCTGTTGAGCCAAAAATAGCCTTGTTAATATATCATATTCCCTTTCTTTGTCCAATTTTATCATATCTTTTGTTGGTCAGTAACAAAAGCAAACAAATTATATCCCAAATGATACAGAAAACTTTACAACTCTAGATCTAAATAAAAGGACTGTAACAGCGGCAGAAGCAGAAGTCAATGGAAGGTTGATGAATGAATCTCATGAGTCAATAAGAAAAGCATTGACTAACCAACAGCAACCACATACTTATGAATTAAACATGTTTCAAATTTGAATAGCTCAATTTTCTGTAACCCTAGAAAGCTGAATTTTGGCACATAGTTAGGTATTTCCCAAAGCAATATGTAGACCAAATTTTATCGAAATTTTCGGAAAAAAAATTTTTTTTTGAAAGAAAACTCAAAATTTTCCCGGAAAACCCCGTTCGATTTTCCTGGCCAACGAACTCATCCAAGCCATTAATAAAAGAAAGGCACTTGCCGAGTTTCATCTAAATCGGTTAATTATTTTTTGAGTTATCAGACGGATACATATATATATATATATATATATATATATATATATATATATATATATATATATATATATATATAAGCATATAAAAATTCAAACTGACCCCGGATATGGGTTCTAGGGGTCCTAATTCGCGCTCATTTGAAAGAATTTTTGCAAAGTCTCACCATCGATACCTCTCTATTAGTGAATTTTTTTAATAAAAATTCACTAAAAAAGCGATATCTGTACCTATTAATCTAATTTTGCAACTTAACTTACGGTATCGATTTAGTTCCGTTGACCTGGAAGCCATAATTCACTAAGTGAAGATTGGAACCTGTGATGAGCACTGACAAGTACACTTGGAGAACCCAAATCACCACTCACGTTTTAACACGTTCTAAAGATAACATAATAATACAGATAGTTCCGACAAAGCAAACTATGTTAATTTAGTTGTCGTTGTACCTTTCCAAAATTATTAGAGATGGACAGATTTTAGATAAGTTAGTAGGGACAGTGCAAAAACCTCGTCCGGCGATAAATATACAATACACTGCAGAATTTGCCTGCGTTTACTTTCCCATCTCAGTTCGGTCTCTTTACCTAAGATTCGGTATATAAAGTCATGTTAGTTTTTAAAGTAGTTAGAATTTTTCATCCTCTGATGACGCAAACTTGGTTAGTGAAACGATCGTCAGGTCTTTTAAAATGTCTTGTGGTGATTAGCGTTCTCCAAGTGTGCTTGTCAGTGCTCATCACAGGTTCCAATCTTCACTTAGTACCAAAGTTAATTTAAATATTTAAATATTTTTCTTCGAAAATTCGCTAAATAATCACATAAGCTGATCGTTTATTAGGACTGAAGGAAAAACAAACAAAAAATTAAAACTGATACATAAATAAATCATGATATGCGATTATAAATTATGTATGTATTTCCAAAACTAGAGCCCATAAGTATAGGGAGTATTATACAAAACTTTAAGAGAAGACATGACCTTCATTTACGAAACACAAAATACAGGCTGATCTATTCGAAAAATTGTGTAACGGCAGTTTGGATTTTTTAAAATTTAGTTAATATTTGAGAGCACCTGTAAACGGCATCTAGATTTTTTTCAACGGATAACATAAACGCTATTTATTGATAAAAACGCCGAATCATAATTTTTGATATGTGCCGATAATGTGAAAAGTTGCAAAACAATTGAAATAACTCGAAAACGATGAAAGCTATCAATTTTTTTCTTAAAAAAAAACATGCACTATACTTGGATGGAAGATACAAAAATGCAATAGAACCTATATATTTGATTAAAAAAATTAGAAACTTTGTATCACCAACAACTTATGGGCCAGCCTGTGATTGGCAAAATAATTTTTTACGCTCAACACGCCCTGCAATATTCGTATTTTCTCGTGGCTTGTGCAATAACGGATATATTGAGCTTTACCGAACTGACCCCGGATATGGGTTCTAGGGGGCCTCATTCTCATTTGAAGATCTTTTTAAAATTCCAAGGTCGCGGTCACCTAAGTAGCGGTTTTTTTCTACGAAAATTTGCTAAAAATTATAGACTAATAAACCGCACATAACCTCTATAACTAAAAATCTTGCAAAAACATCAGAGAAGTGGTCTATTTGAAATAAATTTGGTGCAAATATTTTAGTAAAATGAAGGACAGTGGCGGTTGAAACTGAAACTTAAGGCTTTGTAAAATACACATCGTAGATTTCTTCTGCATAACCCGTATTCATTTTAGGTTCTTTCACGTTTCAAGTGGCGACTTTTGGGAAAAAAAATTATAAAATTTTCAAAATAATTTTCTGGCGTTTCTTGACTTTTTGGCACCAAGGAAACTTAATCTTTGTCTATAATATACAATAGAATCTATATTCCGTACAAAATATGGTGGTCTTGTGCATTTATCTGTTCACCAGTGACACCCAATTTTTTCTTTAAATGCTCATAACTTTTTTTGCTTTCAATTTAGAAACATAAATTTTGGTACATAGTTTTCCTTGCATGATATGCCAAATTTGGTTGCCATAGCTTTGTTATTTCTGAATATAAATATTTTTTGAAAGAAAATACAACATTTTTTCGGGAAAAACTGGTCCGATTGTCCTGGCCAACGAACCCATTCAAGTCACTTGCAAAAGGAAGATACCTACCAAATTTGATCAGAATCTGCCCGTTTTGAGTTATCGGTATGATATATATATATATATATATATATATATATATATATATATATATATATATATATATATATATATATATATATATATATATATATATATATATATATATATATATATAAACATATACAGACTGAAATTGACCTCGGATATGGGTTCCAGGGGTTCTAGTTCGCGCTCATTTGAAGAAAGTTTTTCAAAACTTAAAATTTGCGAATTCCTCATTAGTGATTTTTTCTACGAAAATGGCAAAGACAAGCAACACTGATAGAACGACGAATAAAGTGTGGTAGAAGATGTAAGAAAAAAAGATGATCACTAAAAGACTTTGAGAGTAAGAAGGCGAACCGTGTTAGCCATATTTTGGGACATAATGGCTTTCTCAGAACATTATTTGCAGGACACGAGAGAGAAAAACTTCTCGAAAAGCTGACATAATTTGATAAACTTACAATGAAAAGAACTGGGAGATAGACAGTCATTGCACAGCGTAGTAAAGAATTATGCGGTGGTCATAATTGTGACATCGCCTTGATACTATGATGATCGGAAATCACTTCACAAGTTTGGATTTCTTGCCCAACTCATGCCTCTTGAGGTCCAAGCGCGAATTAACTCGTTACTTGCTGCATGTAATAAATATTTTAAATAATTTTAAAGTGTGGCTTGTAACACTGAGCAAAATCATTTTGGTTGTTCATATAAGTTAATATTAATCTGATTTGAGAGAGAATGTATTGAATTATTTCGATATAATTGCATTTGTAGAAATTCGTTTAAATGTATACTTTCAAATTCAATGTAAAAATACTGGTTATATATTGCAGTCAACATTGTGCAAAAAATCAGACCACCCACTAAGCGAGAACTGGATTGTGACGCCACCGCGTTGTAGGACATGCTTGTGGAACTAATAGCTTATACATACACTTTAAAATATTTTGTTTCTATTTATAAAGCGTGTAATGAAAGTGTAATAGAATATATAATATAGATAACGATGTACGTAAACTAAAAATCTAGTTAGTCAGTTAGTTAAAATGGATTAGATGGACAGATGGACTCTGAAGCTCAAGTTTATTAGCCACAGATTTTAGTGAATTTTCTTAGAAAAAATTCACTAATGAGGAGATCCCGACTTTTCAATTTTGCAAAAATTTCTGCAAATGAGCGCGAACTAGGACCCCTAGAACCCATATCCGGGGTCAGTTTCAATTTTTATATGTATATATATATATATATATATATATATATATATATATATATATATATATATATATATATATATATATATATATATATATATATATATATATATATATATATATATACGTAAGTTAACGATATCAAAAGAAAACTATATACCAAAATTTATATTTCTGTTGCAAGAAAAAAAGTCATAAAAAATATTTGGTGCCAGATCATTTCTATGAAAATTCACTACCATAACGCACTTGCTGCGTCCAGACTTTTTTCTAATTCAGTTTCGAAAATACTACCCTATCCTCCGTCATGATCTATTGTGATGAAACATAGATTATCGGAGAGAAGTGTGACTATCTACAAAGTTAAGCGACTTCTTTTACGGCCAAGCAACCTAGTTAATTAGGAAATTGATATTTCCATCATGATTTATAGAAGTAGTTGAACCGTAAAAAACGAAACCATAAGAATTACGTGAAAAGATAAATTATTTATACGATTTCCTTTTGTGAAATGAAAAATGAAAATTTGTTGTAATTAGCGATGAGTATGCCATACATCTCAGGCTACTTTTAGTTTAATAAGTTGAATGCCGTGATACGTAAACTTGATAGACTTTTTTAAATTGAACATCGGCCTATTTCCGCGACTATGCCCATTCACCGCCGCCAGAGAGCAGTTTCACTTCACCATCCTGGAAATTTTGCCGTTTATGTCAGAAGGGTAGGGATCTTGAACGTGCCCAACAGCGCATGGACACGGGATCTACGGCTATACGCCTCCCCCGAAGGGCGGAACGTGCAGACATTCAACTTGCTCAAATACAATGCCAGAACCTCGGCTGATGTTAATTTATTACAGTTTGTACTGAAAAGGTGAAAAGGAAACCTTGGGAATCAAACACACAAGCCGGATTCACCGAATGATTTTTTAACAAACTTTCGTGAAAAATATCGCTTTGGGGATCCGACTATAAGAATTATATATATATATATATATATATATATATATATATATATATATATATATATATATATATATATATATATATATATATATATATATATATATATATATATAATTCAATGATATCGTGCACTTTCAATGCCTTTGTCTAAAACCAATTTAAAAAAAAATTCAATAATCAAGCAAACAGCATTTAATATAATCGATACTCTGTTAAAATAATAGAATAAAATGATAGAAAATGTATCTCGTCAACACTTTCAGACTAATGCTTATGCGGTTGGTACTTGAAGTGGAAGAATGCCTCTTTGTAATTTTTCTTTTAGGTCAAGTTCATTACCAATTTCCCTAGTAGGGATAGTCAGATGAACATTAACCAAGACCAAAACCTTAATCAAAATGGAATCAAAAACGTAAATAAGTTAAAAGGGAAATTCAGTCAACGGTGAGATTTGAAACCGCGTCCCTACGCTAATCGGGGATACTAACTGTTACACCACGTAATGCTACTGGCAAACTGCAATGAAGAAATCTAGATAACCGATAATGCTCTTAAGTTATTTATTTGTAATATGTAAGGTCTTTAGAGGCAGATTTTGCAGTTCTTTTAACAAATGAGAAACGTAGCATAAATTTAAAACATTCTAATACACATTAAAGATAAACATTGTCTGTGAAATTTAATAGATTTTGTTTAACGCATACAATCTTTTGGTATTGCGTCTTCTCTGGCTTTTAGTGGCACTAAAATTTTGCTTCATCTTTTTTTTTTCTTTCAACATAGAGACCTAAATTTTGGTGCAGCGTCTAGCTTTTACAACATAAACCAGCTTGCCAAACGTGGTTGCCATAGCTTTGTTATGTTCGGAAATATGATTTTTTTCCAGAAGAAACCTAAAATTTTCCCGGATATATATATATATATATATATATATATATATATATATATATATATATATATATATATATATATATATATATATATATATATATATAAACATATAAAAATTGAAACTGACCCTGAATATGTGTTCTAGGGGGCCTATTTCGCGCTCATTTGAAGACATTTTTTCAAAATTCAAAAGTCGAGATCTTATCATTAGTGAATTTTTTGAAGAAAATTCACTTAAAACGTGGTGTATTTTAAATAAACTAGTATCTTAGTAAGGTAGTACAATAGTACAAATGAATAAAAAAAAAATATCTACTTAGCGATTCAGTGTTTATTCAGTTAGCTTGTGCATTAATTAAACTTGACATACATTTGAATTCTAGGACAATTAACTTTACTACCTAGAATTAGTGACATTTTGTATGAAAATATACAAAGTTGAGAGTAACATTCCACTGAGTAAATATTATTTAACAAATGACTTGCGACATATTTACTTTAAGATTATAATAATTAATATCGGCATCTTTGATGTCGCAACTAAAAAAATTGTACTTTAATATTTTCTGTATTGTCATTGTGTAAAATTATTTGCTATTCTTAGTATTTTCATGATAAAATTGTCAATTCTTAATAGACATGTGTGTATTTATAGAAGTTATACGAAATGATTAGAATATTGTGGTTAACTACAACATGATAACAAATCTAAATTAATTAAAATGTTGGTATATAATCTCTTGTAATGAAAGCCACAATATTCTGCGAATTGTGTAAAATACGCAATTCCTTTAATATGACAGTACTTGGTTAATAATTATTGTTTCCAACATATCTTTTTATGAATATAAATTAGGTTTAACTTAACCAGGGGCTTAGTTTACAAAATTTGTAGCGAAGCAAGGGTGGGGGATGCTAAAATTGATATTTATATATGCAGGGCGTCAATTTTAAAACTTCCTACTCTTAATACCTCTACATTGGTATGTATTATTGTAATTCCGCGAGTCAACTCGATTTTGTTATCTACGGGGACAGTTCTATGGGGTACTAACCTTGTTTGTATGTCAAGCCCCATACTTCCTAAAATCTTAGTAGGAAACAAAGCAAGCTCGTTGAATTACCTTTACGATGTTTTTAGTGAATTTTCGTCGAAAAAATTTGGTCGGCGAGATCTCGACTTGTGAATTTGGAAAATATTTCTTTAATAAATGTGTGCTAACCCATATTCGGGGTCAGTTTCAATTTATATAACATACACACACATACACTCACACACTCACACACATACACACACACGCACGCACGCACGCATGAACACACACGTACATGCGCGCGCACATATATAGGCAAAAAATATGATGTACTATTTTTTTATTGAAAATTATCGAAGTCAGCGATCGTACGCACGCCGTTGTTAAAGCTGAAAATTATGCTGATATTGAAAAAATATGCATCTTTATTAACTGTCTGTCTACGTATTAAATATCACTGGAATATCTCAGGCTGTTTGGAAAATATAAATTAATTTCTATTTTTTTCCTAAAACTTTAACAGCCTGTAATTTTGTAATGGAACATTTTTGGACCAGATCAAGCAAACTATCGTTGATTTTTCATGTAGATTCATACCCTTAAATATTCACATATCGCTAAGAAACACCTGTAAATTTCGTAAAAAATGGCGTAGATTATTTCTATGGAAATTCACTACCATAACGCATTTACTGCGTCCAGACTCTATCTAATTTTGCTTTCTCTTAACCAGTTATATAAATCCAGAGTTTTTGTAAAATATATGACAGATTTTACAACCAACTGTTGGAAAATGAATGTATTCCTATCTTTGTTGTCAAAAAAGTTTGTGGGAATTAAGATATGCTTACATTTCTAATGAATATGTTGTTAATTAAAATTTTTCCAATTTCAGGCCAAAATGCCGGAGACATCAACTGCTTCACAAAACGAAGATAGGCCACTATCCCTATCGCGTCGCGATTTTCCTCTTCCGTCGCCTGGAAGTAGACCTTCCTCAGGATCTAGAAATGCTACAGGATATGATGGCCAACTTGCATATCATCAGCTACCTCTACCAGGTACAATGGGTCACCACAGGGAATCATCAGCTTTTGTTCCAGTGGTGCCTTCACGAAACATCCATCCTATGTTGTATGCTGGTGAAATTCATCCAATACTGGGTTCTGAAATCATACGCGAAAGCAGGGAAAGAACTGAAACAGGGAAAAGTGGTGAAAGTTCCGCGATGAGAAAATCTAGCTTTGACTTGATGGCTATCATGGCTGATAAAAGAAAAGAACTTCAGATGCGTGAAGAAGCAGCCTGCGTAGCAGCCGCTCATGCTGCAGCTTTGATGCTTCCACACAGATCAGCACCGCCGCCTGGTTTGCTAGAATCATCGGGATCTTCACAGGGACATCCGTATCCAGGATTTCTAGCTAACAGTACGACGAACCCTGCGTTTTCTTTTCCGGGTGGCAGTGCTTTATCGGTGTATCCGGGTCCGCCACAAATGCACGCTCACCTTGATCGTCGATTAATGAGAGCACCTGGGCGGGCTTCGAGACCTAAAAAACAATTCATATGTAAATTTTGTAACAGACAGTTCACTAAAAGTTATAATTTGCTGATTCATGAACGAACACATACAGATGAAAGACCGTATTCTTGTGATATCTGTGGCAAGGCCTTCCGTAGGCAGGATCATCTTAGAGATCATAGGTAAGTTGCTCTATTCATAAATCAATTAAATAATGTTAATTACCTTTATTATTTTTAACATTTTAAGTAATTACCAGTATTAGTATAGTATAAGTTAATGGATATACCTACAGGGTGATTCCAACTCAATAATCGAGCTGTATATAAGGAGAAAGCACAACTGAATTCGAAAAATTTAGGTTATAACTTTTTGTCTTGAGCTTTCTATTTTATTAGCGAATTTTTATAGAGCTTATGAGGAGATCGCACTAAAATTGTATTTTAATTTCTTCAAATGAGCGCGAATTAGAGCGCCTAGAACCCATTGCCAGTCAGTTTATATTTGGATATGTTATATATATATATATATATATATATATATATATATATATATATATATATATATATATATATATATATATATTCAGAATTCCTACTAATGGTTGACAGCATATAGCATGATATTTAGGTAAAAGTTTACTTTCCGCACATGTGTTCGATTTTTATGAAATTTTGTATACAGGCGTATTTTGGGGTATAGGTGACGAAAATCGCAGCAGAAACGAGGGCAGAAACAAACTTTTGGGGTTATTCGGATTTTTTTCTAAGAATGGTCCTCACTTTTGCGCATGTTTTGGAGCGTAACGCTCTTCACATGACCGATATAAATATACTCATGTAATGCTTTAGTACATTATTTCACTAAACATATCCACCATTTATGGGTTTCACGTTTAGTGTTTGAAAATTTTTATTACTAGATGACTTCTGGTTCTTGCAATATTAAAATGTATGACATGAAGTTGGTTTTATATGTAAATATCAACGTCAACTTAGGATCGATTATCGATCAAAAGAAGGGTAATCTACAGACACGTAAACAGTATAGGGCGTGCACTAACTATATGAAAATGAATTATAATAGAGGAATACACCCTTCTTCAGCTTGATATAAAACGAACTATCCCCGAAAATGTGTAGAATATGACAAAAACATGTCGCAAAAGTAAGTAGAACTTACGTTTTTCTACAAAAAAAAAAATAATCCAAATAACTTCAAAAGTTAGCTTCTGCCCTAATTTTTGTTGTGATTTTCGTCATTACATCCTAAAACACGTCTCTATACAAAATTTCATACGAAGCGAACACATGTGCGGAAAGTAAACTTTTACGTTTACTGTTTAAAAAAAGTTTAAGCTTGTGCTTGTATATAAAATAATTTAAAAAAATCCATGATATAATAAGTACACTTGGAGAAACCAAACACCACAACACATTTTAAAAGACCTGACGATCGTTTCACTAACCAAGTTAGCGTCATCAGAGGATGAAACATTCTGAATGTTTCATCCTCTGATGGCGCTAACTTGGTTAGTGAAACGATTGTCAGGTCTTTTAAAATGTGTTGTGGTGATTTGGGTTCTGCAAGTGTACTTATCAGTGCTCATCACAGGTTCCAATCTTCACTTAGTCCATGATATAATAAACGCCAAAAACCAACTAATATTGTCATTTTTGTAATTACAAGAAATCTGCAAACATATCGGATTTCTATTTCGCTGCAAACATTTACCCAACCATTGTGGAATTCAAATATTTAACTTGGATCAATCTTGGTAGGCAACAAAGCCTATAAAAGTCGTACCTACGTTGAAAACATGTCAAGATATAAATGTAAAATGTGGTTTACTAATGTATATTTCAGTTTACGTTATATCCAAAACCGACATAATAACATTCTTAGTATGTCCCTTCTGGGACATAATATGAACTGCAATTTATATACTTTTCAAAGTTGAGAGAGAATTATTTTTAGTAATGAATTTACTTATTTAGCTAGGTGAGTGATGGTCTTATTCACATATTGAACTACAGTTGTGCAACTTTTCAGACCAAAGTTACTATTTTTACTTACAGAATAGTTGAACGTTACCTTGGAATACTCCAAAAACATATCACCACGATTTTTCAAGTAGCTGCCATTTTATTATTGACCAAATGATTTAAACTTATTACAAATGCTAGCGCTACATATATTTGCTAAAAAAAAAACTGAAGTTAACGTTGCTAGATGGATGAGGTTTTATCAGATTTCCAAAATGCTCGATTTTGAAATATACGTAAATTTCAGTTTACAATGCCAGTTAGAGGGCTGGGAAGATTTTCCAGTAACCTTGATATATCAATACACACTGTCTACCTACATCACATACATTTATTATTAAAAAAATATTAATATTTAGTAAACATTCTTTGACATGTTTATATAATTTAAAATTGCAAATATACCAGCCCAGTTGATTTAAATCATTTGATTTTTTCCTGTATTATGCATCATGAACAAAGAAAAATATTATTTTGTAATTTGATAGAATGCAATGTTTCCTTTCCACTTGATGTGACATCACTTATGTAATAAAAGAGTCATGGTAGCGTTCATGTGTTTTGTTAAAGACTCTAAGTTAGCTAGGCTTATATAGCTATTAGTAAAAAGATGATATTTTGAAAATTGGCCTTTCCAATAAATATTGTACTAGTGGCAATATACTATATAGTCTTAAGGGATACTAAATAAACTTAGCAGATTAATGTGTAGTCAGGGAGATAAATAAGTTCCTTTGTGTATATATATAGCTATTAGTAAAAAGATGATATTTTGAAAATTGGCCTTTCCAATAAATATTGTACTAGTGGCAATATACTATATAGTCTTAAGGGATACTAAATAAACTTAGCAGATTAATGTGTAGTCAGGGAGATAAATAAGTTCCTTTGTGTATTTCCTTGTGTTAACCTAGTTTGACCGCAGCCTCCCCAGTATGTTAAAAAGTCACCATGACAGGCTCCATTGGTGTGAAAAGTGTCCCAGTGTTTATCCTGCAGCCATTTGTAGTGTAGATGTGTGGGTGTATATGTAGGTGTGCATTTTCTGTCCTGCACCTAGTGTTAAGTACTGGACGTATAAATCCTGTTCACGTGAGTGCGTATACATGAGTGTATTTGCGCTCCGGTATGTGTGTGAGTGCATATATATCTAAGTTTTAATTTTAATATCTGTTTTTAGTAAGCAGCCAGTTTATAGAGAGATAAAAGAAATAAGTTAAAAGAGCTTGTTAAATTAGCATTCATAAGATAGGTTTTGCCATTGTGAAAAGTAAGGTCAAATGCATATTTGTTCATTTTGAAGATTGACAGTGACTGAATGAGCCAGTTCTCAAAGTCAAAAATCGGATAAAAAATAAATCAATCAAATTGCAAATCATATGGGCCTTTTGTTTTATTTCTGACATTGGTTACGACTTACTTGTCGATTTTTTTTCACATAAAACACCCTATATATTTTTATAGTTTTGGACTCTATATAACATATTTATTTCAAAAATTCAACAACACACTTGGGATAAAGATTTAGAAGCTAAATTGCAACAGGCATTATAAAATGACAAATGCAATCCCACGCAGTAATGATTAATATAACTTTCGTTTCTCACAACAAAGGCAATAACTTAGTGCAACAAATAACATTTATGTTTCTTGTCTTGCAAGAGTAATTGATTCGGGGCTAATTTGCTTATTTGTGATAAACATTTTTAAATTGATCTGTTTGTCAATACCTTAAAGATTTAAAATTCTCATAATGATTGGGTATGGTGACAGTGTACAAACACAAACTGAAATACTTATTAATAAACATCCAAATAGGGTAACCGTTTGATCAACAGTGAGCCAAATAGAGAAAAAAGTCGAGAAATGGATACTATTGACGTCCAATCAAAAACAATTCGCCATGCTGTTAAAGGAGATTGCCAAATTCAACGTCTTACTGGCCACTGGAAAATTCCCACAGTAGTGTTTGCCAAATTAATCGAGACTAAGATATCCCGTTTGTCAGGACATAAAATATTAAAACTTTAAAAATGACTTCGCTTTAAGGTACAGCTTGTGAGAGAGTGGGTAAGATCTAATGATGATCAAACCAAAGAATGAAATTCCTGCAAATGTTAATGGAAACGCATTATGTTAGTTCTTTGCTTATAAAGAATATACATTGGCGAATCCACTTCCATACTAAAGCGAGAAATTAACAGTCAAAATTTGATATACTGGGCAAGAATTATGAGTGGACACGAGAGCGCCATACATAATATTCAAAATAAAAGTTAATTGTGTGGGCAAAAATATTTGGAAATGAAATTATTGGTCCCTACTTTGTTGTAGCTACTTTATTTCGAACCCAGGATCTACAAATTTGCAGCATTCACACATTTCTTCATTCGTAAAATTTCCGATATAGATAACTCTGATATTCGAAATGATAACTTCTAGTGTCAAAAAGAGGTTTGCCACACTTTATGCCAATAATGCTCGACATTATCTTGTTAAACAATTTTCAAATAGGTGGATTCAAAAATGTGGTGTTATCAAGTGGCCAGCAAGGTCATATACCTCACCCTGCTTTTTTGCTGCAGAGTCTGAAAAACTTAGTCTTCAAAATAAAACTAGGCTATATTGAATAATAAAAAAATAATTAGTAAATAATTTAGTAACACATCTGCAGAGGTTGTAATTGGATTCCAGCAAAAAAATTAACTACTTATGATATTGTGAAGCCCGAGAAGGCCAACATTCACTTGGTGACAATTAAAAGGAACTAAATCGCAAATTAAAAAAAATGGGAGTCACATCTACTGATATGTTTTAAAGTATTTATGAACCGTTTGGTAATCAAAGGAACTAACTAGCATTAGCGATAACCTCAGAATAAGCACTTGATAAAAATAGTTCTGTGGAGACGAGAACTGAGAGCCGGTTTCTTTTGTTATCCACTGAGAATCAGACAATTTCTTTTATATTCTGTTGTTTACATTTTAACCTATAAAATACCATATCACTTTTTATAACGATTCTTGCTGTAGTTTTGAAGCTTCTGTTAGTTAATAATAATTTAAAAGAAAATAGTACACAAGAAAGAAAAAAACTGGCGAATACCCTCTTATATCTTTCGTTTGTAGGCAATTTTATTACCGTCCGTTACTAATCAGTTCTTTATTTGTAATCATTTGCTGTTCATTTTTCACTGAAGTATTATCTTAGGTTTACAGAACTAGATCAGATAAACTTGTTGGGAGAATTCTATGATTTTGATACTAAAAATGAACTATAAATGCACTTAGTTGACTATCTTGATTTCGTATTAATTACCGATGAGGAGCCATCCAAAAGCAGTTCTCAGTTTTTTTTATTCGTCTCGAAAAGGCACGTACCTGGATATACCTCGAATCGTTAATAAACTTGTATGCTTTACGCAAAAACGCGTATTTGGAACTTGTGCCATTACTCATGCAAAATATTACTCCACGAGTTCTCTTTTAATGCTAAACATTATGCTGTTTCTGGTAAAACATGTAAACAAATTTACGACCAGCTAGAGTATTTGGATAGTCGAAGCACTGCATAATTTGGCCAAAATTAAATATCCCGAAATCAAATTTAAACGTGAATTGTATGTTAAATATATCAATGAAATCTTCAAGTTAAGATCTGGTTGATCTCAAATTGGTGCCTGCTCTATATGAGAAGAATCCGCATTTAGCTTAAAATGTAAAAAGTTAGCTCTACAAGCTACAAGTTCACAAGAGAAGCAGAAAACTCGATAGGAACATTGAACCAACAAGAGAATCCATAAGCTGGTTTAGTCCGTCTGTGGTCTCTTTTCTGATTTAATGGAAAATCTTCCTTTACCGCATATCCCAGGACAAACAGAAGCGACTATTTCTCCGGAGTTGTCCTGTATTATCAAGGAACGGCGAGAAAGGTGTAATAAAGTATGCAGCTTTTTTTATGACTATGTTAATGATCGTGTACCAGAGACTGCAAAAAGTATATAGATTTTCTCCGATTCATACTCTGTCAAAATAGGAACCACACAAAGTCGTACAGACCAAAGACATAAAAGACTTCAACAAATGTGCCCGTTATTTTAGAAGAATACTTTATTAATCAAATTTTTGACACAACTGTCTTCAGAAAAAAACAGTGTTTTATAGCATTATCCTTCATGGAATATAGATTGCTTCGATTATCTTACGGGCATCAATGTATATTGAAGGTCTTCAAACTCATATTTTTAACCCAAAGCAACCAGGACCAAGACCTCCAGCATCAGGTATTTTTGAAACGTTAATTCCTACAAACTCTTAAGGAAAAGTGCCCAGCAACCAGCATAAAGTAAATGCGTGAGTAATTCACAGAAGTCTATTCCGGGAGAAAAGGGTGCATATCGTGAAATTCATGAAATTGTCCATCACTACCCCATAAGAACATTTAATTACTCAATTCTGTTACTTGATTTCTACCCGTAGTTATAAGAAAACTGTTATGTAAATTTGTAATTAGTTGAACATATCTAATATGTAATTCTATTTGCTATTTTATAAGTTTTACAGACAGGCCGAGGTTTGACAAAATCTCCAGGATATTGGAGGTGAGGTGAAACTACTCATAAGGTCGGTGATTGGCCATGATCGAGGAAATAGACCGACGGTTAAGAAAAGAAGAAAAAAACTTTTAACTCCCAACTTATTTAGATTCAAATGTCTGTAGTTACTTGCCTCTCAACTTTAAACCTTAAGTAGCTCTCAACTTTAGCATTTAGGTGTGGATTTTTAAAATCAACTTATCATCGAAAATTAGTTCTCTCATTTATGCTCTAAGAATGACAGCGACATTGGTTGATCTGAGGCATGCATCGCTGCTTATTTTTCATATGTCCATTCTCTCCTTAGCTACAGAATTATATTTTGGGGTGCATCTATCGAAGTGTCCAGAACTTTTATTTTGCAGAAGCCGTGCTTGTCATTTTTTATGTGAAGTCGTCTGAATAATGCAGAACAATATTCAAAGTGCATGGTATTTTCACTTTCCCCAGTTTGTGTATATGAGAGTGTCCGTTTTATCCAAGAAAATAATGATATTTTGGGTGAGTGAACAGTTTACTTTACCACAAACAACTAGTACAATGGTGCATAGAAGTCTTGTCCTTAATTCGCTAATAATCGTTCATAAGTTTTTATTAGTTACTTTATATTTAGATATTTGCTAATGATGTAATCTTCTTTTTGACTGTACACTTTGCTACCTGTGTGATATTTTAGTGTTTTGTGCGTTTTTTATTAGTGATTTTTTTTTAAATTCACTAATTATGAGATCTCGACTTTTGAATTTTGAAAAAACTTCTTCAAATGAGTGCAAACTAGGACCCCTAAAACCCATATCAGGGATCAGTTTCATTATATATATATATATATATATATATATATATATATATATATATATATATATATATATATATATATATATATATATATATGTATGTATGTATGTATGTATCACACCGATAACTCAAAAAATAATGCGCCGATTTGGATCAAATTTGGTGAGTACCCTCCTTTTGTAAATGGCTTGGATATGTTCGTTACCCGTAAAAATCGAACAAGGTTTTCCTGGAAAATGTTGGCTTTTCTTGTCTCATATCACAAAAATAAAAAGCTGTGGTAACGAAGTTTGATACGCTGGTTTCTGTCATAAAGGGTATTCTTTGTACCAAAATTCCGATCTCTAGGTTAAAAGGCAAATAAATTACAAGCCTCTGATTAAAAAAATTTGAAACGACAAAATTGATAATTCTGGTAGTCCTACATTAGCACATTAGCGTTTTGTAAGTTGAAAATACGGCTCGAAATGACTAACAAGTTCATAGATCTGTGTCTCAGCCGTCATTTTCCTTGATTTCGTTAAAATATGAGAAACAAATCAATTTTAAACAGAAATTGTATGGTGTAAATAATCAAGACGTTAGAAAATTAATATACTAGAGTATATACTTGTTAGTAGATAGATCTGTCATGTAGACAATGGCCGAAAGGTGAAGGACGCAGTGTGGATTTATTAATGGACTCCTATAACACGCATTCTTATCTTAGTTAGTAAATTCACTTTTTTTAAATTATTTCATTTTACCGTTGTCTGATCAGATTGTGTAATTCCGATGAATTTTTTAGAGAGTTTTTGTATGACAAATTCAACTAGGATGAGATGAAAACTTTTAGGACTTAATTCAATTTGAATAGCACATATGCTTGTTTGTTGCCCTAACTCAGTGAAACCGTTCCATACTTAATACAGCCGTAGACTTTTCCCGCGGCTTCATAAGTGCTTGTTCTTTTCTGCAACTGATTTCAATTTTTACTGGACGCAGCAAGTGCGTTATGGCAGCGAATTTTCATTACAGTTTCAAATTTCCATAGCTCAATTTGCTATTAACCTAACGTTCGTTGGCTACAATTTTCTATTGCCAGAGGTAGGGTAAAATAAGGTGAAGATGCCAGGTAAACCTCGGGGAACTACTCACCCCTGGTAACCTAATCGCAGTGATGCTCAGCTCAAAGCGGAACTGGGAGGAAGTAAGGACGACGGTGCTACAGATCATAGAAACGAAGAAAAACGAAGTGAGATTGCAGGACCAAGCGAACTTCCAAACCAATGAAACCTAGGGCGAAAATACTTGAAGCGAAAGAACAGAACAACATGACTCCTGAAGACATGCTCCGACGCGCTTCCAGCAAATGGAGGGGTTTTAGCTGGCACTACCCAGCGCAGCAGATACAATACTTCCCTGGGTGTCCATGATGGATTTCCCCTTACACAAAAAAAACGTTCGTTGGCCAGGAACCACTTTTTTCGTGAACATTTTAAGTTTATTTTGGGAAATTTTTCTGTACATTTCCAAACAATAAATTAATTTTGATAAAATATGGTAGATTATTTCTACTATATAGGATATACTCGTAACCAAATTTCATGCGTAGTTTCTTTAAAAAAACATATTAGTTATTAAAAACATGTTTATAAAAATTCACTACCATAACGCACTTGCTGCATCCAGATTTTTTTACTATGACGTGCTCAATGCATTTGATTGTGTGTTAGAATGGGCGAATAAAGTTTCTATGTATCTATCCATAGAGAGTCCGGAGGTACAAAAAGCTAAAAAATCGGAAATAAGGTTATATTTAAAAGGGCGTTAATGTCAGAAATGAAACAAAATACTAAAATGATTTGTCACTAGCTAATAACCGACGTGTGCAAGGATTTTTACTAAATATTATTTTTTCTGAAATAATTTTTGTGTACTTAGACACGGTATATTTCAAAAAATGGCACAAAGAAAATAATTGCAGCTTAATAATGAGGCTTATATCATGCTTTGATGCCTACCACATTATTAAACCTATAAGTATGAATTAAACTGTATAAAAATTATCAAAGAATTTATGTTCTTTCTGCTTATAGCAGCTTGATCAGAGATTTAAAGTTGCTGGGATTCTTTCCTCTCGTGTCCTCACCGCTAGAACCGAGAATAAAATTTTATATCCTGAGGAGTGCTCTAGTAATTTCAAGATGCACCAAGAACCTGTTTGTTGAAGGTTTCACAGTTGTGTGAGACACGTATGAGGTACCTACCTGAGCGATACAGCAGACGATGCTTTTTGTAATCTACTATCTCTTCGAGATATATAAGAATCTCATTCCAGTCAGATTCTAAGCAAGTAATTCCAATTAATTGCGGACAGGAACTAATTTAAACTAAATTACCTACGTTCAGGGACGTAACATTATTTTATAGGTATTCGTTGTTACAGATCTGTAAAAAATGTATACATTTTTTCGTATGCTTGTTGAACAACGTTCTGGAACCAAAAATCTTTGAAACATTTACCTTCCTTAATAATGTATAAATACCAATGGGTATTTTGTATTTGATCACCTGGTTTGCGCTACCCTTAAAAAACACAGTCTTTGTCAGAGAATTTTGATTTTATTTTAGACTTCTCCAATACAGTAAAATATATTGTGGTGAATTTATGGATATGTAGATTAACAATTTTATTAATTTAATAATTACAAATTATTACTTTAACCTGTTTTGATACAATTACAATTAAAATTAGTCCAATTACGCACTTTACTATTTTTGAACTGAAATAGTCGGGTTTAGAAAATTTTCAAGTTTATTGTTGTGTACGAGGTAAGTCACATCAAGTTTGACATTCGTAACGTTTTTATTTCATACAGACGTAGATTCTTTTTCTGTGGTTTCATAATAGCCTCTTATCTCGTTAATCCAGAGACAACCTTAAGTCGGTAGTTAATATTGAATTGTTAGGTCAGCCACAATCCATGATTTTTCGCTTTTGATTTAGATAAACTTATAAATAAAGACAGATTTTTTTAGTTCAAAATCCATATTTTAGGAAAATAAGTTGAGCATCGCCTTTTTGAGATGGAAATTAAACAACACTTTTTTGTAGTTCTCTTTTTTTAGCGAACTTTCGTAGGAGAAAAATTCGCTTTGAGGTAATCGGGACCTTAAGGATTTTACAATTTTCTTGAAATGAGTGCAAATTAGAACCCTCTTCTAATGTCATGTATATGTATGTGTGTGTGTGTGTGTTTGTGTGTGTGTTTGTGTGTGCGTGTGTGTGGCGCGCACCTTGTGAGAGTACGCCTAGGCCTTAGACATATGTCTCTTGGCCACTGGTTACAATAAATGTATATATATATATATATATATATATATATATAATATATATATATATATATATATATATATATATACAGAGGGTGATTCAAAGTCAAGCCTCACCATGTCAATTTCCCTTATTATCGAAGATGGAGGGTAGGTTTACTTTCTACAAAGTTGCAACATTTTGTACTGCTTAATAAACCACAGAGGAAAGCAACTTCCTGTAACTGTCATTCAAAAAATTGTCAAAAACGAAAAAAAAATATTTTCGATTTTCGCCGCTATCTCATTTATTTGAACTCGTATAAAAAAATAAGAAGCTCACTTTAGACATTTTAAGTTTTCTATCTGATAGCGGACTCGAAACTTTTCTACAACGTTTCGCCTTCTTTGGAACATCATCAACTTTCACATTTCTTATGGCGCCATATTAGATTTTGACATCATATGATTCCTGTTTTTTATATGAATGCAACAATGGATAACAATGACCCTACCCTCACCCAAAGGCTGCCATCCCTTGCCCACCGACGTGCCGTTGGTGACCTCTCTCTCTTATATATATATATATATATATATATATATATATATATATATATATATATATATATATATATATATATATATATATATATATATATATATATATATATATATATATATCTCCACGGGTACTGCTTAGAGGAGCTTTCTTCCATAGTTCTTCCACCTGCTGCCCCCAACAGATCTACCAGGGGAACAGAGCAAACGCACCATTTTACTGTCCAGGTCACCAGACATTGAACATCTTGTTATGTCCGCTCTTTTGTCCCGAGGACTTCCAAGTTGTGGAATTCCTTGCCGGCACATGTTTTTCCTTCTCCTCCAAACCTTCAAGTCCAGAATTAACAAGTTGCCTCTTTCCTACTTGTCGACACCCACGGTACGATAGTATTTATGCTGTGAGCCCTCGTGGTGTGGTGTTGAAATTAAAAAAAAAATGTAGAGAAATAATTTTTAACAATTGAACTTAACTGTCAAAACATTCAAAAGCACCTTAAGTTACCTCTTGACGTTGGCTGTGGAATTTAAAAACGTCAAAAAATATTTAAAATATTTCGTCAGCGGTGATAACAAAGGCTGAAATCACCAGGCGCCCACAGCTGAGTTTAAGCGCTTATCTGCTAAATACCAATACAGTTCAGCGGTTGCAGACTGATGAATGCACTGTTGACTTCAACCATCATTTTGTGACGTTTGTCTGTCATTTGATTTGATAAATCGGCAACAGTTGAGTTCCAGCAGGAACTTAATCACCATATATATATATATATATATATATATATATATATATATATATATATATATATATATATATATATATATATATATATATATATATATATATATATATGTAGAGCTTCAAAAAATTAAATAACAAACATTTATAAAAATTTTTGATCCTGAAATTTTATTGAAATTGATAAGCTTCAATCTGACATATGCAAGCTACCTGTATTTAAATAATGAAATAATCTGTTTAGAAGACTGAAATTACTTTCAACGAAAATTTAATAAGCATGAAGAAAGATTCATTAATTATTATTGCCCTTACTTGGTAAAACTGTTCCATACTAAATACAGACGCAGATACTATTTCTTTCTCTTTCTTCACAAATGTTTGTTTTTATCTTGATACTGTCAAGCAGCGAAACCGGTTACAGAAAAGAAAACAAACTATTGTGAAGCCAGAGAAATTGTCTCTACGTCTACATTTAGTATAAAAAAAGATAATCACTTTTAAAAACAACCACCCCCTTTATATTTCCTTGACAAAAGCAACAAGACAAATTTAAATACATACATGCATATATATATATATATATATATATATATATATATATATATATATATATATATGTTTGCATATATCAGCTTGACCCTTATCAGCTGGAATTAAATTTGAACATCAAAAATGTTTGTAAAAGACTGTTGATATTTACTTTTTTCCAAGTTAACTTTTAAAACTCTTTTTATATATATTTAAAACATTTCTATTTTTCCTATGTAAATGGTATTTTTGATTCTTTGATGAAGGAATAAATAATTACGAAAACTCAGCAGTATGATACACAGTTTTATCTCAGCTATCGCACAATTTTTAAGCAATATATATATATATATATATATATATATATATATATATATATATATATATATATATATATATATATATATATATATATATATATATATATATATATGATGCATGTTTGTAAGAAAGAAAATCTAGACGCAGTAAGTGCGTTTTGGTAGCGAATTTTCATTAAATGCTTAAAATTTCAATAACTCAATTTGCTATTAACCTGAGGTTCATTGGCTAGGAAACCAGTTTTCTCAGAAACATTTAAAGTTTATTTTCAGAACATTTTTACACATTTTCAAACAACAAATTATTATGGTAAAATACGGTACATTGTTTCTACCATATAGGTTATACCGATAACGAAATTGATGCCTGCTTGCATTAAAGAGACATATTTGCTATGAAAAATATTTTTATGAAAATTAACTTCCATAATGCACTTGCTGCGTCCAGACCTTTAATATGCTAAGCATGCTTGCCATTTCATTTTAAAATCAGGTAATTTTTATTGTAAAACCCATTAGTTTACATTTTTAAAAAAATCTGCACTCCCATTAATACTGTTCAATAATATCTTTAAAAAAACAGATATAGTCACTAACTAAATTTCAATTAAATCTTTTAAAAAACTGAGATATTCGCTAAGTAAAAACTACGGTGAGCATATATTTAGATCTAAAGATTAGATTACGTGGTAGGAACTAAAGAATTTGACTGTTCTCGCAACCAATAATTTATTACTTCTTTAGAACCATACATACCTAGCTTGTTTACTTTTTGTGATTTATAACATTTAATTGTACTGTACTTAATGGCGATTTTATATTTTCAATTGAATAAATGAGTAAATACAAAGACATAATCTTTCCCACTTCGTCACGTGACAACCATAATTCCTGTAGTGGTCATGGCTTTGGTATGCAATTTGCGCAATATCTTCTGTCACAAATAATAATAATTATTATTATAGACTTAGTTTTGTATTTACAGAAAAAAAAACATTCGTGTAAACTATTGTTTCTTATCTTTTTTAACCAAAAATTATTTTGCCAGTAAAATTGGAAGAAAAGCTTGCATTTTAGCACATTTTCGTAGAAAAACTTCAGTAATGAGGAGATCGCGACTTTTGAGTTTTCAATTTTTTTTTGAAAAGAGCGCTAACTAGGCCCCCTAGAACACATATCCGGGGTCAGTTTACATGTTATATATATATATATATATATATATATATATATATATATATATATATATATATATATATATATATATATATATATATATATATATAACCTCAACAAAATTTAGTGACATAAAAATGTACGCCACTGACTGCAATATGATTTGTATATTATTTTGAGATAAAGAAACTAAAACTACAAGTTTTTTGTCTTTTGAAATTTCTCCGTATCTTGAATCGTTTACGCGGTAAAAAATAAGAACCTTCTTATGGCATGTCCATTTATCATACGCAGAAAATCACAAACACGAACAATAATTTTTGTTGAGGTGTCCCCTCTAATGCCAATGGACTTAACAATCTTTATCTAATTAGGGTCAAATCAGTCCATTATTACTATAAACAACGGTGCCAAATTTCAAAACAATCGGTGAGGAGATATTTGAATTATTTTTAAAAAATCGTTATTTTACAAAAAAATTTAACACCTTGGATCTTGGAAACAATGCATTTTAGCACCTATATTTATGCGAACTTTTTTTCATAAAATGACCTGGGAAATCAACCCCTTACATATTGCCCCGTTTTTTTTAAACACCCTGTATATATATATATATATATATATATATATATATATATATATATATATATATATATATATATATATATATATATATATATATATATATATACACATATAGGGTGCCCCATAATTAATTGGGCGTTAGCTAAGGGGTGATAGCTGGCACAAAAATATATTGGGCTCAACATGCCTTAGTAAAACGTCACTCTTTTTCGTTTCATAGGGTGCTTAGGTAATTTTTCTTAAAACTATTTTTTCAAATATCTGGAAAGTGATTCAACATTTTATCAAATCTGGCATGGTATTATTAGGCATCATGCGTCATACGATGACGGTATCAATATCACAACTGCTGGTAGGTGGCGCCACCGACAGTGGCGCCACCGACATCAACATTGGTTCATTAACATGGTCATAATTTTTTGTCCACCCTGAATGCACATTTTCGAACAAAAATAAAGAAAGCCCATTTAGTTTCACACAAAAAATATTACTTCTTTGAAGTCGAAAAAGTTGACCGTTTCCAAAATAAACGTACTTTTTCAATGCAAACCAAAAAATCTGTATTTACTTTGTTGCTAAGTGCTAAGTATGTTATGGTAGCAACTAGGCACCTGTTTACTGTAACTTGTCAAAATTGACTGACATTAAGCAAGTATCTTTACCTAATTGTCACTTTATTCTTCTTATTTGCGTTAAAATGCCGCGGCCGAATGAATTTTCAAAGTCACAACTTGCGTGTCTTTATGTCCAGGAAAATTTTTGGTGGCGCAGAGCAGCACATCACTATTTTAAGCTTTATCCTGTTAGAAGGCAACCAAACCATAAAACCGTTAACGCACTCTACGATAGATTAGGTGAAACTGACTCATTTCATCCCAAAAACAGAAATGCAGGAAGACCGAGTGTATGAATTGATGCTGGTATGGAAGACGAAATTATAGTTTGTATTGTAGAAGACGCGGAAACCAGCACAAGACGTGTTGGTACAGCAACGGGTATAAGCAAATCTTAGGTGTCCAGGATCACACGCAAAGAAAAGCTGCATCCGTATCATTTCACTTGAGTTCAGCAACTTTTATTGTAGGACTTACTAACAAGACTTCAATTTTGCCAATTTACGAGAGAACGCTATTTAGAGGAGGCAATGTTCTACAAGAAAATTATATTTACTGATGAAGCCTCATTTACCAGAAGAGTTACGTCCAATTTGCGGAATAGCCATACCTATGCGATTGGAAATGCTCATGATATCCGCGAACATCATTTTCAACATGAATTTTCAATAAAGATTTGGTGTGGCATTCTTAGAAATTGTATTGTGGGACCATTTGAACTGCCACCTACACTTAACGCATGTTATATATATATATATATATATATATATATATATATATATATATATATATATATATATATATATATATATATATATATATATATATATATATATATATATTACAGTGTATTGTGGCACCATTTGATTTGAACTGCCACCTAGACTTAACGGAGTAACGTATCTCTTGTTTTTGAGAGATAATATACCGATCATTTTAGAAGATGTACCTTTAACTTTGAGGAGTGACTCATGGTTCATGCATGATGGTGCTCCAGCACATTACATCCTAAATGTGCGAAATTATTTTGGTGAAATTTACCCTCAAATGTAGGTTGGTAGATAGTGTGCACCCATGGCCAGCGTGTAGTCCCGACTTAAATCCGCTAGATTTTTACTTTTGGGGTTATTTAAAGTCACTGGTCTACAAAGATCAAATAAAGAACCGCCGGCAATTATGGGAAAAGATCGTACAGGGTTAATAATATCAGAGCTCAACAAGATTCATTTTAAAGTAAGAGATAATTTTGATAAACGAGTGAGAAAATGCATTGCCGTAAATGGTGAACACTTTGAGCACTTACTCTGATTTGTTGTTGTTTTGCTTCTAAAGTTGCAGTTTAGATTAATTTAATTAGGTAGGTTAATGCAATTTGTAACAATCTTTCCGATATTCATTTTGTCAAAATTATTTCTTTTTAATTGATAGCTTTATAGATGTTTTTTTATTTAATGGCTTTGTTGAATTCTTAACAAAAATGTTTCTTTCGATAACGTACATTTTATTGTGCTACAAAGTATCTACAACAGATACCCATAATTTGCACTAAGATCAAAGCCTTCGAGACTACATAATGTTTGCGCATAATCGGTAATTTAATTTCATTGAAAAAGTACGTTTATTTTGAAAAGGGTCAACTTTTTCGACTTCAAAGAAGTATACATTTTTTGTGTGAAACAAAATGAGCTTTCTTTATTTTTGTTCGAAAATGTGCATACAGGTGGACAAAAAATTACGACCAGGTTAATGAACTAGTGTTGCTGTCGGTGGCACCACCTAGCGGTAGTGGTGACATTGATATCGTCATCGTTTTACGCATGACGTCTAATACTACCCCACATTTCATAATAATATGTTGAACCACTTTCAAGATATTTAAAAAAATAATTTTAAGAAAAAATAATTCAACTCCCTGTAAAACGAAAACGCGTAACGTTTTGCTAAGGCATGTTGAGCCCAATCGCTTTATTTTTATGCCAGCTATCACGCCTTGTCTATTATCCAATTAATTATGGAGCACCTTGTATACATACATATTTTATATTGTATACCGGTGTTCTATGAGAAAAGGGAAATATTTTAAGGGCGTATTCTGGAAGTCGGACTAAGGAAAAAAAAATATATATAAACATGTGCCGGAAATACGTTCTTTCTGAGTTACAGGTTGACAAATTAAAAAAAAAATCCGTTTTTCTTAAATATTTTAAAAATGATTTGGGATATTACATTGAGGTTTTCATATTATCATAACTGATATACAAAGATGTCTCTTACTAAATCACTTTTCAATCTTTCGTCAGGGGCGTACGTGACATCCAAAAATTAATTAATATTAAGAGAGAAAAAATACACGCCACTGTTTTTGATGAAAATTTAATTGTATTGTCAATTCAAAAAAAGTCCCTTGAGTTTTTCTGCTAAAACAGATCATTTGCCACTGATACATTTTAACAAAAGGTCTGGAAGTGATGCATGGAAAATATTAAATAAAATGGTTTGTATCAAAGTCCTAGATTTCTGCTTCATAAGTGTTAATCAACTTCATTTGATAAAATGTTTGCAAAAAATTCATTTGAAATAGAAATTATATGCTATGCTAAGACATAAATTTACAACAAGCATGTCAGGTGCTCCATAGCCCAGTTCATCAAATTTCACGTATGATACGTAAACTCAAGGAAGACGCAGGTTCTAATCCTACAGGTGTCTGAGCTTCCTTTTTTTTCAATTTCTTCAGTTTCTTAATCTTTTTTAACATTATATAACAAATATTTTTGTAAAAAAAATTAATTAATGAGCTGAGAACTCTTAAGGCCCTTAATTCAAATTTTAACAGCAGATTAGGTTGTTTTTGTTGCTCTAGCTTGATTAAATCTTCTCATATACAGCCGTAGATACTTTTTCTGTGGCTTCACAGAGTGCTTGTTTAGTCTAGTATTTTTTATCAAATAGTTGAAGAAGCCTATGTCTTTAGAAAACATCTCGAACATTTTTCTTCTATCACAAAATGGGTGTTAAATTGCTTTTCGATCACCTGAAGATTATAAGTCTAAGATATATGCCGCCAGGAGAGCATTCAAACGTTAGGTGCACTAGGAATAAAATGTTCGACAAGTGGATAATTTGACACTAAAGGCTTGGCCTATTTGATCAAAACGAATTGCTGATTTTAGGTCGCAAATAGAGGTACTAAAGAACTAATTTTTGATGTGCGGTATCCATGATAGTGTCGATAGAAAATATCTTTAGCCTTTATTCAAGAGTATAAGAATCTTTAGCCTTTATTCAAGAGTATACGATCGCCAGTGATAGATGAATATCCTATAAGGCTAAAAGTTCGTTTCTGATTGGAATCTAAGCTGAACTAGGTAGTTTTTAGTGATGGGTCGTTATTTAACTGTCAGCTATTTTTAAACGGTTACCGAGCCGTAACGGTAGCCACCAGTTATGGATTATAAAAATAGCAGCTCAAAAAATAACGCTTTTTACACTAAACTAGATTTATGAGTCGTGTCTGTTTCAGTTCTACTGCAACTAGTTCGGTTTCGATGAATAAACATCGGTTTTCATCGGCAGCTGTTTATTTAACTATTTAACGGGATGAATAGCCTTGAGATTGGGAATGCTAAACACGTTATTTATACTGTGTGCTCGCTCTCGCTAACAGCTTTAGGAACGTAGGATTTTCGGTACAATAAAACGGTTTAATTTTAATTTTAAGTTTAACCGGTTGTTGATGGGGATACGGCATACGGACACTACTACACAGAGTTATTCTGTTAAACTGAGAAGCTGTTATTTTTGAAACAGTTGAGTTTCCCACTAGTATGTAAAGCCAAATATTTAATAATAAAAAATGTTGGGTGAAAAGATGAATTTCTGTAAAAACGTGTTATTACTGTCACTATAGACAACGCAAAATAGGGTTAGTTCACGTGAAATTAAAGTACTTATTTATTTAAATTTATATACATTACCTAAGAAAACAGTTAACACGTCATTTTCGTTTGTCTGATAATAGTTATCAAATTGATTCAAAAAATATAATGATACATTTTTTAATATCTATATACATTTCAATATAAAAAATTAAATGAATATATATATATATATATATATATATATATATATATATATATATATATATATATATATATATATATATATGTATATATATATGTATATATATATATATATATATATATATATATATATATATATATATATATATATATATATATATATATATATATATATATACAGGGTGATTCTTTGGCGAAAAATAAGGGGTGTCTTTTTATTAAGTTTTTCTTGAAACCCCTTCTCCTCCAAGTTACAGCCCTTTGAAATTTTTGAAACTAATTTTAAAACAACGAATAGTAAAATAAGTAAATAAACAATTAATACTATATATCTTCCAATTTTTTTTAAAACTCAAACTCTATTTTTATACTGTTTCTTTACCGAAATTTTATTAGCTGCGTTATGTTATGGAGTTCTTAGAATCGCTCCCTGTGTAGCAATAAAAGTTCTAACGTCTAACGTCCCAAGACGTGATAAATAATGATATTTATTGATTCTTGCTGTGGCATTGACATTTACGTAAAGACTCCTCATAAAATAAATTTGTTAGAAATGACTAGTTTATAATTCCTAAAACATCTAAGTAAATACTAATATAAGACACCTTTCTGATTTCTAAAAGTTTCACTTCAGAGTGGCAAAAGATTTACGACACGCTTATTATAATTTCTTAACCCTTTGTTTCCTTTTCATATCGACAAAATTTGAGATTTATACACTACGTGAAATAACGGGGTAAAAATACAATGCATTTATACTAGTGTGCTCGCTCTCGCTCACAGCTTTGGGAATGTAGGATACTATCGATCGACTATCCAGTTTAAAATAACTGAAGCCGTTATTTTCAACCTTTATTATTAAATAACGTTAACGGCTTCAACTGTTAACAGAAAATAACTGTTTTTCCCATCACTAGTAGTTTTTGGGGTAGCATCCGAGACATTAGAACAATGTTGTTACTGTGGGCATATCTGTCCATTGCACCTAAAAAGCTGTTGTCATGGAAATATACTTTTAACCCGAAATAGAAATCCACTGTTTTGCAACGAATACCTAGTGACGGTATATTATGCTGAGGAAGGAAAGATACACAATTGATATGTTTTGTCTAATTGCCGATGAAAGCGTGGGCAAACGAAAGAAAAGTAGAGGCACTTGCATCCACGGTATAGAGAACATACTTCGATCATATATACACGAAGAAATCAAAGTATTCGACTTGGAGATGTCAAAGGTAGGACTTTGTTTAATATAATTATGGGTTAAACTCTGTCAAAGACCTTAAAAAATCTTATGTAAATGGTGTTTGTTATTATCTTACTTATGCAGGCTGGTCCAAAAGGAATTGTACACAGAGCAGCAAAAGATTCTTGACAGCAAAATACTGTGATTTAACCAACTCCCTCAATCCAAAAGTCTAAATTAAAAGAGATGAATTGAATTGAAGTGAAAAATTGAATTTAGATTTTCCCTGATATTTGGAAAAGTATCTTAACATATTATCTTCAAAATCGGTTCAGATTCGTCTTTCAAAATGGTTAAAACTAATTTATTTTCAGGTAGCGCCAGCAGTTAGAAGGCGCTGCTTGCGTTACCTTTTAAATTATAATTTTTTTGTTAAACTGTGAATTATAATATAGTATTCTTTCGTATTTTTTAACAGAAAAAGTACAATTGTTGAATGACGCAAAATGAACCGTTTTCGAAATATTTGCGACTTGAAGTAACTTCGGTAGCGTAAACCAACAACGATTAAGTATTTAGCATTGACTGAGAAATGACTGAGATTCAATCCGGATACAAAATACATTGTCAAACTTGGTAGGTGATAACAACTCTAAATGGCAGACATTTATAATACTAATAAAAGAAATTAATTTTTGAATTGTCTAAAAAGTGTAACGACAAAAACATTATAACTTATGACTATCGACTATTATTATTAGAAAATATATTATTAAGTACTTAAATATTGCACGACAAATGCTTAAAATAGTCACCATTACCTTTAATACAATTTTGATATATGCCTGAGAAGAGACTTTTAGGACACTTTAGATACTGTTTCTTCATTTCTAACTAAAGTGCCAGTTTTTTGCAATTTTCCGCATAATTGTTCGCGGGTGTTTATTGTGTCACTATAGACACTTAATTTAAATGAAGCACAACGAAAAAAGTGTGGCGGGCGAACATCCAGGCTACGAGCTGGCCACAATCAGCACCAATAACTGCCATCTTTAGGAATGCTTTTTATAAGATAATTTCCCACTTGAACACAGAAATGTGCCGGTGTACAGAGTTGCATAAATAACAAATTGCGTCTTAATTTAAGTGTTAATAATCAATGAGATTACTGAAACAGTTTTGTAAAGAATTTAGGAAGGAATTTCGATTCAGATTTGGCGGTAATTTATATGGATCTAAGAATTCAATAGCAAACATTATTGTTGAATTCATGTTGGAAAAAACGTTCTACTGCTACGTGATGATTTACAGACTTCCACATATGTTTGTTTCTGAACTAGAATACATTCGGCGTGCAGGGTAGCTTCATCGGTAAATAATATTTTATTAACAAACAGTGGATCTCCATTCTGTGTGTTTCTGAAGGAAAGGCAAAAATGGTAGTCTTGCTGGAATATCAGCTGACAATAAATTATGTAGAGCTGAAGTCATATGGATAAAAACATTTATCGTGAAATATCTTTGGAACCGATGATCTACTTAGATTAGCAGCTGAACTTATCCTTCTGGAACTAATTTCGGAATTATTCGATATACGAACAAAAATATGTTGTTCTCGTTAGAGTGATATTTTTTGGACGGCCTAAAAAATCTCGTTTTAAATGAAACAAACCAGTTTCAACTAATCTGTCGTAAAGATTTTTGAATAATATGTGATTCGGCTGTCTTCTGTTTAAATGATTTTTAGTATATATTTTGGACGCCTTGCTCCCATTTGAATTTGCTTGTGCATAAAAGCATATCTCGCATATCTTCATTAGAAAAACAATATTGACGTGGCATACTTTAGGTTATCTTGCATGAAAGCAATGACACCAAGACACGATCTTGACAAAAGGGTCATAAATTTATTTATGACAGATTTACCATGTGGTAAATAAAGTACGATCTAAAAACCTTTACGAATAATCTGTTGCTTTTACTTTTAATATCGTCAATATTTAGAAAACGGTTGATTTTCAAGGTCATTTAACAAGTATATATTTTTGTTAAGAAAATGCAAGATGCGATTTTTTTATCAAAAATTTCCTAACGACCCTAACAAAAAAGCGTTAGTTTAAGAAAGTTTTGTTCTTTCGAAAAGAAATATCTTTAAATAACAGACTAATAGTATTTTGTATCAAATAAGAGGTTCTAAGTATTCTGTAAAATTAATTTGATGGAATTTACATTATTTCGAGACTTAGCAGCCCTCGAAGTCCACCATTTACTTAATTAAAATCATTATTTTTTTTATAATTATTGATGCTGTTATTACTTGTATCTGTAATGAAACTTTGCATTGATCAAACTGTGCGCTTTTATTAGTAAATTTTCATGAAGACAATTTCTTACCCCTAAAGCGATCTCACCCAAAAACAATTCGAAGTGTTCCTTTGTCGTGTGCTAACTGGATACTAAATTTGAAGATTGTAGTATCTCAATGCGTTCGAAAGTAATTGCGCCTATTAACGGAAAGACGTACATGCCGACATACCGACAGACAAAAGCATGTTCATTCCAAAATCAAGTTTTCTATATGTTCTGAGCTGCTTACGCCGTTTTAGCAAAAAAAAATTTGAAATTTTTGTCAACAATAGTCCACCCCCACACATTCAGACCCAAATTTTATTTCAGCACAGAATACAAGATGTTTGATGAAATTAAAAGTCTTCTAATAAATAAACCCTTAAACGTTATATTACTCGAGTTTTAACGAAAAATTGTCAATTTTCACCAAATCACCCCCCATTCATTCCCTACCCGCTAAAGCGCTTTTACCCAAAAGCAATCCGAACCATTCGTTTGTAGAGTGCTAACTATATACCAAATTTGAAGATGCTATCTCAATTCGTTATAAAGTTATCTCATGGCCACAAACAGACATACAGACCGATAGACCAAAAAAATCGTTCCCAAATCATGTTTTCTATATGTTTTGATACTTTTTACGACGTTTAAGCGAAAAAAAAAGTTAAAATTTTGTCGCCGATGCGATACTTTCACAAGTTGTGACGATATAGAAGTAAAATGATCAGGTTTGTCAAAAAGAAATTAATTAGCATTTAAATCTTTTAAAAATGTCGTATGGCATGTGGACTACATGTAAACTTGTAATCGCCTTCATTAGGTTGTATCGAACTTCTGCACCACGTTAATAATCTGTTTCTTCATCACCGTGGCCGTTCTAAAGCGCTCATGCATTAAAATATCGAGTTCGACGACATTCTGAACAAGTTTACTACTCTTCGATCAACCGAGAAGATAGCCTATAGATGTTAATTATAATTATCGATTGTATGACGCATATATAGGATACATTCCTTGAAAATTAATTTTAAATATGGCTGGGAACAACTAGCAAAGATAAAATTTAATTTTCCCTGCTTTTACCAACAGCGTGTCCAACATGTTCATAGTTTATATAAAAGTTTAAACAGTTTATGGAGGTACCATAAAGTAGGACATTAAGTTTTTGATATTTTAGCGAATTTTCTAGAAAAAAAAGATTGTTCAGACTTGTGAACTAAAAAATTAAATGAACGCAAATTAGAATTTAATCAAACATGGCATGTGCTTTGCTTTGTCAGTTGTTTAAATAAGTTTGGTAGCTATTTCAATGGGACCAGTTTTTTCGAACAAATAATAGCCTTCGGTCGACAAATGTTCTTTAAAAATAATAAAGTTATTCTGATGTAATTTGGTACACATGCTTCCCGTATGGAAATTTTATTATATACCAAAATAAAGTTTTTTAGGATAATAAAAAACTCAAAAGATTTTAATTATGTGATGGGTGTTTTTTTCTTTAACGGTTTATCTCACTTAAAATCTATATTGGTTTCCTAACTTCTATCTAATGCTCTGACGCGAGATTTATCTACTGAGTACACCTGCTTCATAAGATGCTGGATGTAAATCAGCTTACGCCAAGGTAGACTTCAGAGTAGATATTCGAGTCCAACTAAACTTAAGGGCACAATGGAACTTTTCACTCTCTTAAATAGCCCTGCTTTCTGTATTTGGCCGGGGACGATAAGGATCATTAATCCGCTGTCTATTTACATTAAGTTATTTCCAATTTGTTTGGGGGGAATATTTGCTAGGTCAAGTTAAATTAAGAGGCAATGCTGAACACTATTCCACTGCAGATATGCGTAAAGTGGGAAGCAGCGCTAAGTGCCTCAAGAATATTTCAAGCGGGCAAATTCAAACCAGGAGATTTAATTGGCCACTTCAAGATCCTGGAAATTATTCCATTGGAATCACACGTCAAACCACCAGATCAAATGCCAGCTAAACCGAGCTTGATAGTTCCATATGACGTGGTCATAAATGACTGCCAAGTATAGGACAGAGACGGTAAAATGCTGGTAAACAACTCATCTGTATAATAGACAGACGGGTCTAATCAAATCGAGGGAAGAGGTTTGGGAATAAGAAGACCTAACACCATTCTATGGTCCAGAGCCCTATTGTGGACTAACAAAAAGCCATGTAAGAAGTAAACCTGATATTTGGGAGAAGCACCAAATGCTGTCATACTGGATGAAAATGCCAGGCTTAAAGCAGACAAAATGGTTCATCACCATTCTTTCTGTTTTGCTTCTGTTTTGTTTCTTTAACGTCGACCTATTTCCGCGACTATGGCCAATCACCGACGCCAGGGAGCAGTTTCACCTCACTATCCTGAAAATTTTGCCTTTATGTAAGGAGGGTAGGGATCTTTAACGTGCCCAACATCGCATGGACACGGGACCGACGACTTTGCGCCCCCTCCGAAGGGCGGAACGTGCAGACATTTAACTTGCTCAAAAACAATGCCAGAACCTCGGTTGATGTTAATGTTACTGTTTGTACTGAAAAAGTGAAAGGGGTACCCTGTGATCGAACCCAGTACCCTTCGGTTTAGAGGCACACGTTCTTGCCCCTGAACCACCGAGGCTCTTGGTTCATCACCATACCAACAAAGAAGTCTGAACTGTTTCTTAAATTACTGAACAGGAACAACTTGAGAAAAATTACGGGACTTTTCACAGGACACTCCCCAATAAGGTATTACCTTATAAAGATGAGTAAGGCGGACAGTGAAACTGTAGATGCTACAATGAAAGAGTAGACACAACAGAACACTTACTATGCGACTGCATGGCTCAACTCTGCGAAAGGTTCAATTACCTTCGAGGGGTAACTCTAACATCTCAGGAAATAGGTAGAATAGCCCCCAAAAAGATAGACTATATGAAAAATCTGAACATGTTGGGCAACTATTAGGAAATAGTCATGCACAAAAGACCCACTAGGGTCGCAGCGCTGAGAGGCCAAAAGTCTATACGACTCATTAAACAATCTAAACAATCTACAATATGAATTAAAATTGATTCCTAAATAAATTGATACATTAATTGGCTATCGGAGAAATTAATAAAGGTGCGTAAACGGTGGTCGGCGAGCCGGGATATAGATCTGCGGTGTGTCTAACACTTTAAAGCGGGACAAGCAAACGACAGGCGGACCTCGTAAATAAACAAGCACGAAAGTTTCAACTGTGTCACAGGCGACCTCTCAGCACACGTACTGCTACTCTGTTGTCGCTGCCCACCATCGCATCTCTTGACTTTCGTTAGCGCATACCTACCTTCTTGTGGACCATGCGATCAAAACTCTGGCCAGTGCACGGCAGTTGCTGTGTACATCTTAGAATTGAAATTAAAATCTAATTAAAGTCTAATTAAAAGTAGTGACTCCGCCACAATTAAAGTTCGACATCATAACGCACTTGATGCGTGTGAACTTTTAACAGTTAAACTATTAATATAGGTATTTTAACAATTGAACAAATAACAAAACATTTTTAATCGGTTTAGGTCTGAATTTCTTTTTGAGATAGTTCATGAAAAACAAAGCCTATGTGTCTTTAAAACATTATGAAATTTAGTGTTGTGCTATAAATTGGATGTTTAGTCGCTTCTTAAATTGTTGGCGGTTAAATGTCTTCCGAAATATTTCTGTAGAGGGAGCATTTCAAAGCTCAAGATGTTCTAGGAAAAAAATAGGATTGCTAACGAACCGTTCGACAAGTCAGTACTTTGACACTAAAAACATGCGTTTTTTAATAAAACGGGTTTTCTGATCAAATGTTGGAAGCAGAGGCATTAACGAAGCAATTTCTGAGGATCAATCTCGATGATACTATTGCTGGAACAAGCAGATATCTTCAACCTTTTCTCTGTGGTCTAAAGAAGTAACATTGTGATAGCTGAATCTCCTATAAGCTGAGCACCTCGTTTCTGAATAGTGTCTAGAATGAACAAGGTTGTCTTTGTAGCAGCACTCCCAGACATCAGAACAATGTTCTAACTGTGGGGGTATTGGTGCTTATTACAGCGTCAGAAACTGCTGTAATGAAAAGAAACTTTTAACTCGATACAGAAATCCATATGGATGGAAATCCTGCTCATTCTACTCGCGAAGTGGACCGAGAGTTTACATATATTTTCTAATATCGCTGGATTGGCCGTAATGTACCATGGCGATGGCCCCCGAGATCTCCCGATCTCACACCGCTCGACTATTTCCTGTGGGGACCACATTAAAGCCAATGTCTACAACAGATAAGTGCAAACAAGGGAGGAATGGGAGGATCGCTTCAGAACGGCATTTCACCAATTAAATCCTATTCACATTTACGAGGCTTGCACAAAAAAGTTTTCCTAAGAATTCATCGCTGCCTGCAGAAAAATGGGGGCCACATCGAGCATTCATAACATTTTAAGGTTTGTGTTTTATTTTACTTTGTACTTTTTAGTGAATCTTCTTAGAAAAATTCACTAATGGGGAGATGCCGACTTACGAATCTCGAAAAAATTTCTTCAAATGAGCGCGAACTAGGACCCCCAGAGCCCATATCCGGGGTCAGTTTCAATTTTTATGTATATATATATATATATATATATATATATATATATATATATATATATATATATATATATATATATATATATATATATATATATATATATATATATATATATATATATGTATCACACCGGTAACTCAAAAAATTATGGTCCGATTTTGATAAAATTTCGCATGTACCTTTCTTTTGTAAGTGGCTTGGTTTTCCGGGAAAATTTTGGGAAAAAAAATCATCTCAAAAATAGAAAAGCTATGGTAACCAAAGTGGGTACGTAAGTTTAGGATATTAAAGGGAAACTATATACCAAAATGTATATTCATATGTTACAAGAAGTTATAAAAAATATTTAGTGCCAGATCATTTCTATGAAAATTTACTACCATAACGCACTTGCTGCGTCCAGACTTTTTTATATCACTTTAATTAGTGGTTACTTTTCAAATGATTTTATATTATTTGTACAGACTAATTTTGTTAATTTTCATTTGTAATAGGCTAAGATCAGGTTCCAGCGGATTTTTCTAAGATTGCTTTTTTTGTTTAAATTTGCATTTAGTTAGTACAGTCAGGTTAGGATATCTGTCATTAAACACACGGCAAGTTCTTTGAATAATTGTTTGACATTCTCCATAAATTAAAATAAGTTTAAAATATAACTGTTTGAATACCCTTGATTTTCCATTTCGATCGACACAACAGAAAAACTCGACTAAATGGTTGACAGTTATTAATAAAAAGGTTTGTTGTCATTTCCATGGCCTGCTATTAAAAATATAGTATAATTTCCTCTAAATTTAATTAAAAGCCGCAATAACTCGACAAATATCGCAAATATGTATAGGAAATGCTATTGCAGTTTGAGGTGGAATTTAATTCTGCTTCAGAATATAATAGAACATTGTATTCGAAAAAATAGAGTTTTAATGGTCTGAAGTTCCGCTAAAACAAAATTAATTTTGGTCACCCTGAATGTGCCAATTCTAAAAACGGCACTATAAACATCAACATTTTTTCTATCTATGACCATAATACTAGCGCTTTTGCTTTAAAAATGGCGGCAATACATGTTTTTAAGTATCATGAGGAAAATCCAAAAATTTTGAAAGTCGAAAAATTCCAAAACATCTGTCTTAGGTATAGGGAATGCTACCGAAAGTCGCTCCAAAATAACGTTCGTAATTCAACAATGCAAAAAACCATACCCTTCCATTTGAAATAAAAAGTTTATGTCTGCTTCCAGCATTTCCGGAAGTACCGCCACCTTGAAAATATGTTCAATTAATAAATCATGGGTCGCTACTCGTATGCTGAAATTTGCAGAAAAATATTAACAAAACTCCTAATACTTTTAATAGACGGTTTCAATCAATTATCCTGTATATATATATATATATATATATATATATATATATATATATATATATATATATATATATATATATATATATATATATATATATATATATATATATATATATTGAAACCGACACGGGATACGAAAACAACTCCCACTTAATTGAAGAAATTTCGCTATCTTCTTTACATAAATTTGCTAAAATATAAGTTAAAGTAAATTTATGTGATGTGTAATGTTATAAAAACAAGTTGACAATAATACCGTTTATGTAAAGATATACAAATGAATTAATAAATAACTCAGCCTGCTACCTCTTATTGTTTAAATATGCAGCACTATAAATTTAGCACCACAGGAATCCATTATTTCATTATATTTATTTCTTTATTATACAACAAATTAACAAATCCGGTCAGTCCACTTACATTTCTACATCGTACGGTAGTTTATTCTGATTGAATTTGAATACTAATCACTTTTATTAAGTTTTCGAAATGACATTTGCGAATCCAGCTAATTAATTTATATAACTATAACTGTTATAAGTGACTCATTTCAAATGCTCATTTTCATTCAACTTTGAAATATTAAACATTTATTAAAATAATATAATAACAGTACGTACAAACTCCGCACGCAAAAGTGTTGAGACTTGCGCGGGGGAGCTTACATACACCTATAGGCAAGGGACACCACACACACCTCATCAGAATCCGGACTTTCCACATTCAAATGAAAAAGACCGACTGTCTGAATACGGGATTCGAACCCCCGACCTCTTAGTCCGATTCTAGAGGTTACTCGCCTCGCGAACTGAGCAATTCGACTTGTCGAAATTGATACTGTTATAAAATAACATTTTATGATTTACTAGCCTAAAACTAGACTTTTGTCTTTGATACGAGGTATCTTGTCCCAGGTACAAGTTCTTCAATTTGCCAGTTGTTACTCTCTTAACTCCTAGAATGTTTAAGCTGTAGTATTAAAATTGCACCTGTAATGTCCTTGGTGGTGACAAGTGGGCACCCGTATTTTTCGTTTCTGATACACACCTACAAGAGACGTAACCACAGCAATACGTCTCAACACATACAAACCTGGGTATAGATATGTCTAGCCAATTTTTTAAAATGACATGCTATCAAGGTATGGCATACTGGCAAGGCTAATAAGAACGAAACCGTGCTCTCTCTCTCTCTCTCTCTCTCTATATATATATATATATATATATATATATATATATATATATATATATATATATATATATATATATATATATATATATATATATATATATATATATAAACCATATATATCTTTTATGGAACTCAAAATGTATCGTATTGTATCCTAGCTATATGCATCCCCCTGGCATGGACATACACGAGGCAAGCGGCAAAATTTCCCGACCTTATATAGATATAGGGTATCGCAGCGTCTCAAAATTTTATACGACATTGGTTTAAGTCTTATTAGTCTCGGAAAAATAAACATGGATTTTATGTTAATTAGTTTTCTCCTATTGACACGTGTTCATCACGATGCCAAAAGTCACGAAAATTGAGTATAGAGCTGTTTTAAAATTTCTTACTCGAGAGGGTCTTTTACCTCAAATAATCAAAGATGGTGGTTGGGGTATACGGGAAAAACTCTCAGTCTTATTCTGTAGTAAAAGATTTGTCAAAACGGTTTTGAATTGGGCAGGAATCCGTGGAAGATTATGCAAGAACAGGAGGATCTCGTATTAAGCGATTAACGCTTGAAAGTAAAATAGTGCTGCAAATTGAATCATAACTTCCACATAGCTGTGATAATTTAATCTTTTCACAAAGATATTCTCATGGAACGAATTTAGGACCCATGACTTGACCACAAAAAAAAATCTTTGTATTTCTGTACCCATAAACTTTTGAAACGTTATATCGCCCGAGTTTTATTGAAAAAATGTAACTATTCACCAACCCTCTATCTATACCCTACCCCCTGAAGCATTCTTTGCCAAAAACAATTCGAAGCGTTGCTTTGTCGGGAGGTAACTGGATACCAAATTTGAAGATAATTTCTCACGTTCGAAAGTTATTGCGTCTATGAACAGACAAAAAAATTTTCGTTCCAGAATCAAGTTTTCTATATGTGTTGAGGCCGTTTACGTTGTTTTAACAACAAAAAAAAGATTCGAAATTTTTGTCAACAATATTGCACCCCCACACATTCAACCCCTAATTTAATTTCAGCACAGAATACCAGTTGATTGGTAAAAATACAAATTTTCTAATACATAAACCCTAAAACGTTTTATTACTCGAATTTTAACGAAAAAACGTCAATTTTCACCAAATCACCCCATTCGTCTCCTACCCCCTAAAGTTATTTTACCCAAAAGCAATCGAAACCGTTGGCATGTCGAGTGCTAATTATACACCAAATTTGAAGACGATATCTCAATTGGTTCTAAAGTTATCGTGGCTAAAAACAGACAGACATGCAGACTGACAAACCGACAGACAAAAGAAATTTGTGTTCCCAAATCATGTTTTAACTATGTTTTGATACCTTTTACGACATTTAAGTGATTTATTTTTAAATGTGGAAGTAAAAATTATAAAAAATGTCGCGTTTTCAAATACAAGCGGTTGCCGACTCCTCCACGAACTATTAGACGTGTATAAAGTTAGTGCAAGGTGGGTCCCCAAACATATTTCGCAGCAGTTCAGCACCAGCGTCGTGTTGAATGTGCCCGATTGTTTTTGGACCTCTGTGGAGAAAACCGTGTGGAGGTTTTGAAGACAATTCTCATAGGGAATGAAACTATGGTTTTTTACTATGATCCTTTGTGCAAAAGGGAGTCGATGGAATGGAGTCGTAAAGGAGAAGCACCGCCAGGACAGTTTAAGGTCTGTCAGTCGACAAAAAAAGTAATAGCTATGATTTTTTGGGATTGTGAGGGTATTCTTCTATTAGACTTAGAGAACGCAATACCAGAATCAACGGGGTAAATTATGAAATACTCCTGCATAAATTACGATAAAATATTCGGGAGAAAAGACGTGGGAAAACTGACCAGAGGCGTGCGTTTGCTCCATGACAATGTTCCCGTGCACACCGCTGGGGTTGCACAAGCCGCAATTCGTTATTGCGAACAAGTTGATAACGCTCCGTATAGTCCGGATATGGTCTCGAGTGACTACTACCTATTTGGAAATTTGAAAAAAGACCTTCGCGGGTGTTATTTCAGTGACGACGAATAGGTAAAAGCTGCATTTTGGCCACATTTTGAGGACAAACCTAGAGAATATTTTTTGGAGGTATCGAATTGTTGCTAAAACTATGTAATAAGTGCATGGATGTTAGAGGGGACTATACTGAAAAATAAAATTTTAATGTAAGTACACTAATTTTACCCAGTCACCCTGTAGGGTTAGCATTTTGTGTCCATTAGAGATGTTGCTTACGACACTGAGTTCTAACATCCCGTTATTGAAGAAGGGTAGATTTCTCATAAGGATAGCATTTTCAACTTACCAAACTGAATCCTCACTAAATACTTTGAAGCCAAGATAACATGTAAGTGAATAGACACAATATTTAGCTTGAACATAAATATGTTTCACTATTATGAGACTCATGTAATACATTGTTTTGTGTGTCTTGCAATTCTCTTTAATCCTGCATTATGTTCTTCACATTAATTGCAAATTTAAATTCAAAAAATAAATAAAAATGCTGTTTTTATTCACTTCATTCAGAGAGGTGAATAGAAACAGTCGTTTGTCAAAGGCATTTCTATTCTACAGCTTGCTGGTTCACTTGCTATTAAAGGGTGAACAGAAAAGTCAGTCAGGAGTATTAATATATTTAATGTATGTATTGAGAACAGAAATAATGAAAATTATTACGACGTAAACCCACTCAGATTACACCAAATCTATTATCTTTTGAAAGGGAAGAAGACAGAGGCGTCGATAGGTGGCATCGGCTTCTTAATGACATCTTTGTTAGCGTAACTCTCTTCATTAGTTGGTGTAAATGTATTAGGTTAGGTTAGCTTATATTGTGAGCAGTCCATGACGGTCCCTCTACTGCGATCTTAAGGTCTATTGGGGCTCACGTCTAATTGTCTTATATTTCATCCAACAAGTCCAACCGCTTACAGAGGTCCATAATTTTTGTAAACGAAAGTTGATCCAGATCTTGTGGTGCAAGTTGTCTTGGCAAGGGGCAGGTGCCTTGTGCTGTCGGCAGTTGAACAATAACATAGCACGTGGTCTGCTGTTTCGCCAGTCTCCATACACACCCGGCACTCGGTTTTTTGTCCGATTCCAATTCTGTGCATGTGGCGACGTAAGCGGCAGTGTCCTATATACAGACCGACCAGAGTTCTCAGTTGTTGCCTGTTTAGATCTAGCTCTCTTTTACCCCTTGACTCTGAAAGGCTATTTATGAAGACCTTAGAGTCTGCTAATCCTGGAAAATTTTTCTATTGTTGGGTTGTCTTTGCATCTATCCAGGTCTTTAAATTGCGTTTGCTGTGCATGAGAACATCCCTAGTATAGGTTCTGTTCCGATAAAGTCCTCCCGATCGGTGCTGTTCCCATATGCCCCAACTCTTGTCACCAGATCGGCTTTGGAGCCAGCAGGGATCTGCTCTCAATAGGGTCGTTTCGTTTCGTGCCCAGACCTCGCTTTCCGGAAGGACGGTCTTGAAAGACAGGCTTCTACTGATCTTAGTAGGCATCAGGTCTGATACCGTTCTAAAAACCCGGTGTCTCTCTCTGTCATCAAGGAGTCTGGTCCTTCCCTGCTGTCGGTCGTTTGTTTTAGTCTGTACGTTGTCCACCTAGCCTCTCTCGCCAGTCAAATGCAATGTGGCGGAATGTTTAGGAGGACTTCCATAGCGGCTGATGGAGCAGTGCTCAGCATGCCCTTTATCGTCAGACATGCTTGTCTCTGTAGCTGAGCCAGTTTGGCCCCCGCGGTACCACGAAATACCTTAGTCCACCAAGATATAGCTCCATAGGTTATTATTGATCTTATAACTACAACGTAGAGCCAGTACATCTGTTTTGGTTTGTTCTCCAGTTGCTTTCACAGATTCTTTGGCATGTCCACAGGGACACTGTGACTCTGCGGATTAGATTAACATGGATTAGTAGTAAGAAACTTTTTGTAAAAAAAAGTCTGGCATAAGCGTAATCTTGAAGCTAATTATTCTAGCAATGTAGGTATATTCTATATGTGTTTTTGGATTTCCCATAAATTTTAATAACTAAAAAATTACGAAATAGAAGACAATCGTTGATTTGTTGAGAGTCGCTTGAAAACACTCCTGGGTTAGTAGATAAAATGAGATCTGGTTCACTCTCTTGAATGTAATAATCTGAGTCATCTTCTGTTGATGATTGATGGGTAGATCTTTTATTCTTCTTTTTTCTAGAAGCAGTTAAATTTTGAATAAAGGTATTGAGATTGCTAGCGCTTGAGTCAGATGTACTGGACTTTTCTTGCTCTGCTGCATCCTCTAGTGTTGGAAAATGTGTCACAGAAATACAATTTCAGGGCCCAGCAGGAACTTTTACATTGTTTTTCCTAGGTCTCGATGGCATCGTCAATGACACCAGCAAGAGACGCTGGCACTTATTTTGAACCTGATGTTGGATTCGTTACAGGCATCAGTTTAAGGTAGCATATTTAAAACGTGCATACGATCCCAAGAACAGTTCTGCATTTCCTAAGCCCAGAAATAACATTTTTGGCTTGAAGGGTCTTAATTAATTTTTTTAACAACCCAGGAAACGTGTTTTAGATATAGTGTGTTCTTTTGGGTGAAATCCTTATTTCAAATCTTGAATTATAACGCTTCATGACATTTTCATTGGACGAAAGGGTATCACACACATTGTGTAAAGTCTCAAGACAAGAAGATAAAATAGGTATCACTTTCAAGTGTTTTTTGGATGACGTCCTGTGATAAGTGGCTGGTCTAATTCATTGTCTCCGCTTAAGAATATTATTTCCATGTAAACTCCTCGAAAATGAAAGAGCTACATATTCCACACAACCAGAAAAACTATGTTATCAAACCAACCACTCTTAGTTTCATTGTATCTAGTGCCATCAGGACTTCTCTCTCGCCAACTTTCATAAAGGGATTCGTATACGACACAAGTGGGTATGATTTGACCATCTAAAGAGGCTTTCGAAGAGCTCTTAATTCTTTCAGTGTATTTGCATTCTCGTATAGTAATAACTTTTGTTCTAACCGGGTCATCACGAAAATTTTGTTTATATTTATCGATGTTTGATGTAGGAATATCTTTTTATTTTTGAGTCTAGCCTGGTAAATTATTCATTTGCCGTGTATAAGGCGGTAGGTGATTTAGCTCCTTGATGTTGTGGCATGATCTCGACTTATGCCTGTTCAAAAATAAAAAGTAAACTAAATCTCGACCATGTCTTTGATTTTTTTGACTGTCCTGTCCTGGCGATCAAGTGATTTTTTTAAATCAAAGTTCTTAAAATCCATGGGTCAGAAGGATCACCCTAGTCAGCACAAATAATTAGACGACCCACCAGAATTTTTTCGTCTTTGATCAAGCCATTTTCTCCCCGTCTTTTCTTTATCTTATCAAGCTTTTGTGATGACTATGCAGGACACTGTACTGGATGTTATATTTCTCTGCTGCATCTCGAAGGTTGAGGCCATGATCTACGTCTGTAACTATTTCCTTTAATGTGCTCTAAAGAATGCTGCTTGCTCGGCTTGAGACATTTATAACTCCGTGGCGTGCTGAAAAATACGAACACATTATTCACTGTCGCTTAAATTACCTTAATAAAACTATTATTTTATTACTGCTTTATATGAAATTATACATAAAAATATAGGAACATTATTTTGTGGGGTGAAATGAACGAAAATCGGGGTTTCTATTTACCCCACGCATCTTAAATACGTGACATAACCTCAATAAATTATTGTTACAGAAAAATGAAATAGTTTGCACAATACTAAGTTATATACGTATTGTTACAGTCACTTAAATATAAGAAATAATGTATTGTCACAGCATTAGTCAATATAGATTAGTATTTACATGTAAAGTTTTGGAATCTGGATTTCATTCCCAGAGTTTCCCTTTCACTTTTTCAGTACATACTGCAAAATTAACATCAACCGAGGTTGTGACATTGTATTTAAGCAAATTGAATGTCTGTACTTCCGGCTTCCGGAGGAAGTGTGATGCCATCTGTCCATGCGTCCATGCCGTGTCCATGCGATGTTTCGCGCATTAAAGATCCCTACCTTCCTTACAAAAAGGCTGGAGTTCGGCAAAATTTCCAGTATAGAGGGGTGAATAGCCATAGTCGCGGAAATAGGTCGACGTTAGGGTGCTAAAAAAAGGCACAAAGCATCCAGGAAGAATTACCGTCACGGCAAATATTGATGAAGTTAATGGCATGATATTATCAGATCGTCGAATTGGGCTAAAACAAAAATCTAAAGCATCGAATATGTCATATAGTTCGCGTCAATGTAGACATTAAACACTGCAAAATGGACCCCCAAATATTTTACTGCTGATCAAAAGCGAGCAACGATAGATGAGTCACCCTCAATTTATGTCTGGTTTAAACTATGTGGTTACTTTGGTTTAAGCTTGGGTGCATTTCTATGATTTAAAAACAAAGCACCAATCAATGGGATGGAAGCGCTGTAGTTCTCCAAGGCCTTAGACTTTGGTATTTTGGCACCACCCTGGAACAATTATGATTGATTTTCTGGAAAGCATAGGAAACTAACTATTTGACGTTACTGACCACCGTGCGAGACGAATTAGGGGAAAGGCGAGGAAAGTTGGCCACATTTGTTTTAAAAATCAAGACAATACACCTGCACACAAATCGGATGTCGTCGTGGAAACGATGCCTGGTTTAAAGTTTAAGAGCGTTTAAATTATAAAAGCACTTTCATTATTAACCAGACCTGGCCACTTTTAACTATAATCCTTTCTATTAAAGAATAGTTTGAAAGGTCTTAAATTTTCTTCCAACAAAGAATCGATAGAAGCTGAGAAAACCTGGTTTTCAGGCTAAGATAATTTTGAAAAGTCTAGTGACGCTGTAATAAATGTATTTAAGACATGATTATCTAGAATAATAAAATACTTTTTGCGTTGTTGGAATCTATAGTAGACTAAGAACTTTTTAATATATGAGTTGCTAAAGTAAGGGTATTGAAAATCTCAGAAAACCACCTCTCTGCACTAACAGGTAGCTAATTCCCGCAAAAGGGAATATATCTAATAAAATGATCTACCTACCTGCCTGTGAAATTTTGTTACAAAAGCTTTGATCCACAGCACAGTTATAACTATGATGTGCTTTAAACCATAGGAAATGTGAAATTAAACACCTTAAAATCCTTTGTCTCTTTAGAAGGAGATCCCGCATGAAAAGTTTAAATGAAAAACAAATTATGTTGCTACGCTTTAGTAATTGAAGGAGCACATTTTTTGAACTCTGACATGTGTCTACGTATTTCTACTTACAAGACACAGATAAAGTAAATAAAACACAAGAAGATTTATTTAAGCGATTAACAGTTAAATATATACAGATGTTTGTATATATTTTGATATTGTGTAGCTGGTACTTATGCTTACAGAATGTCTTAGCATTAGTGTTATGAACTATTCAGAAAACGGGTTTTTATTAGCAGTACATACAAGTTAAATTTAATTATTTTCATATGCCTTCCATTTCTTTAATTGTGGTTGGAATTTATATTTTTGCAGTTTTTACAGTGCTGTATAAGGGCATAAAAATGTTAAAGTTTATCATATAGTGCTGAAACTGCGTTTCCATTAAAAAACATTGTTTAGGTACCACTAAAGAGTTTTACAAAACTAGTCAATTAGTGCGTTCAAAAAGTCTGGGTTTTGTCAAGTAGGTATTGTTTCAGTGTTATTATTTAGCCGCTGGGCCTTTCTCTTAATCTTTCCAGACTGTGGGAAAAGAATACAAGAAAAATATTGAATGTACAAAATACACATACGGAAGAACTGAAAAGATCTAATGAAGGCGCCCACAAAAAGCATATTGTAACTGTAAGATATCTTTGTGAACAGAAATGAAATAACTGAAAAGATCTAATGAAGGCGCCCCCAAAAAGCATATTGTAACGGTAAAATATCTTCGTGAACAGAAATAAAAAGCGGTTTTACAGCAATTGCGAAAAAAGTACTTGGTAATAAGAAATCAGAGCAAGGGAACTATGGATGACAGATTTACTAAAGTTAGTACGTGAATTTATTATTTTGAGAAAGGTAAGGAACGAAGAAGTAGACAGTGAATATAAACAAATAAAAAATTTGGTGGTAGGGAAATGTTAAAAAACAAAAGACGCATGAAAGCAAAGAAACAGTGAAGAAATCGAAAATTACATTAAAAAAGGATGGTCGGGTCAACAGGTAACAATACTACAGTATAAATCAAAAACAAAACGTAAAGTCTTAAAGGAAAAATCAACACGTATTACCAGAAAAGGAGGACATTGCTAAATGCTGGAAAGCCCACCTAGAAGAGTTTTAAACTTATTAATTAAGAAAAAATGTATATAGGTGAAAAAGGTGGAGAAACCGAAATATTCTGGTCCTGTCCATTTCAGTAGAAGAATTTGAAAAAGCCCTCAGTCGCTGTACTTAGAGCTCGTCGGTACCGTATACTAATTACAGCCAGAACACACCTATAACGCAAAACGGCAATGGTAGCCAGCCTCCTAGAAAAGGGTTATGGTTGTGAATTTTCAGAAAAATGTTTTCAACCGCAACTATGTCTGTTTTTAAAGAAAGCAGGCATCAAATTTGGTTACCAGTATAACCTATATAGTAGAAACAATGTACCATATTTTATTAGAATAACTTAATTGTTTGAAAATGTACAAACATTTTTCGAAAATAAACTTAATATGTTCCCGAAATAACTGGTTTCCTGGCACCTTAGGTTAAATAGTAGAGCCTCGGTGGTTCAGAGGTAAGAACGTGTGCCTCCTTTCACTTTTTCAGTACAAACTGTAACATTAACATCAACCGAGGTTCTGGCATTGTATTTGAGCAAGTTGAATGTCTACACGTACCGCCCTTCGGATGGGGCGTAAAGCCGCCGGTCCCGTGCCCATGCGATGTTGGGCACGTTAACGATCTCTGCCCTCCTTACAGAAAGGCAGGGGTGCGGCAAAATTTCCAGGATAGTGAGATGAAACTGCTCCCTGGCGTCGGTGATTGGCCATAATCGCGGAAATAGGCCGACGTTAAAGAAACAAAACACACACACAGGTTAAATAGCAAATTAAGCTATTGAAATTTAAAGAATGTATTTAAAATTCGCCACCATCACGCACTTGCAGCGTCCCTATTTTATTTTCTTACAAACATGCATTATATTTCGATGGAAAATGCAATAATATAAGGCGTGTTCGATTAAGAAAAAAAATTTTCACCAGTGACTTATGGGCAAGCCTGTGATCGTCAAAATAGTTTTATGAGGTGCAGCTCAAGACACCCTATAATTAACGTATACAACTTTTTTTCGTATATTGTATACTAACGGGCATATTGAGCTTTACCGTACAAAAATTCGCTACAAATTATATACTATTAAATTATAAACTCTATAACGAAAGCCTACCAAAACGTCAGATAGAGTGTCCATTTGAAATGAATTTTCTAGAACTATTTTATTAAAATAACAGTGACGGTTAAAGCTCAAACTGAAGGGTTTGTAAAACACTCTTCTTGCTACATTTTCTCTACATAATTTGTATTTTTTTCTGGTTCTTTGGCTAAATCTTGCCAATTTTGACGTTTTAAATCGCGACTTCGACGTTTTAAGAGGAAAATCTATTTTTTTTTTCAAATGCCTATAACTTTTTTGTCTTTCAACTTACAGATCTATATTTTGGTACATCGTTTATTTTTACGATATAAACCCGCACCCCAAATTAGAAATTTGGTTGCCATAACTTTGTTTATTCTGGAGATATAAAAAAAATTCAAAAGAAAACACAAAATTTTCCAGGAAAAACCGGCCCGTTTTTCCTGTATAAGGAACTTGTCCAAGCCACTTGCAAAAGAAAGGTTGATTTGATCAACATCGGCCCATTATTTTGTATATATATATATATATATATATATATATATATATATATATATATATATATATATATATATATATATATATATATATATATATATATATATATATATATATATATATATATATATAAATAATCGATTTTAAAGGAGATTTGGTTGCAAAAAAAGCAGCAGTTTTTAGTCTTAAGTCAAGATAAAAGTTCATGGTCAAATTGTAAGTGTTGGGAGAGTTGCAACTGCAGTGAAAGTGAAAACTAAAATAAAATTGAAAACGTGACATTCAAGTAGACGGTTTGGCAGTTAAATGTTTAGAAAAGGACTTTAGTAAAGTTATTTGATTTTACAAGCATAAACTAGCTTCTTTGTGAGACATGGTGTATAATTTAATAAATACATAAATTTAAAAATTATATATATATATATATATATATATATATATATATATATATATATATATATATATATATATATATATATAAATTAAGACTGACCACCGATGTTAGTTCTGGCGGGCCTGGTTCGCGCTAATTTGAAAACATTTTTACTGAAGTTTTAAAAGAGAATTCAGTAATACTGATTACATTACAAGATATTGACGCAGTACGGTCTTTATTAAAGCGAATAAGGTATCTACGTATTATAAAAGATATACTAACGCAGCAAGTACATTATGATAACGAGTAAAATGTGGACTTCATTGGAAAACATTTGAAAATACTCATATTTAAACTAAGTTTTTGAATTTTACTTACACTTTCTGCGTAAGTATTATTTATTTCATAACACTGCTCAACATTGGTTTTGTTGCCCTTCATGTTTGAGTTGTCTTAGAAAAATTTGATGGGAGTAGGCGTAGTTTTTCAACATTGGCTTTAGTTATTTATTTTATCCATATTTTCATAGGCCCAAAAAAGCTATACTTAGACGGAAAATTCGACTTTTTTCTATGCAAAATTTATTAAAATAACACTATCAATAGCTTTTTTTATACTTAATTTATTCATAGAACTATGTCTGTAGAGCCCACTAGTAATCTGCCACCATGTGACTACCCCATCACCCTGATCTCGTTCCTCTATCACTCTTAATTTCTGGTGAAACCTTTTTAAATATTTTTTTCCTCGCTGTAATCTCCTAATTTGTAATATTTTTGTGACGTAGCAGTACTTAGTAATCTGCCATTCGTTAAAAAGAAAACTGTAATTAGTTAAAACTAAAAACCTACTACTACCTCGAAAACAATTTATTTACCGAATTACATAATTAGTTGAAAATGTCCACCCTCATGCTCAATACAAGGTGATGTTCAACGATCCATACGGTTCGTGGCATTCGGTATCGTCCTGGTCCAATGCAATGGAATGCTTGTAAAATCTACATTTTTGCTTGATCTGTGGAACACGTTGTTTTCTGCAATGCCCCAGATGGAATAATCCAGAAGATTTAAGCACGGGGACCGTTGTGGCCAGTGTATGGGACCAGTGGTCTAAATCCAATAGATTGGAAATCGTTGACTCAAACACTTGGTGACATTTCGGGCCTTATAGGTGGTGCTCCATATTGGTGAGGCCACTTAAAGGTACCTAGTTAACTAAGTCAAATAAGTCCTGTATGATACACAGTTGAATTCGTAATTTTTTACCCTATCAAATGGTGTAAAAATCCGATATGGCGCCCATAAGAAAAACAAGTTGTCCATGGAAACTCTAAATTTTGTAGGCCTAGATAAATTCTAGGCTATCTGTTTGATCGCATAGAGCCACTTACAGAAACTCACGAATTCTATCAACATTTGATTTGTTAATAAAACAGATATCAAGAAAATAAGAATATGAAAATTTTAATTTTTTCTGATAATAAATAAGCATAAAATGGTGCACGTTTTTTGTAATTTATCCAACTCTGTAACTCGTATGGTTTGCGAGATTGCAATACTGAGCCAGTTAAAAGTGACCATCGTGTATAGTGAAGATACAAAAAATTTTAGGAGAAAAGTATAATGTTTCTAAAAGACCGTGTCAATAAACTTATCTAGGTTGAAAAAATACGTTTGTTAACTTTTCCTAAGGTTAGTCTATCGCACATTTTTGAATATAGGTTGTGAATCTCCACTGCGTGATCTTTTGGTAGCGAATTTTTCTCTATTAAAATCTACCATGAAGGAGACTTTAGGTCCAGAGATATCACTACCACCAAGAAGCCTGTATTTGACCAAGTTTCACTTATTTGTTTTGCCGCCCAATTAATATGTCAAATTTTATTGTTAAGTTTTACCAGGGGTCAAAATTTGCCATGTTAGTGTGACGTCACAACTACAGATCCCACCTCAATAATTATTGCTATATTCGCATCTTTCCCATATGAGATTTTAAGAATTTTAAATGATTAAAGAATTAGCTAAGTCAAAACAGGAAAGATAAATTTATGTATAAGAGAGCACATATTCTTGTAATAAAAATTACTTAGTTTTGAAAAAACTTGAAATATAGGAAAATGTGTAATATCATTTTCGTGTTATTAAGTATACGTTATCTACAATCTGTTGTCATGTGAATGGCTTAAAACATATTCCTACGTCATCACTAATAGAGATTACCTATTGAAAACATTTTGTAAGTAAATTGGATCACATACATACTACAGGTTTAATTTGAAAGGGGTTATGTAAAGACAAATAATATCAAAGAGGAGAGTCACAGACAGCTGGAAGTCATATTTTTTTATTTAAGAACTGAAGCAGCACCTATCCGGTTAGCCTTGAGATCGCGGGCAAAGACCGTATATCTTATAACTCTCACAGCATCCACAGGCACCTGTTAGATAGAGAAGACAGTCCTGCTGGGCGTTTGTAAAAGTGAGACAAAAAGTAGCATTATATAACAACTGAACAAACACACATTCGTACCTGAATATGTGGTGGTCATCTCTTGAAAATGGATGTCTCGACTTTTGTAACGGATTAAGTGCCGCATACTTTCATATTTTATTTTTTCTTATTTTAAAGGTTGATAAAGTAAATATTTAATAAAGAAATTGAACAAAATTTTTAGTACCTATATATTTAATTGCATGTTACCTAATTAAATTGAACATGTATTATTAGCAACCCAGCGTTTAGCCTTCTTTAGTGGGGTTGAGGGCTGATTCCGGTTATATAACAGAAGCCACTATAACTTTATTATGTTAAAACTTTTGTTTTAAATAAAGCACTCCAATGTATTCTTGAAGTTTTATATCAATTTTAAACCTACACAGGTCTATGTCTAAAACTAACAGTTTAGAAGTTACTTAAATTTTTGATCGATTCTCAGGGGGACCTAAAACATAAATACTGTTATAAAAAGTTCAGTATTTAATTTGATTATGCAAGTGCTACTGAAAACCTTTATTATTTTAATAAAATGTAAACTAAAGGAAAAAAATAAATAAAACATACTTTTACATTTTTTTATTTTCACATCACTTTTTAAGCTAACTTCACATATCCAGGATGGTCCAAAAGTAATGGTACATAGAGCAGCAGAAGATTCTTGTCATCAAATGTTCCGATTTAGCTTTTAGCTAAACATACCTCAGCCCAAAAGTATAAATAAAAAAATAAAAAATTGGAATTCGATATTCCTTTATATCTAGAAAAGTATTTAACGCATTTTTTGAAAACTGGTATGTATGACTTTTTCACAGTGATAAAAATTATTTCCCAATTTTGCCCTAGCAGATGGAGGGCGCTGCACGCGGTATCCTTCAGGTCTTAAAAATACTCACCACATTTTTGTTAGCGTCGCTAGAAAACCTTTGGTTAGAAAATAATATCACCGTGTATTTTCTTAACAAAAAAGATATACTTGTTGAAAGATAATGAAATCGTATGTTTCCAAAATAATTCCGATTTTAAAAATAACCGAAGCAATGTAATACTAGCAACATTAAGTGTTTTTAACACCGGCTGAAAAATGACAAGCATTAAATATAAACACCAAATCATTTTACCATTTCGATTCCTTGCTTAATTGTAAACCTGTCTTTACCAAGACCATAAAATTGTTTCACTCAATTTTATATTTTTTCTTGCTTTCAAGCAAATATTACAAATTCCTACAGTACCAAACCTAACGCATTTCATGTTGCCTGTTAGTTATTCTTATAAACAACGTTTCGCTAGAGGTGATCAAGGTATCAACCCTCTAGACTCTAGACCGTGCGTGAGATTTCAAGTTTAATACACAATAATAAATGAGGAAAACATTAGACAATGTAAATCATAAAAACTAGTTCAAGAATTAGCTGAAGATGAATGCGACCGTACTGTTGAGTTTTCAGGGGTAATGTTTGCACAAATAAATGCTAACCAGGATTTCATCACTAATATATTGATGACGCAACGTTTTAATCGAGTGGTTCCGTGAATAGTAACTGCTGCAGATAGTGATGTCGGGTAAATCCACATGTAAAACTAGACGTTCATTCACAGTATCACCAACATTTTAATGTGTGGTGTGGACTACTGACGGCAATAAAATCGGTTATTTTCTTATAGAGGGAACACTAACATCTACGGCTTATCATATAATGCTATGTGTACAAATCATTCCGCAAATAAAAGAGATTCGACAATCCAAATAAAGATCTTATCCATCCAGCTCTGTTGTTTCTGCAAGATAACGTACCGCTACATTTTGGCCGTAAAGCATGCAAATATATAAATGCAACTTTCCCAGGGCGATGGCTTGGACGCAGGGGATCAAATGAGTGGCCAGCATGGTTATCCGACTTGACACCGTTGGCTTTTGCTCTTTGGGGAGATTTGTTCGCGTAAATATGCCACGAACAATAAAAAAATACAAAACAAAATATATTCCCCGTGAACAATTGCAGAATACCTTAAACAGTTTAATTGATATAATTCGCAATTGTGATGAGGTAAACGGAAAACATCTTTGAATTTCAGTAAGGTATACTAGTTTTTACTAGTTTTTATGTTAAAGCAATAAAACTTTATATTCTCACTTTGATGGTAATTTTGTTATGTGACACTCTATTTCTGATAGACTGCCATTCTCACAAATAAATTTGTTAGTTAATTAAGTATATTTCTGATGACGTTACTTGATTAAAATTCTTAGTCAATACCATATAACCTGGACATTAATTGCTTCCTGGTTTTACCTAGGCAGCAGTGTCTATCGATAGTACCTTGTGGTAGAAGAGCCCACGCTCCCTCAGGGCCTATTCTGATGCTGGACGCCCTTGTATACCTGTCATGACTGGATCGATTTGCCTTTGCAGCATAGCAGAAGGGCAATTGTTATCTTCTTTTACCAATTTTTTTTACAGATGAGCGTTCGGTGTACGATAAATGTCCTGCACGTGAACTAAATCTGGACTAGCAGCATACTAATATGGTTGTCTGATAGGTGCAAGAACTTGATCAATATAATCCCTGGTTCGTGGCTCCTTTCACACAGATGCGGTTCATTCTTTTGTGCTAAGCAATTATAGTCCATACCATCGCATAACTCTCTTATCGACTTCCTTAAAGTATATTGCCATTTACAGGGCTCCACTTGGCGTGCTTTTTTGTACTTTTTTTGTTTTTATACAGTCAGACCAAAATCCGACCCGATATTCATCGTTGAACAACACCATTGACCATTCTGCTTCACGTCAATCAGCATGCTCTACAGCCCATCCAAGATAAGCTTTGCGATTGATCGACGAGAATAAAAACTGATATTCTGGTTGCGATTTCTTTTAGTTTGATCAGTATTTATATTTTGGAGATCCGCAAATAGCTCATTTTGGCCGTTGTCGATTCATTATACTTAATGAATATTACATCATACTTATTTATGTGTCTTTCGACCACATTGTCAGTGTTTTGGTAGTATACGTCTTACACAGTCAACAATTACACTTCGCGGCACTCCAAACTCGGCTGCTACGTACATTTGTGAACGATCTCAATGAGAGTCCCCGTCGCCGGTAAAATTTCATTGCGTGTTGAATATCGATGTTTGGTTGTAAAGTTTGGTCTTAGATTTACGCAAACAACCAAACTTGCAGTATATATGTTCAAAAATGGACCTCAACAGAAGCAACAGTTTTAGTCGTCCTCCTTTTATCGAATTTAATTCTTTCTTAGTATAGATGAAACTAACAAATCAAGTACTATTGTTTATCATGATATATATATATATATATATATATATATATATATATATATATATATATATATATATATAGAGTGCCAATCTCCAATGAAGATACCAGAGTGGTGCTTTATGTGTTGACAGGAAATGACAAAATGTATGCAATAATAATCTTGTACATTCGATAATTTTCAGTTCTATATTATATCTCCGTTAACAAAATAAGTTATTGTAACTTAATTCAAAATCTTTACCCTGAAAATTGTCAGAATTCAAGTATAATTATATTTTACACAAACATGTTATAGATCATCGAATTCGAATCATGCTATACAATAATATAAAGATCTACAATACACTAAATGTCATCGGTGTAAACGTTTGGACACTTTGACCAGTTAGTTACCATTAAAACACAAAAAAATTACTTGCAATCATGGAAACAAATTCAGCTGTTGAGATGTAAATTTACGTCTGTTTTTTGATGAGGTCAGATCGGTCCTGGTGTAATAGTACATTGTATTCTCCACTCTATAGAATATTAAACATCAACTGCGTTGTTAATTAAAAACTGGAACGGCTGGTTCATATTTTCAGTAGGTAGTTAATTATAATTAACTAGATATTTTATTTCCAGATCAGCAGTTTGGTTCCATCATTTAGGTACTAAATATCTTGCAGTCTGGAAATGTAATATTCTGCAGTAACCTCAGAATAATTGACTATGTAAGACGTGGTTAATAAGTTAAAATTGACTGATTCAGCAATACAGGCTGAGATTCCATAACCCAATAGTCAACCAGATACACTACTAGAGTTTTGTTTGTTAATAAAAAATGTGATACCGCTTTAGAATTATTTATATTTTACATAAATTAGTCACATCAAGTTTTAGTAGTGTTGTCCAATGGAATTGCCTCACGTAGCAGCGTATTTATATATAGTCATAAATGCGTATAAATAAATTCACTTTTCTCCTGTCTGACGATGCCGTAAAAGGGTAAACCGATTACAGATAAGAAAACAAGCACCTGTGAAACCAGAGAAGCAATCTCTACTCTGTATTGAATGATTTTTAGTGACAGAACCTGACTTTCCCATTACAGGCTGGTAAATTTTTGTATAAGTTCCAAATGATTTTGTTACAAGTTTGTGCAGTTCATTAAACAAAATTGTTGCATTGAATAAATAAATACTAAATACAGATATAGATACTTGTTCTCGGGCTTTGCAAGTGCTTGTTTTCTTCTATACAACCAAAGAATAAATAAATGTTGCCAAATTTAATAATATTTTTATATGCTAAGTAATCACTTATTTATGAAACGAAAAATTAAATATACTATTTGTTTCAGGTACATTCATAGCAAAGAAAAACCATTCAAGTGCGGAGAATGTGGCAAAGGCTTTTGTCAGTCACGTACCCTTGCGGTTCATAAAATACTACATATGGAAGAATCACCCCACAAATGTCCAGTCTGCAGTCGTTCCTTCAATCAACGCTCTAACTTGAAAACACATTTATTGACACATACAGATCACAAGCCTTATGAATGCAATTCGTGTGGAAAAGTGTTCCGAAGAAACTGTGACCTTCGACGACATGCTTTAACACATGCAGTGGGCGACGTTCCTCCTGAAAATCTAGGAGACGCTTACTTACCTGGTAGTGAATTAGATTCAGGAGTTTCACGTCCTAGAACACCATCAGGAGACAGAGAAGACTCCTTAAGAGCTACATCACCAACTCCCGAGCGCACTCAATGTCACGAGCCTTGTAATTCTGTAAATCCATATACTATGCGCCCACCAGGTGAAAGAATTGACCTAAGACACGACGATGATGACGATGATGATGAAATAGACGAAGATCCTGAAATTGATCCAGGTCAGGAAAATCCTGTTGATATAGATGATAAATCAGAAAATGAATCGGAGTCAACAATACATTTACATCCTCAGTTGCAGATTAGAAGAGATCTTCACCCGCACCCGAAACCTTCCACCATAACCAGCGGTACAATGGAAAATAACTTCTTCAGTAACTTTAGAAAAAGGCCATTTGATTCAGATCGTCATTTACTCTTACCATATAGAGGAAGGAGTTCATCTCCAATAAACTTGAGAATGACCGTACATTCGCGACATCCTATTTCTTCAACAGCTACAAGTGTTATGGTATCACAGACGTTTCCTATTCCTCCAACAACAATCCTCAAGCCTCCTGACCCATCTTGTTCTAGTAAGAATTTAACAACAGAAAACTCCACTGATGGTACTACTAAACATCGTGCTGAAGATGATAGTAACGACAATAATACAGCTAGCGATTTGTCAATGAAAAAGAATGATCTACCTCCTCAGAGACCGCCACAAAACCCCCCTAAGAAGACTGGATTTACAATCGCAGATATAATGCGAAGGTAATCACAATAACTATTTAGAAGGATTATATAGTACAAATTGTACAAAGTGCCTGTGAGATGTATCAAAAGTGACAAATATCTAAAATTAACAAAGACCGGTGTGAAAATGTAAAAATATTTCAGTGAATTTGTTTTTAGTTTGTAGTTTTAAATAGTTATTGCTTAATATAAGTTTATTTTTAATATTTTATTTTCTAATCTCCTTCCTTGTTTTTAATTTTTATATTATTTAGCAAAACTTATTTTAAATATATAAAGTTTATTTTGTTGGTTGTTTTGGTAACAGAAAGATCTCATATTTTGGAGAAAAATTTAGTATATCCCTACAAAGTTGTGAATTTGTGTGCTGTTAATTTTATAATTTACGTTAGTCTATGTAGTTATAAGGTTGTTTTATGTGATGTACATTCTTCAGATACTGTAAATAAATTATTTCAGTGGATAAGGTGTTTTTTTAATGGAGAACAAAAATTTATTTTGATCTCTATATACATATAATATAAAAGTAATGCATGGATCTTACCAAGGCCTGCATGTTTTAATTTTGTCATCAGGACCTGTCAGTTATGGCTCAAAGTATGTGGAAGGACTCATCCGAGAAGCCAGCGCCTCAGGTAGAGATTTTGATAGAACCGTACACTTAATCTACAACTAACAATGGATATTTTGGAATTATATTATAAATTTGAAGTAAATAAGTTAATAACAAACAACCATTATAATTGAATTACTAAAAACGTCAAAAAATTATGCACATCCAAGAGAGGAACACATAAAGGAAACCCTCAATGCTTCACCTTTAGGACATCCCTAAATTTATCTATTTAGATATTTGATAATTAAAGAGAGTTTTATGTATATGCAAAAACTTTACAATTTTCAATTTGTTGAAAAGACACTACCAGTATATTTTTAATTGAGAAATTCAATAGATGTAAGTAGGTCCTTGAAATTGTTTTATATTTTTTATCCATCCATTCAACTTATTTTAGGCGATCTAAACAGGATTACCCATTTAGGTTCTGACCGTACTGTGCCTGGCGTTGCTTCGATTATTATCTAAGCAACGTCGGCACATTTTCGGAGAAGTCCCCCGAAGTGGTACGTTTAAAATTGTTGCATTGTCTAAATGTTGTTCCAGAGTCAAAAAATAAATAGCAAAACTTTTAAAGGAATTCAAAAAATAACTTTCTTATTGTTTTAGACAACCGACGCAATAGCCAGATTTATTTTGTCATTCTGCGTCGTGTGACGCAGATGCTTGCTCGTGTGCTGTCGGTCCGCGTAATGTAAATGTACCAGCAGTTGTAAAGTTAAGATTTTTTGAGAAAAAACTTGGTGTTACTTTAACTATTCATCAATGAAACATGACTTACAACGGCTCTTATTACTGGAAATCTCAAAAGTGGTTACCTAGTGTGCTCATATCTCACTAATATTATCTCCATGATTTGATTTTGTCGTTTTATTAAAATCATCTTTTCAGTTTGTAATTGGAATCTACAAATTTCATCATTATTATCCATTAGTAGTTAACAATTTTTCATTTTCATTCATTTAGTGTATTCAAGGAGGTGTAGATCAAGTAGAAACATAAAACATTCATAATTTTGTTTATATTAATATTAAAATCAATAATAAATATGTTATATGTAAAGTGTTGAATGGTGATTCATTTTTGTCACCAAATATGTTCCACATTGAGTACGCAAGTTTGGCCAACGATAAGTAGAAAAGCCACCTTTACCATTGAGGTTACATCATAGCCATTACCTGAAACTTTCACAATTTTTCCACGATAGTTACGGTTGTACTCAACTATCAAAAAGCTTCCCATTTTCTGATTACTTGCTGTATCTTCCTCTGAATCACTTGGTGGCACAGCCCAGTCATCTTCTTCGCCACTAGATAGTTTAGATATATATATATATATATATATATATATATATATATATATATATATATATATATATATATATATATATATATATATATATATATATATATATATATATATATATATATAGCGAATACTCTGAATCAGACTCTTGGTGGACTTTCCCTTTCTTGGACTGTACACTCTGTTTCTGTTTTCTTCATTTGTCTCTTTATTGTTTGCATCCCTTGCGCAGCTATTTATTTTTTCATCCTTTCTGCTTCTAACTTTATTTTAATTTTATTTTCCAAAGATTGTTGACCTAGCCTGCCGGGTACTACCAACGGCATCTGTTTGTTTTGCTGTCTTCATACATTTGCTTTACCAGGTGTCGACGGACAAAACAGATAATTATTAAATGGAGTCGGCACATTTGAAGATCCAGCTATATTGGAGATAATGGTCTCACTGAACTCTCTAGTATTTAGCGCTTTGGTGAGTCTAGCATCTTTAGATGTTGAGCGTACTCTACGGGAGTAAACTAGATGAGCAAACAACTGCAGTCGGGATTTGTTGGCCAATGTAAGAGAAGCTGAGTATGATCTTGAAGCATTTGACGGTCAACTCTCTTCGGTAGTCTCTACTGAAGTAATATGGCTCTCTAAGAGGCCTTATAATACAGGCAATAAGATAATTGGTTTAACTATAGGAGTTATTTTTTTATATATAGGTTCAGAATTACGTACTGAATGTAAAAACACAAGATCCTTACAAATTAGGAGGGCGGAAGTGCCGCCATTTTGAGAGAAACCGTTTCGGCCTATATCTCTGTAACCGTGCACTTTAGGCTAAAAATGGTAATAACCTTTATTGTAGATAATTGCATTTCTCATCTTTTTTGTTAATTTTTTTTGTATCACTCACCGTTTACAACTTATAGGGCTATTAGCATTCATTTATTGACTTTTTACCCATACCTTTGTTAATAATTATTTAAAAAATAAAATGCTTATAACTTAACTTTTCAGTCGACAAATTTATTAGAACTTCTACTTAAAACTTTTTTTTCTCGAATTAATATTAGTGATTTTTTTTTTTAAATCACTGAGGAGACCCCGACTTTTGTTTTTTTTTTTTCAAAAGTGCGCTACTTATGCCCCCTAGAACACATATCCGGGGTCAGTTTCAATTTTTATATGTATTATATGTATATATATATATATATATATATATATATATATATATATATATATATATATATATATATATATATATATATATATATATATATATATATATATATATATATATATATATATATATATATATATATCACCCCGATAACTCAAAAAATAATGGGCAAATTTTGATTAAATTTGGTGAATACCTTCCTTTTGCAAGTGGCTTGGATAAGTTCGTTAGCCAGGAATATCGGCCCAGATTTTCCCGAAAAATTTTGTTTTCTTTCGAAAAAAAAAATCATATCTCCGGAAATAAAAAAAGGGCAACCAAATTTGGCACGCCGGTTTATATCATAATAGGTAAATTACCTACGAAAATTTAGTTTTGTAGGTTAAAAGATAAAAAAGTTATAGGCATTTAAAGAAAAATAAATTGGGGGTTTCCCCAAAACGTCAAAGTCGCGCTTTAAAACGTCAAAATTGGCAACATTTAGGCAAATAACCTGAAACTAATATAAGCTATAGAAAGAAAATGTCTTAAGAAGAATGTTTTACAAAGCCTGAAGTCTTAGCTTCAGCCGTCATATAGGTCATTACCATTTTTGGCCTAAACTCCACGGTTACGGAGATATAGGCCAAAACGGTTTTTCCCAAAATGGCGGCACTTCCGCTCTCCTAATTTGTAAGGATTTTGTGTTTTTACATTCAGTACGTCATTCTGTACCCATCTATCAAAAAAAAACTGCTGTAATTTAATGCATTATGGAATGGGCTCCTCTATTGCCTGTACTATTAGATCACCAGCGAAATATATCTCAATATTTATTTCCGCGTATGGTTGGCTAGAATGTAGTTTCCTAGCGAGCAAATGATGTTCTTTTCGAGTTTTCTTCCACAATAAAAGAACAGATCGATCCGAAGGGTCTGCCTGGTATTCTGCTTACAAACTTGCAACCGCGATGATGTTATATTCTGGCTAACAATTTTATAAATAGTAAAGTTTCTTCACACAAAAGACGTCCCAAGCGGTTACTTTGCAACGGAGTTTTCCTCTTGAGATCCCAATACTTAAGATCTACTCACCTTCACAAAATTCGTTATAAATACTGATGAAAAATTGATTTATATACAGCTTCTGCACATCTTTTTTTCATCACTACCCAGAATGCACTGCATAGGTACGCGCGATTTTATCTGATATGTATATTGCCGCTCTTTTTCAATTCTTTAATATATTATTTATATGGCTTTTCGTTCAAAGGTCAATTGCTCAAACATATTAACTTCTGGAATACTAAACTTATGCACTTCAACTATCGTTGACTGGTTTTTACGATTATTGCTTAAAATATGAAAGCACGTTCTATAGAAAGCTGGTAAATTAAGCGGTTATACATATACACCCGTATAACTGCTGCAGTTTCGCTGAAGTGTTCAGCTTTGTCAAATACAGACTCATTCTGTATTTGACAAAGCTGAGCACTTTAACGAAACTGCAGCAGTTATACATTCTCTAAAATAGTGTTAATCAATTTGTTTATGTACCTAAATTGGCAATGGATTTACATCAAGTATCGGTTTCCACAATATCATATCCTTTTTAATACCTGAGGTTTTACTAAATACTTCGTCTAATTCTGACTAATAAGGGACATCTTTAGGAAAATCAACAACTTATTTCATTCCAACGTGAAATATTTCCTGGCATAATTTACGTTTTTTATTATTTGGCGAACAAAGTTGTTAAACTAATATATAATTCACTGTGGAACAGCCAAATAGACTAGATTAAGTATCTCAATTGTTGTTAAGTATACCTGGGGAACACTGCAACACATTTTTATTTTTAAAGACCCCACGATCCAGAATTCTAGAATTTTTCAACCCCAGATGACGCTAACTTTATTAGTGAAGCGGTCGTCAGGTTTTTAAAAATGTGTTGTGGTGGTTTGGATTCTCCAAATGTACCTATCAGTGATCATCACAGGTTCGAATCTGTACTTAGTCAATTATTGTTCATATTTATAGAAAATTTCGAAACACGTCAATTTTAGATAAAAAAATTACATCCTGCAACGTGAAAACTTCATCCCTACATTGAACTCCCTTCGAGTGACAATTACAACCCTCAAATTTTCAAACAGCATGTAGCCCCCACATGCTATTTAAAAATTTAAGGGTTGCAATTGTCATTCGTGGTACCTAATTTTAAAGATCTTTGATTCTCTATTCAAAAATGTCATGGTTTTAAAATTTATTGCAAAAATTCACAGTAAAAAAATTTTACCTGATTGACGAACTTCGCTGCAGCACACTTAAGAAATTATAAGTAATCGCTTTTAGATTTTAAAATTGCAGCTTTGAATAGAGAATCAAAACAGCTCTCCAAAAATGGTGCCACTCGACCTACGTTCCCTGCTTAAATTTAAGCACGCCGACTATGGTTGAATACTACAAATTCTGGTAGGGTTAAAAAAGTGTCCCCCTCGCAAGAGAAAATCGACGTCTTAGGGTTTCTGGAAATTTTCAGCAGTTCTCAGGAAAACCCTGGTGCAACCTGTTACAATGGACACCTGTATATTTATAAACATACTTCCAACATATCAAAATTCAGCGGGTTGTATAGTAAGTGTGTTATAGACTACTGATTAGCCACCTACGAGCTGATGGAAAATACTGTTCTAACAAAATAACCATAAAAGAACAGAAGATAGGTAATTAAGGATTTTAAAATGTACCTACATACTAAGGTTTTTAGTGAATTTTCGTAGATAAAATTCATTAATGGAAAGATCGCGATTTTTCAATTTTGAAAAAAATGTTTTCAAATGAGCGCGAACTAGGACTCCTAGAACCCATGTCCGGGGTTAGTTTCAATTATATATATATATATATATATATATATATATATATATATATATATATATATATATATATATATATATATATATATACACTACAGGGTGGAGCACCGTATACGCGTCGGTCTCTTTAATAGACCCTGTTCGAATTTACGAATTCCGTTTTTTTTCTAGCATATGCAGGGTCTTCAGGGCCATCTTTTGAAAATACTCTCGATAATACAGGCTGTTCACAAAAAAGATACATATCAAAGTTGTTTTTTTTTTAATGGAACATCCAGTATATTATTCGGTTTTCGTCATCTAGAGATAAAATAAAGGTAAGTTACAATATAATTCCCTATACCCAGAACCTACCGTTTTTTAAAAATACAGCATTTTTTGAAAATGGAAGCCTCAATTTTTTTTTCTTACCCTCGGCAACGTAGAAAAAGTCTAACTTATATTAGTATTTAGGAGGAGGATTGTTGCATTGTAACAGAAGAAATAATTTAATGTAAAGTTATACAGGATGGTCAGTAACCTACTACTTCTTTTTAACACCCTGTATCATCGAGATAATTTTCAGAAGATGCCACTGAAGACCCTGCATATGCTAGAAAAAAACGGAATTTGTAACTTCGAACAGGGTCTATTAGAGAGACCGACGCGTATGTGGTGCCCCACCCTATATATATATATATATATATATATATATATATATATATATATATATATATATATATATATATATATATATATATATATACATATATATATATATATATATATATATATATATATATATATATATATATATATATATATATATATATATATATATATATATATATATATGTGTGTGTGTGTGTGTGTGTGTGTGTGTGTGTGTGTGTGGTTTTAGGTTCCTGTACAACAAGAAAAAAGTTATAAAAAGTATTTGGTGCCAGATCATTTCTATGAAAAATCACTACCGTAACGCACTTGCTACGTCCAGACTTTTTTATAAGATGTTATTTGCATGCGAACTTTATAAAATAAATATATTGTTTGCGGTGTTAATTGGATTAAGTTATTAAAGAAGCTAAATTGACAATTGTATTATGTTAAAATACTATTGTCAAGGTTTTGGAAGAGTCAAACATAAATTATTTGTTGCATTATATACATATTTATTTTCATCATTAATATTACTATTATTATAAATGAGTAACAAATGTTAATGTAAAGTCAACTTCTAGTGGGTTATGACAATTTTCAATTTAAAAATTAAAAAACTGTATGTCGTAATTTGATTCAAAATGATGGATGTCATATTCTGTAATAGCTACATTACTTGAAAGGACAGTTCTTCAGATTGTTAAAATATTCATATATTTAGTGGAATCTCACCACCAACTCTGTAAAAACGAATAACCTATACCATATGATTATAATGTGTTCCACATTGTCTTCTAAGCAGACTGAAATTTCTACAATAACCGCTATCGAAGTGTTTATCAAAATATTGTGATTTTCGTTGGTTGCGTTAATTTCGTTTGTGATTATGAGTTTTGCTTCTCATAAATTTACGACTGCAGTTGATATTTTGATATAGGGTCAAAACTTTGTCAAATCGCAAGATCCTGGTGACCAAGAATGTCGAGTATTACGACTTATAATTCTGTCAACAAAATATCCTCATAAGAAGGCAATATTTACAGGTTACATGAATTGCTGCATCATCTTTTTAGAAAACCTCCTACTAAAGTTTATTAATCCCTAATTGGTGTATGGAATGGGTGAATTTTCTTTCAATACTTGTCGGTTGTGAGCTTTCCTATAATTATTATATTACTGAATACGCACCTGCATCAGCATGAAATGTAAGCTTCAAAGAAAATCGACCATTTATTTTTCTCCTGCACATCTCAACACAGACGCTCGCCTTTTAGGAATAAAGTGGTGCCTCAGCGAAATAATCTTTTTTTCTAACTCCATATTTCGCGAATTCACATAACCTGAAAGGTGAAATCATGCTTCGCACATTAAGAGCATTTTGTGAAATGCACTTTCACATTCACAAAATCCACTGAGAAGCGTCTTTAATAGTAAATCGCAGTAAAGAAGCTCCTGCTCAGCTGAGGGTCGGTGAGCATTTACGTGCAAATTAAAAAAAATGGTTTTTTATTGCGTGTGGCTAAAGAAAATTAAACTTTATGAGACAGACGTTCACATTCTTATTTTTCTTTAACAGAATCTGTTGCCGAAAATCATAACGGGTCCTCAACAATTCATACATCGTTAACTTTGATTCCATGAAAATACTTTTTTTTAACAATCAAGCTTTTTGTTGCTACGTGTAAAGTATATTGTCTTAAATTTAAATCTGACAACATTGCTTAAAAGCTAAAGCTTGGCGCTGAACCCGCTAAGCATTGTTTTATTTTTTGCACTTGTTTAGCGGTAAATTTGGCATAGTCACCATTCTGATAAAGTACGATTTCATTGAATGGCCGTTAATACTTTAAACGGAATCCAAATTATTTGGACGTACTATATGGTGTACTTCAAAAGTAATGTATCAAATATGCGACATACGTTTTGTGTTATTTTGGTTGTCGGAATTTTCCATTGCCTTTTAAAGGTCAAACATAAGTGAACGTATTTTATATAAGTAAATGATTTTATTGTAAATAGTTTAAATATTTAAATGTTAGAATTCCAAAGGATTATGTTATTTGTAAATGTATAGAAAAACTAACTTATCTTCCAAGCTCACAGAAAAAAGTAATAGTTCAAAAAAAGTAGTGCTGCAAATTAAATCTTAACTTCCACATCGCTGTGATGCGCAACTCTTTTCAGAAGAACTTTCTTATGAAATGGGTGTGGGGTCAATGACTCGATTACAAAGAGAAAATCCTTGAGCTTCTATAAGAAGAAGAACTAAATTCTACGTACATTTAATAACCATGTTCTTTCAAAGCTAAATTCATATTCCACTCCCTCGTATTCAACCCCTACTTCAATTTCATCACAGAATACCCGATGAGTAATGACATTGAAGGTATTCTAATAAAAACACCCTGAAACGAGCTTTAACGAAAAAATGCTTGGAGCAATTCGACCCAAAAATAACATGAATCGTTCGTTATCGGGTGCTAACTACATACCAAATTTGAAGACGGTATCTCAATCCGTTAAAGTTATCGTGGCTACTTACAGACAAACGTACAAACCGACAAGAAACATTTTGTTCAGAAATCTTGTTTTCTATATGTTTGGGGCTTTTTGGGCCGTCTTTTGGCAAAAAAATTCGAAAGTTCTGTCACGAATGTCATACTTCTATCACACGTGACGATGTGGAAATAATGTAGTTATATTAAGGTAATAGATTTAAAGAAAACGGCATAGGTATAGATGCATAAAAGGACTAAATACCTTTACAATTAGCACCAGCCATTTAATTTTAATTTAGTTCATGCTCAGAGAAAAGCTGCTTTGGCGGCCAAAGAATCGGCGGTGTTAAATTGTGCTATGGTAATTACTGCGAGTTCTAAACTTTATACAATGAACTTATACCAATGTCGTCGTTAGAAAAAGTGTATCTACCTATTACAGAATATAGTTTTATAATGTTTGACTCGATAAAACTGCATACCTACCTACCTACCTTCTTTTTAGTTTTTTTTAATGATCTGAAAACACTTAGTCCAGTGTGATTTTCCACTTAAAGTCAAAGGTGATGATACACAAATATTATTCAGAAAACAAAAATCAATTTTCAAGACGTTATGGGTTTCTTTGTTGTAGTGTGCTGCCGCTATATAATTTAGTATAATTGTAATCCAAATAGTGGGTGAAGACACAAACCCAGGTATTATTAGAAACTTGAATGTGAGTGTATGCTAAATGTAAGTGTCGAATAAAATATACGTTCGTGTCTAGTATGATTCATCGAAAGTAAAACAAAATCAAAACTACAATATATCAACAACAACAAGAAGTACATTGCCATTATTTCCAAATCTTTCAGATATCTTACTGAAAGTTTCGCTTCTCGTAAATGGATCGTACTATATACCTACTAATTATTATCATTCTTATTATTATTGTTATTTCATTTCCATTCTTTAACAATAGATGCTGTTAAATACTAACATCATTTTGTCAATTAAAACAAACTAATGTACAACGAAATATCAATTAAACTGAGACCCATGACGATAATTGTACGCAGTACTGCAGACCTAAGCTTATTAATAATGCACTAGGGCTCATCGAAAGATATACAAGGCAGTTTTAGAGCATTTAAAGTTATCTCTTTAAAAATACTTGGATAGGTCGATTTTGTTTTTGGTGGGGACACATTTTCGCGAAAATGTCAAAGCTGCGATTTCATTACTTCAAACTTTTAAATAGCAAGTAGTGTCGACTGACACAGGCTACTGGATTCTCTATTCGAACGTGTACTCGGTTTTGAAAATCCTGGAAATTCTTGCTGAGAAAACTCAAAATCACACTTGAAAAGCATGACCTAAAAAATTAATGACATTGTGGAAGCAAGAAGGTTTTGTTGAAAAGTGTGATACAAAATGTTGAAAATGGTCTTCACCGGTCTATACGAACATACAAATCTTGTTCAAATCGATTTCTCACTTTGTAAGGCAGTTCAAATGTTATCAGACGGTATTCAGCAAATGCGCTGGCGCAAATATTGCAGGTTACTGGGCTGAGTTGTACAGATTTCGCTTTTTAGACGACTTTATAAAAAAGTCGAGTGGTGCTAAGTCAGGTGATCTAGGGAGCCATTTAATTTGGCCACGTCTTTCTATCCATCTGTTTGGAAATCACTCATCAAGATACTGTCGTACATATGTCATGCTCAGTTATTCGGACTTACTGACTGGAGTATAATGCACATCGAAATATAAAACGGAAAGTGTGATCATTCCTAACAAAAGCCAAAAAGCACCACCTCACCTGTGCCCTTGAACCATTAATCTCACCTAGGCAATGTGTTGGATAACGGTAAACATTTAGACCAATAGATATTGAGGATGTACACATTTTGTCAGGCAGTAAATTACTTGGGAACTTACCCGTACCCTGTCATGCAGATGATTCACCACTGTTTTGTTTACAGAAAAGCAAAACGAAAGGCCATTATACTAACCAAGACAAACTGCAATCTCGAATGCAAAAGCTTTTCCATGGGTTTCATACAAGACTTTTTAGAAACACGTCAACAAATCGGCATCAAACTTGGTGTCGAAATAGATATTTCTAGAAACAAAGGGTTTTTGATGGCCATGCAAGATCAGGTCATCTCAACGAAGAACTACTTGAAGTGTATGAAGTTGTAGATCACTCGATCTGAGATAACAAATGCATATGTGTGTGTCAGATTTCGGAGACTGTTCGATCAGGATCTAAAATCAAAAAGGAACCAAAAAAGAACCACCTGATACTGTTCTTCAAAATTGGAGATAGAAGTTAACGTGCGATAGGACAATGCTTACGGGCAGACATGTTGTCCCCAGCAGGTCAGGTATAATGACAGTCCACACATCGTCGAAACAAGAGACGTTGATTAATATTAATAAACAAAATATCTAGAAAAAATATCAAGCACAAAGACCTCAAGATGCAGGTAAAGAGACAATAAGAGGCAAATCGTTTTCAAACCCTTCAGGCTAACGGGACAATAAGAGATAAACGCTGTATAATTTATATATATATATATATATATATATATATATATATATATATATATATATATATATATATATATATATATATATATATATATATATATATATATATATATATATATATATATATAAATATATATATATTTAATAATTATTTTAGTTACGTCTTGTTTAATACAACTGAAAGACTGCATATAAATTTGTCACACCAATAGGTGACTGTTGACTGAAAAGCTTCTTGGTCAGACAGATGTCTGTGGGTCTGTTTATCGGTTCATTGTGATGTTTGCCTTTCTTTGTATTATTTAGTGGATCTTATGGCCATGGGATGCTTAGTTTCATAGTGCTGGTATTTAACTTTTATTGAATCAAGTTCTATTGTTTTTGTCACCTTCGCACTGCCTGTGAAGGCTTTCGTCTCTCGTATAATTGACTTGAGTATTTCTGGGGATGGATTCAATTTGCTTGCTTGTGAAAGTTTATTCCCGACTGTGACTGTGAGCGCTGACAAGTGGTTCAGTTTGTTATTTCTTTTCAAAACTGGTACCGTATTTGGCATGTTGTCTATTTAATATGTCATATTAGGGTTTCTATTCTGAGAAGTACTTAGGAAGGATAGAGAACCTCTGTAATTTGCCGTGTGTTAACCTTTGCAGCACATTTCTGGTTTTCTGCAGTCTTTAGGGGGTGATCTAGTCAGCATTTGACGCACTTTTCTTAAGTTTTGCAGCTGTTTTGTGTGCTATGAAAGCACTATCCTCGGCGATATTGTGAAAGACTAGCAGAAGGCCGCAGTGATTCCAGTTTTGTTATTAACTTGAAATAGGTCGTGATGCCATAATTACGTCTATCTTCTTTACCCATTTCTACTAGTAGTAGCAGCATCGGTAGAATTGGTAAGTTGTCATTGATATAAATTAGTTTTGTTATTCGGGTGGTTTTTACTGGATCCAATTCTTGTTTCAGAAGATTTTAATTTATATCCTTCTCTCAGTAATGCTTTTATGCTTTTCTCGCTGTTTAATTTGTACGTGTGATAGGGGATATTATTGTCAAATAATTGGGAGATGTAACGATGGTCATCTACATGATTTAGATGTATTTTAATTACATCAGTTACGTTCTTTTGTCTTGTGGTAATGTATCCTTTTTTCTTCGTGGGCTTTTGCTACTGCTTACCATTTGTGGTTGTTTCCTAAGATAACTGACAATGTGCCGGTTTCTCCTTCAGTTCGCGGGAGATTTGTTATTGTTGCTTGACTGGTAGTTAGAACTGATTCGTCGGTATCTGTTTGTACGTTAAATCTGTGTGACATCGTGATTTTTTGTTTTCGGAATAAATTTTTTGGAACGTTTTTTTTTTCGCGCCATGGGTGAAGTTTCTTTGTTGGTTTTCTCCTTTTTATTGTTTTCGTTGAGGTATGCATGAGTTCCTCAATTTTGGATGAAACGACGATGTTAGGCTTGTATAACTGGTCTAACTGACTTTGATATTAGTTCGTTTTTGTGTAAGACGTTTCTGGCTTTTAGTTATTGGAATTCACTGTCGTTTACTGCCTGGTGCATTTGAATTGGGTTCAGCATGGTGGTATTTCCACACTGTGGTTAGCACTGAGCAACGTTTCTATTATCACTGCCAAAATACACTGATGTGATTATTTCACTAACTTAATTATCTATAGCTTAGCACTAAAACTTGACACTATACACTGTGTCTCCAACACCAATTGCTTTACTTGTACCGCTTTAAAACGTGACACTGTTAAGTACACTTGGACAACCCAAACCCTCATATAAAACAGTTATCAGTGCTCATCACAAGTTCCAATCTTCACTTAGTGAATTTCGTGACACTGTAGCACATTGTCTTAATCATTAGCATATTGTCGTATAATGTAAACACCGGTATCGTATTTTTGTATGATTTTAGCAGCAATCGCTCACTCTGTATTGGATTAAAATACATTAGCACGATTACGGAGTATGGGACTATTTGTAACCTACAAATTTGTTGGATTATGTTAGTTTGAATTATTAATATCGTAAGCTTACAACAATAAATCCGCGTATAATACTTCATAAGGAAAAACCGTTACATGATTACAATAGCATTTGATTCAGGTGACACCAGACACACCTTTCTACGGTAGCAGAAACAAGCTGCATATGGAATGTTTACATAATTTATAACCATTGCATATAAATTGCTTGTTAATTCTACAAAACCAAACGATTTTTATTTTAATACATGGATTACAAGAGCAATATATTTTATTTTAGTGTAGTAACAATAATAATATTTGTTTATTCAACATTTATTGTAGCCAGTTTTGTGATACATGTATTGGGATACCGAAAACTAGAAAATACACAAAAACGGTAAATTTGAAAGGTTTCAAACATTTTTGTTGCCGACTACCGGTCCCATATTTAACGATAACGAATGCTTTTGTTTTTGAATATTTTGAAAAACCAAAATGTAACGATTTTTTACGATCTATACAGGGTGCTTCATGGTGAGTGGCCTATTAGACGTTTCTGGAGAACTACATTTATTTAAATTCTGAAAATTGGTATCCGCACGTTTTTAATACTGATCATTCTAATTAAGATATTTTCAATTAGCATGCACTTCCGGTTATACCGGAAGTCGACACAAACTTTGTTTTTTAATTGAACAGCCTGTATATTATTAGCTTTATGAATTACACGTTCAATTTAAGGGCCACTTGATGACAACATATTCGGGTCAGTTCGTACCGTTTCGGATTTATACGCCATTTTGTAGAAAAAATTACGATTGGAGCGCTTTAGAAAAGTTAAGATATCTTTAAAGACATGCAAGATAGAAACATGCGGTTTTCACTATCCCATAGATCGTAAAAATTCCTACATACTGTTATAAACACAATACGATTTTAAGATAACTGTTATTTATAACATACATTTGAATTTGAAAATTTTCAATCAGAGATAATTTGATTTTTTTTAAAGAACGGTACCCGTATGTCTCCAGCATCTCATTCAGCGTTAAATTCCCTATCTTTTCAGTATACATTACCCAATACCTATCTCATACAGTTTTCTTTGAAAATATTAATGGTCAGCGGGGTGGCGCCAACCTTTGACTACTTCTGCCTTCAATTTTAAAAGGGACATACAGTAACTTGCAGTTCGAACCGATTCCTTTTTTGATAACTTTCCGACCTATATTGGGTATTTCCTATAGTTAAAAAGGACAGTTTTTGAGATATTTGGATACATTTAAAAACATAACACAGCATAATTTTTCCTTATACTGTGGTTGAACGTCAACGTTAAGGCAAGTGTGCCACGATGAACAATTTATATTACATACTTGTCATTCTAAATTATCCGATTAATGTCAATGTACTAAGGTTGACAGTTAACATGGAAAATCATTATTCCAATGCAGATTATTTAAATTTATTTTACATCCATGGAGAATGTAACCGAATTATTAGTAAAACACGTAGAAGGTTTAATGAGTTGAATCCTAATCTGCCACCCATGAATGAAAAGAAGTTTAGAAGGATTGAGTCAAATTTCCTAGAATTTGTTACTTTTAAAGCACCCAAAGCTAATCTCAGTCCAGTGACTAGAGATGAAGATAACGAAATAACTGTCCTGGCTTATTTCGAAGCATATCCACATGCCTCTATTTACACTGCAGTGAACGACATAGGTATTCCTTACTCCTCTGAATAAATAAACTCGTGGAAGCACAAAATGCACAACTATAAGTTAACTTTAGTGCAAGCTCTGCATCCAAAAGATGCTAGTAAAAGGGTCCAGTTTTGTGAAACGATGTTAATTCATATTCAAGGAGATTATGACTTTGAAAAAAATTATATGGGCTAATGAATCGAAATTTTCTCATGAAGGAGTTTTCAATAGACGTAACATTCATGTTTGGGCAAATCAAAACCCTCAGGCTATTAGGGAAAGGCGATTTCAAGTAAAATTTAGTTTCAATGTGTTTTGTTTATTGAAAGGTAATAACTTTTATTATCATATTTATGATGGAACCTTAACTTCTCATCGTTACATGGAAATATTAAGAACAATAATTGCAGACTTTTTAGACAATTTACCATTATCAGAATATAGAACTTGTTGGTATCAATATGAAGGAGCTCCTGCTCACTCTACACGAGAAATATCTAACTGACTCGACGATCTATTTGAAGATAAATGGATTGGAAACTGCGGTTCCTGGACATGGCCCGCAAGAAGTCCAGATCTTACTCCATCTTTGGGGAAAGATAAAAACCAAAGTATATGAAACGCCCGTCAATTCACGTGAAGAATTAGAGATCAGAGTAAAAAGGGCGTTTGAGGAGTTATATAGGAATGAGATTCTGTCAGCAACCACTAGCGGCATTACGACATGAATATTAAAATGTTTGAGTGTTAATGAACAACATTTTGAGCAGTTACTAGTTTAGGGGGTGAGTTGTTTTGTTACTCGTGTTGTAATAATATTTCGAGCATTTATAAGATTGTGTAAAGTAATAATATCACTGCTGTTATCCTTAGAAAAAAAAATATATATATTTTTTTAATATTTTAAATACATAATTTTCAAACACAGTAACAATATCGTTATTTTAACCTCATGTGCTTCAACACTCTATTAAACAGTCAGTTTATCTGAGCTGCAATTCGACAAATGTTCTAGTGATTCTCATTGCTTGCATATAGTCTCTTAGAATAATCTTCCCAGCGTTCCCTCACACCATTCTCGTCACCACCATCTCCCCATGATGTGTTTTTACCCGAATCATATTGTTTCTTGTGATTTGTCTTTCCATTTTTATCCATTTCAAAAACAGTTGCTTGTTCCCTCAAAATTATTTTGCATTTTCGGAGTCTCTTTCACTTTCAGTTGTCGTTTACTTTCACTAACTACTCATTTGTACTGACTTATCAATGTTCTGTATTTAACCAGGCCCTTCTTCTTTTCTCTCACATCTTTGCAAGTCACCATTCTATATGCTTTCTCCTCGACATGTACGGCTTACTTTACTTTTTAATTCCGCCACGCATCCTTCTAAAATCATCTAATTTTCGCATTAGCACATGCATCTTTTGCACACCCATTCTTTATATCTTTTAGAGTCATCTATGCATTTTCTACATTGCAGGTTTTGATGTATTCCCTCAGGTGTTGAAAGTATCGCAACTTTGATTCTCACTTGTTTTTCTTGTTTTCTCACTCTCTATACGCATCCCAGTCCTAGTTTTTCCGATACACCACAAGAAAATGGTCTGACCCACATTAAGCATCTCGCATAAAATAAATATATTATATTAATGTGCGCACTTCTTCTAAACCATGTAGTCTTTTATTCCTTTTTACCACCCTTTTGCCATGTATACATGTAGATGTTTGTGAGTTTAAGCTACGTTATAGATGTACATAGGCCTTTTTAGCGACACACATTAACGAATATTCATCCGCATAAACTATTGCATCTCTACATGGTGCTATATTTCACCTGGTCCGTCTCTCCTCACACCTACCCATGTACCCACCCGTTTATATATTCGGCAGTAATTTCTCGTTTTACCTAGTTCACACATGTGTAACCCTTCATTCATGTCTTTCGACAAATTTGCCTGTGACTATTTGAGGTCATAATAGAATTTATGTCGTTTTTAACATAACCCTTCAACATATCAAGTATTTTTTACTCTAGAGATGCAGAGACATTTTAGAGAAAATCAAAATACATGCCAATCATATAAATAAGAATCGTCTAAACTATCAACCATTCTTACAAACACTTTTAATCGTAAAGATTTATAGTTTATTATCATTAAAATTAATTTTGATGGTTTTGTAAATATTTTCTTTGCTGAAACTGAACTTGTAATCTACTAAACACACCAGAAATGGTAGTTTTTAAATCACTAAAGCTTTCGACCAGGTTTAGCATCAGACACCTTTAGTGAAATATTTCAGACTCAATCTTGCAATTCAGCAAATAAAACTCATCACGTTATACCTAGAGAAAGGAACATTTAGAATGAAACTTAAATAACAGCTCTCTAGTACATTATTCACACAAGGATCAGTCATTGACGCACTTCTTCTCTGGTTGTCTTGTAGACCTACCAACAGTCGTAAATTAAAAAAAAATTTGATATAAAGACGATAGACTCTGACCTGTCAATCATTCTAAGCCAATTTTTTTGTCAGATGCCTCAAAAAGCTTTCAATTGTACGACTTTACGATTCATATAATATCTGACAGATGACCTCAACCGAAGACAAAACAGATACTATTTACTTTACTTCTCATCATAGCTGATAGCATTTTTCTCAGTTCCGTTGAAAACCCGCAGTATCGCATGAAGGCAAGAAAATATATCGGTGTATATCTCGACAAAAAGCTGACATTCAGTAAACACATAGAGGCATCCGGAAAAATCCTGGCAAGCTATGTCCTTATAAACTGCGATAATTTACTAAATACCCGTACAAACCCTATAATATACCGATCCTTTATTCACCCTGTATTAACGAATTCACTGAGATAAGAAAAAGTTACCGCGAAGGGATCTAAGTCGGTAATTAAGGAGTGACATCTTCACAATACAATTTGATTATGCAATAACTAATATTCTGCCGAGACGAGACGAGCGACCTGGCTGGGCAGAATGAGGTGACCCTCATCTGGGTTCCGGGTCACTCGGGGGTCAAAAGCAATGAAGAAGCTGACAGTCTCGCGAAGAGAGGGTTAGCAGAACCATTTATGGGATCAGAACCGGATCTGGGCGTGACAAAGAGCACTGCCAGGGGAGCCATTAAGTCCTGGGTCAGAAACCAACACAAGGTGTACTGGGCGGACTGTCCAGGGCTCAGACATGCAAAGTCAATAATTGACGGACCCAGTTCAAAGAGAGCTGTGGAACTGCTAAATATTAGCAGAGGACAGCTCAGAACCACAACAGGTCTCTTGACGGGACACATGACCGTCAAGAAACACCTGCATAAAATGGGGCGGTTCGAAGGGGACCTCGCATGCAGACTCTGCGGCGAGGGGGAGGAATTATCCCAGCACATCTTGTGCGAGTGTAAAGCTCTGGACCGCAAAAGACAACTGATCTACGGTCAGTCTAGACCGGAGACAGAGCAATATAAAACTTCACCCTACCAATCGCTGTGCGGACTAGTTCAAGGCACAGTGATTTGCAATGGGTGGAGTAAGACTAAGGGTATGCACAATCAACCAAAGGTTGCGGTGCTATCGGGGCGGCAAGGCCGCGGACGAGCCCCGAGGGAAAAAAATATTCTCTCCTCTTGTAGAACACGGCTCCTGGACTGCATTATATTATTTTTATCATCATATTATCAATTTCTTCACTTACCTGTACCTCCATCTTGTTGAGGGTGCAAAAGATTATTTTACAAAATGAAGTTAGTAGAAGAGCGGCACCAGCCGCCATCTTGGATAATTATAATCCCATTAATTACTTTTAAATGAGTATGTGAAGGTCGTTAACTAGTTTTTAATTGATCATTGCACGTTAAAATTTTCGTGACGTAGTGAAATTTGGAAAGCAGACTTAACATTAGTAAATGATGATTGCAGAATTAAATTACTTGTAATTTATATTAAAAGATGTTTGACGTATTATAAATGTTTATAAATCGAAAATCAATGTAAGTCTTCACATTCTTTAACTGTGAGAAAGTGTTAGACATTTCAAAACATTACTGAATGACCATTGCACATTAAAATTTTTGTGACGTAATATAATTGTCTATGAATCTCGAGTTAATGTTAGTTTGTCACTCTATTTAGCTGAAGAAGTTTTTGATATTTTCTCATTAGATAATTTAACGAGTGAAAGTTAAAGTAGAAATTGATATCTTTGTTAACGAGACATAAATGTATATCAATACGTATAAATACAAGTGTCAAATCTGTCACCAGTCTCATTCTTTCATTTCTTGCTAAGTAAGTAAATAGTATTCTAACCTAAAACTTTTGATATTATTATTATATTTTCTCCTTGTATTGTCTCAGTAGATTACTGGTGTGTATTTGCGGGTCTTAGACCAAGCACTTATTTCTGTTGTAAACATTTTCTGACAATATTATTATTATTATTATTATTATTATTATTATTATTATTATTATTATTATTATTATTATTATTATTATTATTATTATTATTATTATTATTATTATTATTATTATTATTATTATTATTATTATTATTATTAGCAATGGCTTCCTCTTCGTCGCAAGTAGAAAAATCTGCTGTAATCAATCGTCGAAAACGCCGTAGCAGGCCCTACGACAGTGCCACCGGCCAGTTGGTAGACGTGGAGGAAGAGTTACCGGCATACCAGATTGAAAACAGAGCTGAAGATGTTTTCACAAACGAAGAAGATATCGAAATTCCGGAAGAGGCTTGGCTGCAACTAGAACAACAGACGTTGCAGTACCAGCAATCCGTTAAAAGAGAACGGTACGAACGGCAGCGATTGTTCAAGGAGCAGCGTTTTCCTCTAAACGACAGCGGCAGCAAGCTGCTCTGTGTTGGTTTGGATCCGTACAACTGCTTCCAACTGGCAGTAAAAATAGTTAAACCTGGAGTGGAGTTAGGGGTTACTTTCACTTACAGCACATTCCAAGACCTTTTCAGCAAATTACCAGACATCATAAGGATTCTCAATTGTGAGTCCCAAGCAGATGGTAGGCTGAGGTACTATGATCTGTTAGATTATTCGATTGAGATGGTATCAGCAGAGACAATAAAGTTTGTGCCCAAGGATAACATTAATGGATTTCAGCTGTACATTGGACTGGCATCACTCATGAACATAATGAAGATGAAGGATTTTTTGGATGCAGTCATACAGGAGGTGACCAAGTGTGAAGAAGTACACGTTGTTCCACACCTGGTTAATACTGTGGTTAGCAAATCATTGCGAGAGGGACGAACACAGGCAATTGATGATAGTTATATATATATAATGTTTTAAGTAGTCAACCTACTTTCAAACCATGCTTTACTTTTCTCTGTGAATTATTGTATAAATTTAATCACTTTTTAAAAAACAAAATTAAACAAGCTGTGAATAAAGCTGTAGAAACAAATAAAAGAAAATTAAAGTAAAAAAATAAAATTTATGTTAAATATGTAAAGGTTGTTTTATTAGAGATCTCCTTTGTCTTTTCCATTTTGAGTTTATCACTATAAATTAATTATTGTATACCGCAGAGGGCCAGTCATCATTCAATAGTTGTTTTATCAACACAAAAGACATGAACATACAATTTCGGCATCCCTTCACTGCAATTATTGCAGGACCCACATCTTGTGGTAAAACTTATTTTACTAAAAAGTTTTTAACTAGTTTACCATTAATGAGTGACACTACATTCGAAAAAATAATATGGTATTACGATGAATGGCAACCATCATACAAAAATAATAATAATAATGTTCATATTGTATATAAACAAGGCTTGCCAGATATGACCGATTTCAGTGGGGTGAAACCAATTTTAATTGTGCTAGATGATTTAATGCGTGAAACAGGAAACTCAGTGGTAGATATATTCACTAAAGGAAGTCACCACAGAAATCTTAGTGTGTTTTATATAACACAAAATATATTTCATCAGGGCAAAGGTCAGCGTGATATTTCGTTAAACGCTAGTTATATAATTTACTTTAAAAATCCCAGAGACAGATCGCAGATAATGCATCTAGCTCGCCAACTTTACCCTAAAAATTCTAAGTTTATTCAAGAAGCTTATGATGATGCAACCTTAAAAGCTCATGGTTACCTCTTATTTGACTTGAAACAAAGTACTCCAGATCTGTACCGTTTCAGAACCAACATGTTACCTGAAGAGTATCCTCCAATTGCCTATGTACCGAAAAAGGGGTATAAATATAAGCAGGATACAAAATTCATACTCAGTTGAGTATAATGTCTCGGACGCTAGTTAACAGTGCTGAAATACTAAAATTCCTACATAAGGCAAAACCTCAATACAGAAAAGCTATTTTAAAAGAAGCCGATAACAATCTGATAAACTGTATTTGTGAATGTGTTTATAATACGTTAGCAGGATGAGTTAAACTTTCTAATACACAAAAAAGTAAACTTTCAAAACATAAACATACCCTGAGAAAATTAGTGAGGAGAGGTGAGTCTCTAAAGGTTAAGAAAAAATTTTTAATTCAAAAAGGTGGTACATTTCTGCCTATGCTATTGGCACCTTTACTAACAGGTGTGCTAAGTAGCTTTTTCAACAAATAATATGGAACATGCAAAAAAAAATGGTTCTCGTTGAGCCAGATATGTTAGACAGAATACATAACTCGCAAAGAAGAGAACCAGATGTGTTATCTCTACTTGATGCTGATATGAAGAAAGTGTTAAACAACCCTGGCATAGATGATCGAGAAAAATGGACAATGTATCATCAGGTCTTGCAGAGGTATTTACACGTAGTTAATAATATCCGCAAACCTATCACTTTTCCGATTATTGAACAGGATGTTCAATCTGAAAGTGACAAAGTAGATGTTGATGTTGAAATACTAGATAGCGTACCTAGAACCCTACGTAACAAGGCTAGTTTACTTCTTCAAAAATTAAAAAGAGATGGTTCTGTCAAGTGGGACGCTAGAGGAGCAGTTTACATAAACAATGTAGAGATACAAAAGTCTAATATCACAGATTTATTAAATGATGTAATCAGAACTCGTAAAGGTGTTGATCCTGCCGGGTGGGAACAATTTGCTCTGGCACTTAAGAAGATCAACGTACCTTTCGAGTTGATAGGTAATACAAAACGACGAGACTACATATCCGACGTGCACAATAGCACATCGGCAGTCAATGAGAAAGAAAGTGTTTCTCCCTCCCCCTCCTCCTTAACACCAGACGTTAACTCTAGCCACAAACATTTTGGTGGGTCAAAAAAAAGTAAAATAAAGAAAACCCTAGGTATATCAAGACCAGTCGTTGACTGGGAACCATTTAGACTATGAGCAATTTACGAAAAATATATTATGATCCAGAAAACTCTGCTGGTCTAGCGAGTGTCGAAAAATTGTATAACATTGTTAGAAAAAATAAAAATATATCTAAAAAAGGAGTACAAGATTGGCTAAGCTCTCAAGACACTTATACTCTACATAAACAAGTGCGAAAAATATTTCCTAGAAACAGGTATCATGTAACAAATATTGATGATCTTTTTCAAGCTGATCTAATAGATATGCGTAGTATGAAAAAATATAACGACGGTGTGAACTACATATTATCTGTAATAGATGTTTTTAGTAAATATGCCTGGGTCAGACCTTTACTGTCTAAACATGGTACCGCTGTAGCAAAAGCTTTGGAAGATATATTCAGTAAGAGCAAGAGGATGCCACTAAATTTTCAAAGTGATAAAGGAAATGAGTTCGTTGGAAAACCTGTTCAGGATTTGCTTAAAAAACATAAGATTAACTTTTATGTAGCGAGAAATCCTGACGTTAAAGCAGCTGTAATCGAGAGGTTTAACAGAACGTTTAAAACAAAGATGTTCAAATATTTCACGTACACTAACAATTACAGATACATAGACGTTTTACAAAAGCTAATGACCGCGTATAATAACTCTGTTCACAGAACTATTAAAATGGCACCAACTCAAGTAAATAAGAAGAACATTTTGGCTGTTTATTATAATACTTATAACACCCTTAACAAACTTGTAGTAAAACCCGCAAAACTTAAAGTAGGCGATTATGTAAGAATATCGAAATATAAACACATTTTAGAGAAAGGATATACCGGTAATTGGAGTGACGAAATATTTCAAGTAACTCATGTAATCAGTAGGAGGCCTGTAGTGTACAAAATATGTGACTTGCTAGAAGAGGAGATAGATGGCGTTTTCTATGAAAGTGAACTTCAAAAAATAATTGTAACACCAAATAGACTATATAAAATCGATAAAATTTTACGCAAGCGTTTTAGAAAAGGCAGAACCGAAGTGTTTGTACAGTGGCGAGGATATCCATCAAAATTTAATTCGTGGATTGATTTTTCTCAGCTAGCAACATCATGAGTGACACAGAATTTTATTTGACACTGCTAAGTAATAGCTCAACGAATTATTTTCCTGAAAATAAAACCACTAGCTTCTCTACTCAATTACCCAAAGTATTACATCTAGGTGGTCGCTGGGTTGTAGGCTTGACAGAATTTCAGTTCCCATGCTCTCTAGAGACCGTAGGGGAAAATCACAATACAATATATATTAAACAAAGAAAAAGGCAGTCAAAAACAAGAGAAAGCACAATATTACGATAAAACTGATCCGGACAAGTGGATGAAGACAAAAATTGAGTCTGGTAACTAAAATGCAGTTGAAGATCTTATTACAGCTCTAAACTCGAACACCGTCCTAGTAAATAAGGTGTTGTTTACGATAAATAGATCAAATAAAGTGAGCGTGAGCATTCAAGATAATAGAATCACATGGCTAAAAATGTCGCCGAACTTATCGTTACAACTGGGTTTCGAGCCAGATAATGATTTCTGCAAAGTCAGGGAGTCGCGCCATCCAACTAATGTACTGCTTGGACTGCCCTCGCAGCTAATTATTTATTGTGATCTTATAGAACCACAAATTATCGGCGACGTATTCGCTCAGGTACTTCGTGTCGGTGTCTTAGATAGTAAAAGATACATCTACGGGACCCAACAAAATCACATTTTTTCCCCCGTACACTACGTACCTGTATTAAAAAGGGAATTCGAAAACATTGAAATCCATATAAGAACAAACACTGGTGAAAAAGTTCCATTTCTGTTTGGTACTGCGTGCGTCAAGCTTCACTTTAAAAAGATAACTGACTAAACTGACTCCACAATGATACACCACTGTCCTTATCATCACTATTACATTAATCAGGCTGGATCTGGTTCAGGGGTTTTATACAAAGGGTCTGCTTATCAGAGAGGGCATGGTATTGGAAGTTTTTTGGGCGGTATTTTTCGCACTATTATGCCGCTGTTAAAAAGAGGTGTTAAAACAGTTGGAAAAGAAGTTCTTAGAAGCAGCGCTGGTTTCTTAGGTGATCTATCTGAAGAGAAATCAGTCAGAGAGGCTTTCAATAAACGTATTAAAGAAGTAGGTGGTAACCTCAAGCGAAAAGCCACAACTACTCTTGATGATATGGTGGGTTCGGGTGTTATAAAAAGGCGACCTGCTGTGAAAAAGTATCAAAGTATTACAAAACATCGACCAGTTAACAAGAAGCAGCTTTCAAAACGTGAACGTGATATTTTCGATTAAACATGTCTTTTCTTCACGCTCAATCATGTGAATGTGTTAAATCCGAGCTAGACCTTTTTACAATTCCATCGACACAAACCAGTATAGAAGCAGGACAGTGGGTACAGTACAAACCTCTTTCATCTATAAGTGATGACTCACCTCTTGAATTTGTTATCTCTGGTGGCGGTGATGAATATCTAGACTTATCACATACGTTATTATCTCTAAATGTCAAAGTGTGTAAAGAAGATGGTACAAGTTTCGTAGCAACAGATAAAAAGTTTGCCCCTATAAATAACTTGCTGCACTCTATGTTTTCTCAAGTGGATGTATACCTAAATCAAAAACTTATTTCTCCACCAAACAATACCTACGCTTATAAAGCTTACATTGAAACACTATTGAATTATGGTCCTGCTGCAAAAGACTCACACTTAACAACAGGACTTTGGTATTTAGATACAGCTGGCAAGATGAATGCAACAGATGCTACCAACTCTGGGTTTGAAAAACGCCGAAAGCTTGCAGTGGCGAGCAAACATATTGATCTGATAGGCCATATGCATTGTGATATATTTAACCAAGAAAAACTTTTAATCAACGGTGTTGAATTACGAATGAAACTTGTTAAATCACGTAACAGCTTTGTTTTAATAGGTGAAACTGGCTTTAGCGGGAAGATTGTCATAATAGACGCATCTCTCTTTATTAGGCGAGTGAAAGTTAACCCAACCATCATGCTGGCTCACACAAAAGCACTAGAATTAAGTACAGCTAAGTATCCTGTAACTAGAACCGAAATAAAAGTTATCACAATCCCATCTGGTGTGCAAAGCAAGTCCTTAGATAACATATTCCTGGGTCAGTTACCAAAACGGTGTATTATTGGCTTCGTTTCCAACAAAGCATTTAACGGAGATACTGGTTTGAATCCTTTCAATTTTCAACACTTTAAGTTAAACTTTTTATCATTATACATTGATGGGCAACAGATACCATCAAAGGCTTTACAATCGGACTATACTAGTGGAAAACTATTCATCAACGCATACCACACCTTATTCTCAGGGACTGGAATTCATTTTCTTAATGAAGGTAATGGCATATCAAGAGAAAACTATGCCGAGGGGTATTGCTTGACAGCTTTCGATCTAACACCAGATTTATCTGCTAGTTCAAGCACTCATTGGAATGTGATTAGAACTGGTACATTAAGATTAGAGGTACGTTTTCACGAAGCTATAGAAGAAACAGTTAACTGCATTGTATACGCAGAATTTGATAATATTATAGAAATCGATAAAAACCGAAACGTGGTTGTAGACTACAGCAGTTGATGTATAACCGTGGAGTGAAAGAGTACGCGTATCCAGGAAATGGCTGTAATTTTAGACGTACAAGGTTTCAGAGGTAAACAGTCAGAATTTTTATTTAAAGAGTTGTCAGCGGTGAATATAAATGAACAAATGTGTTTCTTGTTTAAATCACAGACCAACTTAAATGACCTACCAAAACCAATTCAAAAAGAAAATCGTTGGTTGACAGAAAACCACCACGGTTTAGAGTATAATTTTGGCTACGTCGACTATAGTGAGCTACAAAATATCATAAACTCTTTAACAAGCAACATGGAAACAGTGTATGTTAAAGGTAGGGAGAAAAAAGTAGAAGTTTTAAAATTATGTCCTGATGCTAACGTAGTAAACATAGAAGAAGAAACGTCCGAAATACCATCAATTAAGAAGTTGCGTGAATTGTACTCTGAAAACGCTTGTCTCTGGCATAGCAATACCAGTTCGGTGTGCGCCTCAAGAAACGTAGCAAACATTTACCGCTGGTATCATGAACACTTTACAGATTGCAGAGTGTCTGAACATGATGAGTGCAAGGCATCACTTTGGTGTTTTTGCAAGTAATAAACTGCCAAAGTATATCAGCAGACCTAGCATCGTAGTGTCAAATACGGATCCTGATTATTTACCTGGTGTTCACTGGACTGCAATATATATAAAAGAAAATGGAACCGGATATTTTTTCGACAGTTTTGGTCAACCCCCACAAAAAGAAATTCAGGCTTTTATCAATAGAAATACTAGAATATGGTTTTATAATTCTCAAGTTATCCAAGATATCTCGTCAAGTCTTTGCGGCCAGTACTGTGTATTGTTTCTACTAAGTTTTATAATGAACAATTGTGTTGATAATTTTCTAAAACTATTCTCTGACAATTTTGAAAATAATGATTTAATATGTAAGCACTTATTTAAGGTTTTTTATGGATAGGCACACATAGAGTTTGTAAAATAAAATGTAAACATATATTTAAATTATAATGTTAATTAATAAATGTATAAATAAATAGAGTTTTTTATTTTTCCAAAATAAAACTGGAGCATAGCTATTAAAAGCTTTATTAATGTTATAGCAATATATAGTACATAACGTATACTCATAATTTAGTCTTGCATAAAAATAAATAACAAAGTGTAATCACTACCATTACATATTATATAAACTTAAATGTGGAAATTAACAAATGACTACTAATGCTAGTACACTTAATACACTGGGTTAAAAAGTTACAATTAAAATTAATAGTAGATAAAAAAATATATACATAGAATTTATAACTTAAACCCATATGGAAATGTGTCATAGGAATCAGGAAGACGTCTTCTTTTTGTATATTGTACTCTATACATTTTACTTTCTGGTTTTGACATAACTTCATACTCACTAGTTCTTACTATACGGCGGTCATTGTGAATAAAAATTTGGGGGTGATTTTCAGTTACCATTTTTTTTAAAGTACAAAAATTCACCGATTGTGAATTTTTATAGTTTAAGCTTATTCCCTTGACTTTGCATACCGTTATGTTTCGACCATGTTTGGACGAATACACTATGTATGCATAGTTTTTAGGGCCGCCACTGACAAAAGCTATAATTTTACTACCAGGGCCGTATTTATCAGTAATTTCGTCGGTGAGATCACCTAAGAAATCACCGACAGGCGGCATCCATTCTCCGGCCCTGTGAGTAAATATAATGCTGTCAGTGTCAAAATAAAGAACACGTCTTCCTAATTTTTCTAGAAAACTATAAAGAACTAAGCGAGCCTGGGAGGTTGTGTAACTAGCTATAGCACAATTTACAGTTTTTAATGGGGTAACACTCTCGTCGACCCTATCCCACGTCAGCAATAACACATCTTCAGTAATTATGGTTAAGTTGTGTACAATTATTGATGGATTTGTTAAATAATCGAATAACTCTAGTGAAGTGTTAATAACACTAGTCTGCATCAAATTTTCACGCTGCCCGAATTTCCCCCAAAAAGAATTTAACATCAGCTTGGCAAGAAAACGCATACCAGCATTATAAGATATGTCACGTTTCGAGAGAGTTATTCCTTCACGAATTAAATATGAATCAACGTATTGGTCTTTTAAGGCATCACTACTACACCACTGAGGCCAACCGGAACTTTCTTGTTTGATTTTTAAAAAAATTGTCGATATAGCCTGCAAAGAGGCCGCCTTTCTTTGTTGTTTTGTCATACACCTCTACCTTATATTCCCAAATTTCTTGAAACTCAAGTATTTTATAATTAAGGCTTACTGCCTTACGAAGTTCATCCGCTACAAAGGTACCGTTGAACTTTCTTTCATTATTTGTATGACTGCACTCTCCTTGAAAACTACTTTCAACGCAAATGCGACACAAAGGAAAAGTGAGCTTACCACCGGCTCTATAAGACAAGTCAGGATGGTAAAGATCGCGTGGTGGTAGTACTGTGCATTTGATTAGGCCTTCAACAGTGTCCATTGATAGTTTTTTACACGCGTTGTGACCAATGTGGATTTTTGGGTGCCCTATGGGGTATTTTCCATATTTGTTTACGTAAGGGTATAATGAGCAAACATCAAAATAACAAATTTTTTCCTCTTCATTCTGACATTCGTAAAACAATTTGCAAGCATTAGTGCGTCCTCCAAAGAACGATTCTCTAGGGTCAAGAGGTTGATACTTTATTACATCGTGGTCATCTGTGAAACGTTTAACCGCTGGATCGTTCTTAAGGAGATTATGAAATTCACACTCCCAAATTGTTTCAAGATTATATCCTAAAGATTTAAAACGTTTATCTGTGGCGAGAGTATGCTCACGACGAGTGAACATCATATCTTTGGTTTTGGTGTCAGAAGAGAGTTGCGAGTTTTGACTGGGGAAGCATTTTTCACAACCATGAAAATAACACCCATGAAACTGATAAACTGTGTTTGTTTCAGCACAATAACCATCAACAAGGTACCCTTCTCGCAGTCTAATTTCCCGGCCTATCCCCGCGTGTTTTATTTCCAAATTTTGAGAGTGTGCTGTCCAGAGTAACCACTTTATAGCTATCGCTGACTGTTTATCACCTAACCTGTAGCCACCGTTTGGTATGATACCAATTGTATCTTTTTTCAAAAAATTACGTCTATATACAAGATTACAAGCAGACGCTATCGTCGTTGTTTCTCTGAACGGATCAACATTATTAAAGTTAATGAAGCACTCTCTAAATTTGATGCAGGCTTTTCGTAAAATACTGACATCCGCGATACAATACTTTATAATTTCCGTGTACATATTGAAGACTACGTCCATCTGAATTTGCTCATTGTACCACGATAGAAACTTTTCACGATTTTCAACAGACATAGTATCAGGTGAATAATATTTAACATTGGGCAAAACACCGACATATTTTTTATTTTCCAAAGTATTAAACAAGTGTGGAAAATACCCCTTAGTTTCTGCAAATTTAAAAGTGGCGGGTAATTCTGAAAGCGGTAATGGCATAAAATTTAAACTATCTATGAACCTGATATTATTGTCGCAGGTAATTGACATAATCTTAAGACCATTACGTATCATCTTGGGATTCCATCTATTTAAATCAGAAAATAGTACTCTGACAATAAAACAGCCGTCAAACCCTCGCATGTTGTGAGCAATGGTTGTTACCTTGAAAGTTTGTGACATTTTCGAAACGTGATCTAAGAAATCATTAACAGGGTCACTTTTGTTAAAAATTAATTGACGTTTTCCGCAAGCTTGACAATCAGCATCCACATCGTCGTTTTTTATACAAAAAGAACATGCTTGCTGTGATATACAGAGATTAACTTCATGTAAGAAACAGTTTTCCTTTACCTCTTTTTCCTGGCGTGTTTCCAGGTCGTAAAAAATAAAAAGAAACGGTTTCTTACCTTGATTTTTGTTTGTTTTAGCAACCGGTTGCATGTGACATAGGTGCCGAATAGGCATCTCTTTCATACAAGTAGTACAATTCTTGTACCCACATTTATGTTTGGTTTTGGTGTTCAACCAAACAGCTTGCAAGCATGTTTTGCATCTATGTAGAATGCTGCAAACTCTCTGTTTATGATTTTTGAAACACTCATTACCTCTAAAATCTCGGTTACATTGAACACAAGTAATATTTTGATTTTTTAGTGCACACGGAGGTGAAGAGTGGCAACAGGGACATAAATATGGACAATTTCCATGGTAATTAAAGTGAGCGAATCGCTGTTTGCAGTATTCACAGAAATAGCTTGTTGAAAACGCTGCTGTCAAGCTCAAGATAACATTATAATGACCGTTTTCTAACAATAAATTCAAACAAGATTTACCTTTCTCGCGAACACCTTCAAAATAAACACCACTGCCTGTTCTATTATTGTACACAACTATAGTGTAATCTTTAAGGTAATATTGAAAAGCCTGAAGATGTGTATAATTACCACCGCGGGATAAATCTACACTAGCATTTTTACACAAATCCGAAGCCCTCTGCACTAAGAGACCTCTGGACTGGGTTAATTTCATATGGGAGAAAAAAGGATCTTTATCTACAAAAGCTTTTGCCAAAGATAGAGCATATGCCAAACAGTTATTATCATCATTTTCTACGACGAGTATACCACGCTTTGTTTTACAAAACTCTTCCGAACTTAAACCCGTACGCTTTTTACGACCACGACCAACTGGTAAATGAACATCTTGCGAAAAAAAGTTGGCATTGCTCTGTAGAATCTTAGATGCAATATCTAAAATGACACTTGCCTTAATTTGGTCAGCGCGACGGAATGAAACGCCCATAGGTCTCTAGGGGTAGTTCTCATTGTTTATCCTTAAGCCTACGAGATCGCCTGGGTTACAGTCTTTCAAAGTATGGTCCAGAAGTTCCTGTACAGCATTCTGTAAATAAAATTAGTAATATGAGATCTGTATATATATATATATATATATATATATATATATATATATATATATATATATATATATATATATATATATATATATATATATATATATACACGATTAAGAGAAACTTACATTAAGCCAAGTAAGGGGATCAGTTTCACTAGACTCTACATCTCCAATTTTAAAACAAAGCCTTCGAGATTTGAGGTTAAATTTTTTAATCTCAACATCAGCCTCTGACAGTTTTTTGATATAGCGTAGCCCCTTGTCTTCTGTGCGTTTATTTTCTATAAAACATTAAAAATTGCTATTAATACGCATATCTTTTAAAAATATTATACCTCTACCTTTAATTTTATGCTGCATCGTTTTTACATGGGCATTTATATTTATTTTACCCGTTCCGTCCTGAACTAGAGTTGACTGGAGACCTACAATATATATAATTTTTTATTTTCAATGAAAATTTATATATAGCTTAAATAACTTACTATGTAAACCTTGTGGTCTATTTTCTAATATAGTGGATGGGTTTTCAAGAACTAGGTTTCCTTCTGTAAAAGTAATTTACTGTTATTTGACTAGCCAATATAAAACTTATAAAAATAACTATCTTAATAAATGCAGTTTTATAATTATTAACAATCGAGAATACATAGATCTACTACTACTTACAAGTTGAACTGAGAGGTCCTCCACTGAAACTACTGCTACTCGCAGGACACTGATTGTCGCCTGTACCTGTGGTGCCAGCTGCAAACAGATTATATGTGTAACATCTAATAACTCAAACAAATTAATAACAATATATACCTTCGGAACCCAAATTTAAGACGCACTGCCTTAGCTGATGGTACAGCTCGATGCTAGGGGTGATATTTTCTTTGTGAGTACTTATTCTCAATCTTACGGCGCTAAAACATTGTTGTAGAGAGGAGCGCGTATTAAAAAAGCCCTCTCCAAAAAGACTAAGTAGTTCGTTGGCCGACATCCATTCTAAGTCAAGCTTAACATCTACAACAAACCATCGAATAAATTATAAACATAATTTAAAACAAGATAATATCAGTTACCGTCAGTTTTTGAGTTATCCGCATGAAATGTGTATTGATCCACATTTTGACATACCGGCTGACTACTTTCTAAAACCAAAATAAGTACAATCAATTTTTTAAATATAATGATTACTCATAAATAAATTAACATACCTTGAAATTCAGTGATGGTGACTGTTTGTCCTAATTCACGATATTCGGAAAGCCATTCCGATATATCGTCTTGGTAAAACTCAATTCTGGAGTTTATTGCATTAAAACAGTGCTGTTTCGCATCAGCATCTTCAAAAAAACCCAGACTGTATAATAAAAGTATCTCGCTCGCTGGTAGCCCATTTAAGTTAGCCGACATCTCTGTGAAACAGAAATAATGATTATGCTAATACTGTGAGAATTTTACACTGAGTATATATATATATATATATATATATATATATATATATATATATATATATATATATATATATATATATATATATATATATATATATATATATATATATATATATATATATAGATATATATATATTCAAATGAGACACCCTGTATAAATATTATAAAAATACACGGAATATTTGACTTATACAACGTAGATATCTATTAAACTCACCTGACTTGTTTATATAGAAAAATCTGATCACACAAAGTTAAAATTGCTGGGCACTCACTGCACAATTGCCGAAATATTCTAAAATAATTAAAACACCAAAACTTCCTTCACTTAAATAAAATGATACGATTTTAATCAAATTACGTTATATTACTTACTTAACAAGAAATGAAAGAGTGAGGCCTATTCCAAATTTATTTCTTGCTTATATGGAGATACATTCATATCTCGTTACCAATGCTGCCAACTTACGAAGACCAATTAAAAAGTTTCCATACAAATTTTAAAGAGATTACCATTCTTAGACGTTCAAAGAGAATGTGAAAACTAACATTGATTTTCAATTATTCTATGTCAGCTATACATTAGTGATTTTAATCAGTAATACTACAACAATTAGAAAGTAGGTAATGAGCCACAGACGTCATAGATCATTAAAATTGCTATAATTAGAATCTAGTTAACGACCTTCACATACTCATTTAAAAGTAATTAATGGGATTATAATTATCCAAGATGGCGGCTGGTGCCGCTCTTCTACTCAAGTTTTTCAGCAGCATCCATTTGGTTCTCTAGCTCATAGTTATAAGAAGATGAGGGATATTGAGGTGATGGTTACCAGTCAGTAAAAGGACAAACTATGACTTTTCCCACAATACGTGCGCAAACGTTAACCGTTGTAGCCGTTGCCTATGACCTCTTCCAATTTTGGATTTTCGTCACTCCAATAGCGACAGTTATGCTTATTCACGTTACAATTTAAGATAAACCAATACTCATCACTGAAGCAACTGTGTGTCAGTAGTTTAGGGGTAATATTAATGAACTTCGGCATAATTTCGAAAAACTCAATTCTTCGGTCGAAATCATCTTTATGAAGCACTTGAAAGATTTGCATCGTCTACGGATAAAATATATTCAATTTTAGTGCTTTCTTAACAGTTTTGTATGACATTTCTCTCTAACCTGCAACCTGCCACAAAACCTAACTAGTTGTTTGTAAATAATTCGCTCACTGAACAAGCTGCAATATGCAACTTTAATAATTGTTTACGGGATACTTAGCCTTATAATCTATAGAATTATTTCTTTCGTTACTTAATGACGACGATATTCAGAAGAAAACAAGTTGAGACTCCACGGTCAAAAGATGAGTATTTCTTGCACTCTCATTCATAAATAATAAAAATGAAGGTGGTTCTAGCACATTCTAACTTTTGAGGCGCAATGTTTCGAAAACTACTTAGGGATCCAAGAATTAAAAAAACTCCGTTGTAAAAGTAGTTGAACTAGCTTCAAATTCAGGTGCCACCGAAGGCTTTAAAATCAGGTGCCACTGAAGCCACATTTCCTATAAAATGTTTGCCTACCTCAATTAGTGAGCTGCCCTATGGATGAGGTAAGTCCCCATAAACTACCTTCGTCGATAATAAAATCGTTCTGTGTCGCAGAATTTCAATATTTTATATCAAGGTAGAGATATTAAGATAGTAAGTTCTATAATTGACATCCTGTATATATATATATATATATATATATATATATATATATATATATATATATATATATATATATATATATATATAATACACTTTGTAGACATTTTGGTTTTTGTGAATATTTGTAGAAAAAAATTATATTTTAAATTTAAAACACTTAATTTACACAATTTGAAAAAAATGTATATGAAAATTAGCCACCATAACGCATTTGCTGCGTCAAGACTTTACATTTACCAGAGCTGCAAGATATGGGGTACGAACAATAAAACTGCGAAATATGGTGAGTATGATTTTAAAGAATTGATTTCTTTTATTCTCTAAAGACTGCATAAGTATAATACACATCCACAGAATTAGATATAAATCTTTCACACCTGCTTACCGTAATTTAAAGCAGCTTCCACAGTTTTAATACAGGTGAACTTCCTACACAAACTGTCAATTTACTGTGAGGGTGTAAAGAACTATCTTAAGGTTTCACCGGTTGCCAATACTTAATTGAATATTACCATAGCAGCAGGTGATAGAGGTTGAAGGTGTCACATTAATACCGATGTTTTATATAGGTACCTTAAAACTGTCTTGTTTGCTTTTATAAGAACTGATAACTATCGTACTAATTTGAACGCACGAGTCAAAAAATTTAAAACAGTTGATTTGTTCTGAAAATCATCAATATAAGTCAGTGTGCAGATATCTAAAATGTTTAGGATTATTTGAAATCAAAACTAATCATAATTTAACATTATTCAATTGTTTTAATGTATACAGGGTGATATAGCGGTAAGCGTGTAGTAGCATCATTATTTTCTTTTTAAGACACAAAGAAAAGGAGTTTTTAACAAGAATTTTGCATTTAAGTTAACTTTTATATTTGAAGGATAATAAAATAAAATTTTCATCTATATTATGATTCTATTATTGTAGCGGCATTTGTTACACCTGACATATTTTGGCTACAGATAATTTTAGCAGGGTGCCTTGATCTTTAGTAGACCCCAAAATATTTTTAGATATTGTTAAAAACTAATCTATTGATCAGCAAGCTTTGCTAACAGCTGGCCGCTTTTGAAAAAATTGTCATCGGTGTATACCGTGTATCAATTTATGTTGTGCCACAGCTACCCCCGTTATTACTAGAGTTAGAGAGATGTTAAGGTTAGCAAAAGGATAAGAAAGATGCATCTACTCTTCCATTCACTACAGACATTTTATAAAAATATTTTGACAGTTTAGTTTGGAACATAAAATAAAATTGTGTGAACTGCAAGCACAAGCTTATGCTTATTTGTGGAACAATATATATATATATATATATATATATATATATATATATATATATATATATATATATATATATATATATATATATATATATATATATGATGCTAACTTTGTGAATGAAGCGATCGTTAAAGCCCTTACGATCGTTCAGCATCGATTAAACAAAGTTAGCGGCATTGTAGTATTGTAGGTGGACCATATTTCGGTAATTATTTTAGTAAGTTCTGGGTAGAGCAAGATGTATGGGTTGCTAGATTTTGTAACATACCTTTCCATTTTGACCAGATAAAGGTAATGTCTCTGAAGGTGCCAGCACTTATTTCAGTAAGATTCAATCTATTTTCCGGGACTCCTGAATCAATTGCCTCTTCCGGAGATACCCATGTGACCTTTAACCTATACGAAGATTAATTTATTAATCGTAGTTATCTTGTTAACAAGTTTAACAATTTTTGCTATACAATTATTTCTATTGCCAGAGGGATTGCAATTCTGTAACACTAAAAGTGAAGCTTGTGAGTCAGACAATATGACCACATTAATTTATTTATTTATTTATTTCTGACATAAATTTTACAACGTACAATACAAATAAGCTTAAGCTTGTGGCTGTATTAAATGTACAATTTGAAAGCATAGTATCTGAAATAATATTTTCATCCAAAGTGGTGCTTAAAAACTGTCAGTTTTGACAGTATAATCGTAATTTATTTTCACTCCTCACCAGTATAGTTCTGTCAGTGGCTAACACTTCCAGTTTTGTTAAACTAGATCTCCATTGTTGTTAAATAATTTCCATAATATTTTGTTAACGAAAACACAGTGTAATTTTAAATTTTCTGTTCACTTAACTTTTGAAACTTCTCTATTTGGCAGCTCTAGGCCTTTTGATAACGACTATCTTTTCACTATAAATGGAAGCTAAATGTTTTAATTTATATTTAAAATTCTTCTGAGATTATGTACACAAAAGCCTGCTCCTACACCCTTAGGAGTTTTAGATCCTTCGGTAAATATATAACAGTAATTGAGATATTCTTCTAACACATTCAACAATACTGTTTGGTTTAGTTCTTTGCTATCATCATAAGTTGGTATAATCATTTTGGGCTGAGTCAGATATTTTCTAAAATCATTTGGTATTTTCATAAACATATGGGATTCTATGTAGGGCTCATATATGACATTACCATAATATACGTTGGCTATAGGTGGTCCGGTTTTAATTCTCCAATACTTATGTAAATGTTCTAAAACAGATGAAGTATGGAGTTGGTAGTTGAGCTATTTGAGTCCATTATTATGCGAGACAGTTCCTCGCTGGCTTCTGCAAAAAGAGCTTGGCATGGTGACGACTGAATTGCACCAAGGCATATACGTATGGACTTTTTATAGTAATAGTAATAGTAATTTTTATTTTTCAAATGAATCATACAATGTAGAACTGTGTTCTTTCAATATCTTTCATATTAGTTTTTAAAATCGACCGAAACACTATGCAGTCGTAGTCCAGAATTGATCTGATATGACTTTTATATAACATCAGAGCGATTTGTATGAGAGCACCCCAGTGCTGAGCTACAGTCGCTGGAAGAATATTAATTTCCTTTTCGCACTTACTTTTAACATGCTAAATATGCTCCGTCCATGGTTACTTTTTGTCCATTCCCAAATACTTATATCTATCTACCACTTTGATATTAGATATGCACGCTCGAGTACTCATACGATGTCTAGAAAAAAAAACCTTATTGATGTTTTTTCCAGGTTGTGGAAACCCTCGTTCTACCAACCACTTATTTAGTGTATGTATTATGTACTTTGCTTTCTTGAAGTTATTTACGAAAACCTAATTTTTTTTAAATTTGTATTTACAACCTTCTCAATGTGTGTATTTTTTCCCAAAGAAGGAAAACTTTTTACTTAAAAAATCTGCTGGATGTATTTGATTTGCAAAATATTGGCAATTTTTACGCATGCGGCTGTCAACATTTTGTATCTTGTGAAGGCCATATTGAATTTTCCGATATTTTGCTAGACTACTTTTGACAAATACATTGATGTGCTAGTACTTTTTTATGTACTAAGAATAAAAGAGGAGGAGGAAATCACATTACCTTAGAAATAAAAAAAACTTGTTGCTGCTATGACTATTAACTGTCATTGCGTCGTCGTCGTATGTTGTTGTGTGTGTTGACTTGGAAACGGGTCTTTCAGCCACAAATAAATAATAAAAAAATCATATATAGAGGCTGGTTAATAATTAATAGTACACAGAGCAGCCGGAGATTTTTGGCATCAAGATAATACCATTTAGAAAAACTTCATCACAATACAGTTTTAGACCTGACCATCGTTTCGCAAAGAAAGTTACCGTCATCAGATAAGATGAATAAACTAAGTGAATAAAGACTAGAACTACTATTTATATGTTAGTTGCCAAGCAGTTACGAACAACGTCCTCTAGGAAGGTATACAGATAGACCCACACTGTTGAGTCTTAAATCCCTGTAATTAAAACTGCATACTTGCCTTTGAGATACCGTGTGTCGTTATCAGTTATTCCTCCTAAGAAGGACACGGTGGTTATTAAGATAACAGTCCGAACAATGGACTACACAGAACCGGACCTACTCTATTCATCGAACCATTTTTGTTCAAATTTTAACGATATATATATATATATATATATATATATATATATATATATATATATATATATATATATATATATATATATATATATAGCTGACGCGACTGCCTGACACTTGAGATTTTCATTATCTACACGATTATTATTATCCTAAATATACTGAGCAATACATGATTTATCAATAGTGCCATATCTCAGTTGCGCTAAATTTTCTTTAAATCTAGTTTCAATAGTTCTTGTAGTTTGCCCAACATATTTAAGTTCACAATCCTTACAACATATGTCATAGACTCCCCACACCTCTGTGGTTTTATCTTGATCCTTTGTGTTATTTTTTAATGTATCTTTTGTAGAAAATGTTAGCTGTAAATTGGCTTCCTTAAAAATGCTATTAAAACCTCTCGTAAATCGCGATTCAAATGGTAAACAGACAACGGTTTTGTATGGTTTCTCTTTTTTGAAAGTCGTAGATTCTGCTAACATTTTCTTTGTTTTATGTTTATTGACTAAGTTCTCAACTAAGCAGACAGAGTAACCATTATAATTAGCTAAATTTTTAATATATTCAAGTTCACTGTTGTTTCTTCCTTTATTTGGGGGAAACTGTATTAATCTATGAACCAGAAAACTCAAACCAGCTGGTTTTTTTTTTTGTGAAAACTATGGTGTGAGTCAATCGAAATGTAACTCACAATAGTGGTTTCCTTTCTTTATATGTCAATATCTAAAGTGTCTCTATTTTTAATGACTAATACGCCAAAAAAGGTAATTTGTTATTAATTTCTATTTCATGCAAGAATTTAATGGAGTCAAACTTACTGTTTTATTTGGAAAGAAAATCATATACTTTGCATACATTTGTATTAAATACTGCAAAAACGTCGTCCACATAACGAAAGCATAATCTAGGAAAATAGTCATTTTCGTTTGTTCATGGTCTGTTTCAAATTAGATTTATAGATTTGTGCAGTTTTCCTTAGATAAAGAAACAGAGAACTTGAATATATTAAAAATGTAGCTAAGTATAATGGTTACTCTGTCTGCTTAGCGGAGAAACTAGTCAATAAACATAAAACAAAGAAAATGTTCGCGGAATCTACGACTTTCAGAAAAGATAGACCAGACAAAATCGTTGTCTGTTTATTATTTGAATCGAGAATTACGAGAGGTTTTAATAGCATTTTAAAGAAATCCAATTTACAGCAAACATTTTATACAAAAAATACATCCAAAATTTTGCTAGGTAACAGAAAGGACAAAGATAAAACCACAGAAGTGTCGGGAATATATTAAATAGATTGTAAGGATTGTGAACTTAAATGTGTTGGGCAAACTAAAAGAACTATTGAAACTAGATTTAAAGAACATTTAGCGCAAGCGAGATCAGGCACTATTGATAAATCATTCAGCATATTAGCGATGATAATCATCATGTAGATAAAGAAACTCTCAAGTTAATCAAAAATGTTAGGCAGTCGCGCCAGCTACATATATATATATATATATATATATATATATATATATATATATATATATATATATATATATATATATATATATATATATATATATATATATATATATATATATATATATATATCAGAAATTTTAACAAAAATGTTTCGATGAATAGAATATGTTCGGTTCTATGTAGTCCATTGTTCAAACTGTTATCTTAATAACCAGCGTGTCTTAGAAAGAATATTGGATAACGACACACAGTATTTCAAGGGCAGCAATGCAGCAGTTTTAATTAGAGTGATTTAAGACTCAACAGTGTGGGTCTGCCTGTGTACCTTCCTAGAGGACGCTGTTCGCAACTGCTTAGCAACTAACATATAAATAGTAGTTTTAGTCTTTATTCACTTAGTTTATTCATCCCTCTGATGACGATAACTTTGTTAGCGAAAGGATCGTCAGGTCTAAAACTGTATTGGGATGAATTGGGTTCTCCAAATTGTACTTATCAGCGCTCATCGCAGTTCCAATCTTCACTCATTAGCCAAAATTATCCTAGTTCAAAAGTCAAAATTAAAAAGTTCGGGGCGCAGCAAGTGTAGTAGTGAATTTTCATTAGAAAAAAAAGATATATTATTAAAACTAATTCTTTAAATTTAAATAGACCTTGGAGATCGGTTTTAGGGTCCCAGTTACGATTATTTGAAAAAATTTATATTTTATATGAAACTAGAAAATTAAAATTTGGTCTTAGATATAATATGTAAGTACTGCAAGTCTTTTCAAAAATTGTGTTACAAATTTGATTAAAGTTACAAAAGGAAAAAATAATTATTTACAAAGGGAATGTTAGGTACAAATTATAAATATGGCAGGTATTTATCCTTATTAATTACGGATGGTTTTGTTTTAGTCAACCCATCCAGTTTTTACAAACAATAAACAACAAAAAAGGTTTTTTAAAAGAAATTTGTTGTTATCCGCGAAGCTCATTATGTTATTTTTTTTAATTTAGTACCCACGGTGCGTTTACATAGGTGTTACTATGGTTCAAGATTGAAGATTCTAGCTTAATGGCAAATTTATTGAGCTATCGGATTTGAAATATTTTTACGAAAATTTTCTACCATAACATACTTGCTGCACCCATACCCTTTCCAACACTTATTTACGGTTGCTGTATCCATACTTTTTGAAAATGATAAAATATTGCAGCTTACTATATAAGACTGACAAACAAGGCAACCTCAAAATCATTGTTGGAAAAATATTTAGAAAAATTAAGTGAGATAACAACTTAAGCATAAATTGAAAATCTTGGTTCGCTGCTTCGTCGCAGGGGTTCTCCTTCTCCTTCTGCATGCCTACAATCACCCTCAATGCATATGCAAGAACAATGTAAACATGAAAAATTTCTTGGGAACAACCCCTAGGAAAGTTACGGGACCTGCGTTGAATATAGAGGTTCTGCGCGGGGTAAACAGGATTTTAAGGAGGTATAGGTGCAGAATAGGATGAAGGCAGCTTATATAGGTCTAACTAAGCTGTTTCTTTTGCACTTTCCGCTCATATTTCCTTTTTATATTCTTCCCCGCCCAGCACCACTATTCACTCCTGGTCCTATAACTTTCTTGTGGGCTGTTTGCAATAAATTTTTCTAGTGGTTTGGGCATCCAGAAGGGGTTCTAAGCATGTTTCTGAATTTTTTTTTCTAAACACCCCCCATGTGCTAAGCTGCAAATTTACCGAAAATTTAATTTTTATTTACAAACGAAATGCATCTATGAAATTATAGGTGGCAGGTAAGTATTTTTCCATATTAATCGCTTGAATGATCGGTTTTAATCAACTCAATCGAACGAGTTTCTACAAACAAAATAACAAAAAAGGTTTTTTAAAACAAATTTGTAATTATCTGTGAAGCTCATTGTGCTATTTTTTTAATTTAGTACCCACGCTGCTTTCATATAGGTTTTACTATGTATCAGAACTGAATATTCTGGTTTAATGCGAAATTGAGTTATCATCATTTGAAATATTTTTATGAAAATTCGCTACCATAATGCATTTAAGTTCTTTTTAACACTTATTTATTATAGCTGTATCCATACTTTTTGAAAATGAAATAAATATAAACAATACAAAGTTTTGAAATTAAAATTTTAATATTTTAACCTAAACATCAGTTTATATAATTTAAACTAGGGATGTATGTACTTTATATTATGTAGTTTCATTTACTCCAAATTTTCCATACACTCTTCTGAAATAATTTTGTTTCACTTTGGTAATACCTACCAGTGAATTCTGTATAGAGTTCACTAGGTAATACATACAATATCTACAGTCTACATGCAGTTTACCTATCACTTTCATATTTGTTTCATTGGATGTTACAATCATAATGTACTACTATAGTCGACGGCCGAGGGCATTTGTTAAAATTAGGTTAGAATTAAAGGTTGGATTATTATTTACCCACTATTAGTATTAACCGACAATAGGCATGGATGCAAAATGATGCAAATGTTTTGTAGCCTCCTACTATGTCGAAAATCATAACTACTGGACAATTGATAGTCCCTTTATTAATCTCATTTTTAAAGGGGTAGACATTGATCCAATCCAATCCATAGCAGGTGGTAGTGGAATTTTCCTTTATGTAATAGTAAAGGATTTTTTCACGCCCGAGGAGGTACCACCCCATACATCAAGGGGCCGGTGAAGTCCCAACGGACGTTTCCGGTTCTGGTGTATGAGTCGGTCTCCCTTATAAGCAAAAATGATGATGGCTCCTCCTTGTATAAAATATTCCGGAGGCAAAATACCCCTCCATTCGGATCTCCGGGAGAGGGGTGTACAGGGGGCGCCAACATCAAGATTTAACATATCCTTTTCGAATATATGTGGCCTAAATTCTAACCTGAACTCCGTCCACCATTTCCTCCAGGCTAACAGGCCCCAACTCCTCTTCCTCACCGAAACCCAAATCAGTGCCAAAACAGCCACTAATCACCTTAATTTCCCGGGGTATGAGCTCCTTACTGCCTTTAGATTGCATGGAGGCGTGTGCGCATACGTCCGTAGCAATCTACCCTGCACCAGACTTCTCAATTTAGAAGCTGGAAGAAAAGACATACTATGGATAAAACTCTCTATCAGGGCTGCAACTAAATTCATCTGTTGCATTTACCGGTCACCTTCTGACAACAACTTTGTCCAGCTCTTTGACTACCTTTCTGAAAAAACCGACTATCTGATTTCTGAATATCCTTCCTCCGAGGTCACTATTCTTGGCGACTTCAATGTCCATAATAAGGAATGGCTAGGATCTTCAAAAACCGATCCACAAGGGAGAGCAGCGGAGGCCTTTGCAGTCAGCAATTCTTTGGCCAATATGGTACAGCAACCTACTTACTTTCCTCGTATCCCAACACACAGCTCAAATCCCTTGGATCTCCTTCTTACTACAAATCCTGAATGCTATAAGATATCAGTCACCGCCCCCCTTGGTCGTTCAGACCACGGCATGGTCACTGCTTCCTGTGCAATGCAACCCGAAGTCACACAGTCATCACACCCACGTATCGTTTGGCACTACAACTCCGCAAACTGGGACGAAATGCGGGATTACTTTTCCTCATTTCCATGGGCGTCTGTCTGCTTCTCTCATCCTGACCCCTCTGATATCTCACAAAACGTCACCGAAATTATCCAAGCTGGCATGGAATTATTTATTCCACGTACACAGAAAACCTCTTCAGCCACTCAAAAGCCCTGGTTCTCTAAATCCTGTGACAAGGCCAGACTTGAAAAGGTCAAAGCTCACAAAACGCTTCTACGCAATCCCAGTCAAGAAAATCGTCAAGCATTCAACGACGCAAGAAACCGCTATGTCGGCATTCTTTCTGAGGCAAAAAACTCGTTTAATAACCACATCAAAAACAAAGTCCTCTCAAGCTCCAACGGCGGCAAACCCTTCTGGACTCTTGCTAAGTCTATTAGGAATAATTTCTGCAAGAGCACGTTCCCACCTCTTGTCTCAGGTGATGAAATTGTTTCTACCGCCCTGGGCAAGGCAGAACTTTTTGCTTCGTTGTTCGCCGGAAACTCTACTCTCAACCCACCTCCAAATGTTCAACCACCAACAGTCCCCAACGTCGCGCATAAAATGACTGATATCATTTTCCAAACTAAAAAGGTACGAAAGATGCTCTCTTCTCTTAATACCAGGAAAGCCTCTGGCCTTGACGAGATCCCAGCAATTGTTCTCAAAAAATGCGCACCAGAACTTGCTCCTGTCCTGACTCGTCTGTTTCAGATATCTTACAATAAAGGCATATTCCCTAGTAACTGGAAAACTGCTCGAGTACAACCCATCCCCAAGAAAGGATCCAAAGCGCTTCCTAGCAACTACAGGCCTATTTCTCTCCTTTCAGTCATCTCTAAAGTGATGGAAAAGTATATAAACACCGAACTACTAAAATTCCTTGAAAAACACAGTCTAATCCACGACAGGCAGTATGGATTCCGTCAGCGCAGATCGACTGCCGACCTCCTTTCCTTTGTCACCCATTCTTGGAACAAGTCTATGGAACAACACGGTGAATCCCAGATTGTTGCTCTAGACATATCCAAGGCATTCGACCAGGTCTGGCACGCAGCGCTGCTTAATAAACTTCCGGCCTATGGCCTACCACCAAAACTTTGTACCTGGACAGCAAATTTCCTCTCCAACAGGAGCATATCTGTTGTTGTGGATGGCCATTCCTCTAAACTGTATCCAATTAATGCAGGAGTTCCTCAAGGTTCAGCTTTAGCCCCTACTTTGTTTCTTCTCCACATCAATGACCTCCTCTCTAGCACATCCAACCCAGTTCACAGTTACGCGGACGACAGCACCCTCCACTCAAACATACAATATTCTAAGCCTGTCTCTTTAGCCCAATTAGATGAGGATCGCAGACTCATGGAGGGTTCTGTCTCCGTAGACCTCCAAAAAATATTAGACTGGGGAAGTAGAAATCTTGTACAATTCAACCCCACCAAAACTAAGTCTTGCTTTCTTTCTCACAAGAGATACAGCAGCCCTAGACCCATCACAATGAACAACCAAGTTATTCAAAGTAATGAGTCCTTTTCTCTTGTTGGCATTACTGTGGATCGAAATCTTAATTGGCACCAACATGTTACATCAATTGCAGAAGCGGCTGCTAAGAAATTGGGTTTCCTCTTCCGGGCTCGCAAATTCTTTTCACCAACTAATCTCTATACCTTATACACTTCACAAATAAGGCCAAACCTCGAATACTGCTCCCACATCTGGGGTGCAGCTGCCGCTTCTACACTCGCTATCCTGGACTCTATTCAAAAGAGAGCTATACGTCTCATCGGTGACCCTACCCTCACCCAAAGGCTTCCATCCCTTGCCCACCGACGTGCCGTTGGTGACCTCTCTCTCTTTTATAGATATCTGCACGGGCACTGCTCAGAGGAGCTTTCCTCCATAATTCCCCCACCTGTTGCCCCCAGCAGATCTACCAGGGGAACAGAGCGAATGCACCCTTTTAACGTCCAGGTCACCAGACATAGAACATCTTGTTATGCCCGCTCTTTTGTCCCGAGGACTTCCAAGTTGTGGAATTCCTTGCCGGCACATGTTTTTCCTTCTCCTCCGAACCTCCAAACCTTCAAGTCCAGAATTAACAAGCTGCCTCTTTCCTCCTTGTCAACACCCACGGTACGATAGTATTTAGGCTGTAAGCCCTCGTGGTGTGTTGTTGACATTAAAAAAAAAAAAACCTTAGAAGATAGGTACCTAGCTGTTTTATATTATAAGATTCTAGTAAGGTACTAGCAACTGCGGAGTCTATTTCGAGGTTATGCGATGCGCAGGGCGTACACGATTCTCTCTCACAAATAGCTACGTGTGGTCATATTAAACTGGGAGAGAGAGATGTTTTTTAATCTTAAATACCGTGAACGTGAAGAATTGGAAGCTTAATACTTATACATAATAAAACGTAGCTCTAGATTGCTTTTAAACAAATTGAATCACGTTCATTAAATTTTCAATTTATTAGTATACATTCGTTTGCTAAAATTTGGCGCTTTTGGACGCAAACATTGTCCCGGTATTAGGAAAGAAATGGTCCAAGGCTGACAAGTTACCAAATTGTTAGTTGGTTGTACATTGTACACAGTCTCTATCTATAAAATTTTGTGTAAACTGGAGATGTCTTGACAACTTCCTGGTCCCGCACCGAGCTGGCGTCTCTGCCGTATCTCTCACAATGTTCTCCATTCTGACATCTTGCAATAACTTCCATTGTTTAGATTTTTATCTACGATTTATTTAAATAGCATAGCAGTACAGATAACGTCATCTCTCTTTGTCCAACATTATAGATATTGCATTACAGAATATGAAGTGATGTTGAGGATTATTTTATAATTAATTTTTAATAACTTTATTTCCCTTGATCGAAAGGTTTAAAAATTGGTACACAACCACATCTGTCTATGTTCCTTTAAGTCGTAAATTTTCGTTCCAATCACTTAAACAATTTGAGAGATTGCGTTTTAAAAAGTATTTTTTAATATATTTTCTTATTGAAAATTCACTAAAAAGCTACAGGATGTTGAAGTGAAAATCGAATTTTCATTTTCCTGGATATCTAAAAAGTTATTTCAGTGTTTCCGGATTACCATAATGATTTTTTGTGGATGGGGGTAGAACAATAACTAAAAATTATTATCTGACGTAAGATATTATTCTTCTTGAAAAATAAAAATAAGACAAAATGCGTGCACACACATTACATTGTCATGGAAACAATTTGTTATTAAGGATTCACATTACACAAATTTGTGGAGTCTGGACGCAGCATGTGCGTTATAATAACGAATTTGCATAAGTTATGTAACATAATCTAACTTACTTTATCTGCTAATCCATGCTTCGGACCTGTTTCAACTTATTTATGTTAAATTTAGTGTGTGGATGATGGATAACCTTTCAATGACAGCCCTTTCTCTGCACGAACACACATATTAAATTTAAGTAGCTGATTCCTATACATAATTCACTCCAAATGACAACTTGACCAAAAAACTATTGAAAACTAAATATTTAATATACCCATCTTTGTTTATTCTGTTAAATTTTATAATCCACAATAATGTTTTCTAACAACAGGAAATGTCCAAAAGCTCTAATCCTTGCTTATTTGAAGAAACTTTTCGAGGTTTCAAAAGTCGTTACTTCCGCAATAGCAAAATTTTCATTCTGAAAATTCGCTAAAACAAGTGTCCAGTTTCAATCAATTTAACATGTTTACCTATGAAATGTCGCTTAATTCAATTAATCAGATCATTTTTAATTTTAATTAAATTTATTGTTTCCTCAGAATAAACGTACCAGTACTTGATTAACATTATCCGTACAGCTAATAAACCCAATTTCAGGTTACCATCTATTATGAAAAAGACAGTAAACAATTTGGGAAATTCAATCAGTTGTGTAAACACAATATACTTCAGTTATCACAACATTTAGTAAGCTGGTCGTAAATTTTGTAATTTAGATGGTGATTTTCTATAGGATATAAAGCATTTAATCAAAGCTTGTGGCTCTGGCGACTGCTATAAGAAGCTGCGATCCCAATCTACGGAAGTTATGTTGTTTACTGATCATGACGCACAAAGACCCTTTTAACACATTGGCTATGATGGTGTGACTTCATTAGCTACCTATTGGATCAATGTAGGGCGTTTCGTTTTATATTCTGCAAATATTGAAGCTAAATTACCACATACAAAGTTAATTTTATATCTAATAGCACTTTCTGCAGCGAACGTGTAAGTCACAAGTCTCACGTTTACGTTCGGGAAAAGTGTTCCTAAGAAAGTTAGTTTTTATAGCATTTGTTGTTAGTATAGTACCTATATCGGGTAAGAGAAATTGTCGTACTTTAATTTATCTATTGAGCGCTCTAGCGATTTTTCTGCAGTTTCTAAATCTTCAAAACTTTCCTTAAATTGGTTCCAACTAGAGCCCCTAATATCCAGGATCAGTTCGATTTTTATATGTTTATACACACAGGATTAGACATACACCAACGTCGTCACTTAGTTGAAATTATATACCGGGTTTCGATTAAATTTGACACATGGTGAGCCTTTATTCTATACGATGCAGTTTCCGGTTTAACCTGAAATGACACGCCTTTCCTATTTTAAATAGACAACTGTTTTAATTTTAATTTGATTTTGTTTTTATTTATTCAATCTATATAATTATGTACATATCTTGTATAAAGTCTTCACATAGTATAGCTCATCAGACCAAAAAAGAGACAAAGAAACGCAGTACCTAGATGAATTAAAAAAAACCTGACATGCACTTCTCCACCCCCTTATGTTTTTGACTATATTTTGCATTCTATAATATATTGCAAAAGCTTTGCGAGACGCATTCTGTTACCCATCTCTCTAATTTGTTGTATTAAATATTGTTTATATTCTCTTGAAACAACTTAAGGAGTATTTCTGACATATTTAACTCAAATTGCAATACAATATGTTATAATTAAATTAGTATCCTTACGGCGGAATTTTAAGTTATAATTTATCAAATTTTCCAGTGTTGTTTTCGTTTGTTAGCGCACTTACACTTTCAATAATACCATTTGAGACTCCCCTAATTTGGGGATGGCATGTAAATTTATGTAACGTATTGTCCTCCACCAATCCGCAGCACGTACAGTTCTTGATGTCCGCCTTTTTTACAACAAACAAAAGGAAAATGTTATCCCAGTTAAACTTGTTTATATTTTTGGCCACTATACTTGGTATATGTGCCTTCTGGATGATCATTTTTTGGTATATTGCTTTAGAATATATTGTGTGACTCTGTAATAGCTCCCTTGGGACACATGGTGTCTCGAGTATAAAACGACGCACACTGTCTCTATAAAATAATGCGTAAATTCAATAAAACGAAAGTGACCATTATTAAGGAAAATTCAAAAACATGTAGATTTTGATTGTAAAAACTAACTTTTAAATGTAAAAATATTACTCTTATCGTCATACCTCTTCAAAAAGTAGCTACCCCGTCGAAATTTTGAAATTGGATGGTGGGCAGTGAGGTATATCTTTTTAAAGCTAATCCAATTCTTTATTCAGAAACACAATTTTTTTATAGGAATAAAATAAAGTGAGTAATAAGATATTTATTATCAGTAACACCTAACACAAATAAAGCCTGTAAAGAATTACATAGTCCAGTATTATGATACTGATATGATACTTATCGATATGATACTTCCATAGCCCTAAGTCTGTAAGCAATGTTCAAAATGTTGGGCTTCTTGTACGAAAAGTACTTTAGAGATTTTGTTGTATACTATGTCGTATCTGTAACAATCTACTGATGATAACACTTATCTAATTATCTGATGTGTGACATGTGTCATAAAAAATAATGAGGCATAAGTTTGATAATTTTTTTGCGATAAATTGTACAGATAATAGTAGTAAATTTACATTTTGGTTGTCGTGAAAAGTGAATATGTATCATTTTCAACTTTTGCATTTTTAAAGTAATTATCAAATTGTTGGTAAAATGCGTTTACCAATAGCTCAAAGAATTGAAGTTCTAATGACGATTGGTTATGGTAACAGGATCCGAACTCAGGCAGAGGTGTGAATTCTGTTGAATATTAAATATCCGGATACGTCTATCAATCAATCAACAGTGAGTCGAATAGATAAGAAATTTCAAGAAACGTCTAACGTGGAAGATTTGCCAAAAATAGGTCGCCCGTCTCTAAGTGAAGAAGTTAGATTAAACGTCTAATTGGCAGTGGCACAGAATACCCACAGTAGTGTTAAGAAAATTGCCCGAGGCACTGGAATTTCATTGCAGACAGCACATAAAGTATTAAAACTTAAAAAGCATCATTCTTATAACATACAAGTTTTGCAGGAGCTATTCGATGATGATCGAGACGGAAGGATGCAGTTTTGTGCAACATTAATGACTAAATGTAATGATAATTCTTTGCAAGTACCAAATATTCTGTTTTCGGACGAATCTACTTTTACCCTGCATAGAGAAGTTAACCGTGAAAACTGCAGATATTGAGCAAGAGAAAATCCAAGATGGATGCGACAGAATCACACACAATATCGACAAAAGATAAATGTTTGGGCGGTAATTGTTAGAAGTAGAATTATTGGTCCCTACTCTTTTGATAGAACCATAAATAGACCACAATATCTACAATTTTTAGAGCAATATCTCATTCCTACGTTATTGAACTTATTTCCTGATGGACACATGATAAACCATAACTTGTGGTATCAACAAAATGGGGCGCATTATGACGTTAATGTTCGACAGTATCTGGATCAACAATTCCCCAACAGATGGTTTGGCAGGCGTGGTGCAATCGAGTGACCAGCAAGATTGCCTGACCCAACTCCCTTAGATTTTTTCTGTGAGGGTCATTTGAAAAATGTGGTATTCAAAAGTAAACCAGATACTATCGACGAATTAAAAACAAGAATTAAAACTAAATGTACCAACATGTCTCCAGAGATTATAAACAGAGTCCAACAAGAATTGGTTGACTGGGATATTGTCAGGCACAAGAAAGCGGGCATTTGATTAAATAAAACTGAAGTGTGAAATTCTTTATAAGCTTCACTTGTGTTAGGTGTTACCGATAATAAAAATGTTATTAGTCACTTAATTTCTTTCCTAACAAAATTTGTGTTGCTGAATAGAGAATTGGATTAGCTTCAAAAATACGTATTATGCACCATCCAATTTTAAAATCTCGAAAGGGCAGCTACCTCCTGAAAAGGTGTAACGATAGGGATGAGATTTTTATATCAAAAAGTTCGTTTTTGAAAATAAAAATCGACCTGTTTTTGAATTTTCCTTAAAAATGGTCACTTATTGAAAGGTGGGTTGGATAATTCAGAAACTTGCAAGTCATTTATTATTTCATTTTGCACTGACATTAGAACGTTTTTAATTAGCTAAGCGTTAGCACATTTTATATGTCCAGTCCACCCATCTGTTTTTGTAATATAACTGTATCCCTTGCAACTCTACATATTGACTTTGTTAATAAAAACCACCCACTCAGCGAAGCGATTCTCTTGGAAACTATCTTAGGTATTGGAAGAATTTGTGCTATAAACCATATTTTCGATAATGCATATATATTTATAAAAGCGGCTCTTTTGATATAAAGGGAGATCACGATTTTTGTTTGCCATCCCTCCTTGTCCTCCGAACCTCCAAACCTTCAAGTCCAGAATTAACAAGCTGCCTCTTTCCTCCTTGTCAACACCCACGGTACGATAGTATTTAGGCTGTAAGCCCTCGTGGTGTGTTGTTGAAATTAACCTCCAAACCTTCAAGTCCAGAATTGACAAGGTGCCTCTTTTCTCCTTGTCAACACCCACGGTACGATAGTATTTAGGCTGTAAGCCCTCGTGGTGTGTTGTTGAAATTTAAAAAAAAGAATATTTCTTGTCACGTTGGTTGTTATGATGTGCATTTTTTTCATTACTAGTTTTTTTTTATAGTGGCGAAGGTTTTTATAAGATAAAGATCAAATTTGAGATATTATCTTCAGTCGAAAATGTTACCATATATATATATATATATATATATATATATATATATATATATATATATATATATATATATATATATATATATATATATATATATATATCGTTAGAAATTTGAAAAATATTTTGATGAATGGACTAGGTCCGGTTCTGTTGTTCGAATTGTTATCTTAATAATGACTGTCTCCTGCTTAGAAAGAATATTTGATAACGTCACACAGTTTTACGAAAGCAGTTATGCAATTTTAATTACACGTATTTTAGACTCAACAGTGGGGGTCATCTGTATGCTTTCGTAGAGGAAGCTGCTCGCAACTGCTTGGCAACTAACATATAAATAGTGGTTCTAGTTTTTATTCGATTAGTTTATTCATCCCACTGATGATGCTCACTTTGTTAGCGAAACGATCGTCAAGCCTAAAAACTGTGTTATGATGAATTGGGTTCTCCAAATTGTACTTGTCGTTCGTTGTAGAATCTAGACCTTAGTTGACCCCAAAGAAAAAAGTCTAGTGACTAATGGATTGTGGTCCGAAGAGCAAGGAGGCCATTCGATGAGACCTTTTTAATGAATTCGCTTATTTGGGAACATTCTCTTAATATGTTGCCTAACAGTTTGGACAGAATGTGGAGGCACCTCATCTTGCTGACACTACATTTTAAACATAATTTGTCCTTTTCCCAGCGTTGGTAAAATACCTGGAACTTTGAGCCCAGCAACTGAGTGCCGACTAATGCCATGCATCAGCAAAAGTTTTATTATTGATTACTTCTTGAGTTTCTCTTAAGGTAACTACAATGGTTTACGCTTTATTTTCTCTGGTTGCTGTTCTTGTGCGTCCATTTTTTTTAGGAAATTTTTGACCGTGAAATCCTATTTGCTTATTCTATAGTAGAATTTACCTTTTGCTAATGAAAGTGGTTCAATTAAGCGAGAAACAGAAAATTTAAGTGGTAATGAATGGATATGGCGATAAAGTCAGAACACAAGAAGTATAACAACTTTTTAGAAAAAAGTACCCGGATAAGCTGATAACTCAAACTGTTAGTAGGCTTGAAAACAAATTTCGTAAACATGGCGTTGTAAACAATCTTCCAAAAAGTGAATGTCGGATGATATTAAGTAAATATTCATAACTTGATGTTATAATAGAAGTTGAAAACAATCCACATGTAACTAGTAGAATAATTGCTTTGGATGAGTTTTTGAAATTAAAAATGAGTTTAACAACATTTTTAATCTCAAAAACTTCAGCCATATAAGGTAGGTAAAATTAGTCAATGAGCTGGCAGAAAATGACTTTGATCGTAGACAAGAATTTCGTAAAAAGATTATGTCTTCAAGATCCAATGTTTTCCCAGCGTGTTCTATTTTCAGATGAAGCAACATTTTGTTTAAACGGAATGGTCAAAAGATAGACTTATAGATATTGGGCTAGGGAAAATCCTCATTGGATGCATTTATACACAGCATCCTCAAAAGGTTCTTGTATGGGCGCGGAAATTATTGACGACCATATTATAGGCCCAATGGTTTTTTGAAAATAATTTAACAGGAGAAAGGTACCTACATTTTTTATAGTTGCGACTTATGCCTGAACTGGTTCCGTTATTTCCCAACGTAGACAGTCCCGACTTAGTAAATAATAACGTTTGGTTACAACATGATGGTGCTCCGCCACATTATCCAATTAATGTTTGAAGCTATTTGAACCACGTCCTACGAGGAAGATGCATGGGAAGAAAAGGTCCAATAGAATGACCGGCTAGGGCTCCCGATTTAACACCTTTAGACTTCTTTCTTTGGGGTTACTTAAAAACTGAAGTCTATAAAAATCGACCCAATAATTTAGAAGATCTCAAGGAAAAAATTAAACACGACTTTAAGTTGATATCACAAAAAACTTTCCATAATGTTAAGAATGAATTTTACAATCGTCTTGTGTATTGTCAATTGCTACAAGGTCATCACTTTGAACATTTAGTGTAGTAAACAATGTAATTTCTCTGCCTATTCTTGTAACTAATGTTGGTGTTATTAAATTAAGTTTTTTTCAAATAACTGAACTTTAAGACCTTTTTGATAATTTTTTATTTGTTTGTAACATATTAAAAATTTCATAGCGTTAAAAAGTATACAAAAACTACTATCAAAACCAATATTAAAAAAAGATTGCCAGATGAAATCGTTATACCCCTCCAGATTTTTCCCGAAAATTATTATATATATATATATATATATATATATATATATATATATATATATATATATATATATATAATATATATATATATATATATATATATATATATATATATATATATATATATATATATATATATATATGTATAATCTCGATTTACATATATGTTCTCTTCTTCTCTCACTATTGAATAAGGTCGCTTTCACTCCTGTAAATTACCTCACAAACAAAAACAACTTTTAACACCGCTCCCAGCAAGCTTCCCTTCACGCTACAACCTTTAAAAAAAACAAGAACAAATAATTTGAACAAGATTCAAAGAACCAGATCTCAAAATACTACCAAGCAAATATAATTACCGCCTAGGCCTCTCCATCAAGGTTTCTCAAAATGTGTACGGTAATACTCATTTGTAGTATTGCAGAGAATAATAACAATAAAACCCGAAAATAAAACGCAAATTGTAGCAATGTACCCACTAAAATCCAGAAAAAAGATATATATGATATTTCAAAAGAGTTACATCTATAAACTACACAAAAAGTTTTCTATTTCATGGCCGTATTAGACTGGGATAGTTTTTGATACCCTTGTATAAAAATTTAAATGATAAAATATATTATTCCTTCAGTTTTAAAATACAGCTTTTGTAATTCATGCAAAATTTATTTGCATTTTTGATTTAGTCTTGTAATAAATCCTAAGTAAATGTCTTCGGAATGAATTCCTACAGCAGTTGTGGCAACGTAGCCCCGATACCGGTTCTTATTTTTTGATCGCGTACGAGTCACTAAACAAGAACAGCAACACGCATTTTCATTATTGAAAGTGAGATAGTTGTTGTTGCTCGCATTCTTGAGCGTTCGTGACAAAAAGACAACATTTCAAGTTAATTCTCAATCCTTTTGATATAAAAGAGTTTCGTTTTCATCTTGCTACACGTTTTCCACCCGGAGCAAAGAATTACATTAGCTTAATATGATCGAGAGAAAGATAGAACTTGGCCATGGTTTCAGATTTAATTAGTCCTGAATTTTACATGGTGATATGTAATCTCTGTATATGCATTAACATTCTGTAAAAGCTATTAAACTACATTTTCTAAATATATAGATAGGTACCGAGCACTTTATTATACCTATGTCTTCCTATTAAAGAAAAAAAGAATGGTAAATTAACTTTAATAAATGCACAATAATTAAATTTTGCCTGTAAAATATTTTTATTTCAAATCAGCAGATCTAATGTTCAATATTGAAAAGAAAATATTAAAAATGCATCTAAAATCCGATTATGGCGAATGAGTAAACCTCAACCCTAGTAGCAGTGAGGGCAACCAACATAACATTTGCAGTAGAATTTTCAAATGGGACAATTTAAAAAAAAAGTCTGGACGCAATAACAAGTGCGTTATGGCAACGAATTTTCATCAAAATCTCTTTTGTTGCAAAGTAGTAGTTTTTTAATGAAAAGTATCAAATTTAATTAAGATGATCACCTTTATAGTAAAAACAATGTAGGTACAGTCAAGTGGCTATACTTAGGACGGTAGCCTTACTTGGGACATTTTGACATTAAAATTTTATGAGGTTTGCAATCCCGATGATTTATAACGTAGTTGTGTGAAGGTTATATCAACAAAGTGTAAGGTTTGAAATCGAGTAAAGTGCAGAGTAAAATAAGTGTACCTTGGTTGTATTCGGCGGTTTGATTGAATTACTGAAAAAAAAAAGGTCCGGGACGCAGCAAGTGTGTTATGGTAGCAAATTTGCATTAAATGCTTCAAATTTGTATAACTCAATTTTCTATAAATCTAGAAACTTGAGGTGTGATGTGTAGTAACGCATTCACGGGGGCAATATATTAACCAAATTTAATCAAAATAACTTTGTTATTTTTTAAGATACAATTTTTTTTCGTAATTTTTTTTTCAGAAAAACTAGTCCGATAGGGCTGACTAACAAACTCATCCAAGCTATTAATGAAAGAAAAATTCTTGTCGAGTTTCATCAAAATTGGTTAATAACTTTTTTAATTATCGTTGGATACATATGCACACACACTATATATATATATATATATATATATATATATATATATATATATATATATATATATATATATATATATATATATATATATATATATATATATATATATATATATATATATATATATATATATATATATATATATATATATATATATATATATATATCCGGTGCTGTGGACCCAAATTAGACCTCATTTGAAAATTTTTTTGCAAAGTCTCACCATCGTTACTTATCTATTAGCGGATTTTTTTCATAAAAATTCGCTAAAATATCTGCTGAAAATTATAATTTCAGGTTCAAAGGTGACAAAGTTTTCAGGGGTTTCAAACAAAAACGAGGTCTTGTTCAAAACGTATTAAATCTGTGCACTACTGTTTCTCCAAATGTCAAAATAAAATATTAAAAGCATACGTTCATCGAGCTGGAATCGATCGCGTATCTTTCTGCTTAGAAGACAACAACGCTGTCTGTGCGCCATCTAAGCACAAGTACTCCAGATCGGCTTCATGCCCGGGATATTATATTCAAAGTATACGTAACAATTAATTGCAGAATTAGTAGAATTGCCATTGAAACACATCCCACGACTTCGGTCTTATAAGACGTCTTATATTTAAGTTTGAAGATAAAAGAAACTATTATGGCATCATTTTTATAGACTTGGCTTGATTTCTACTATATTATGCTAAACTTTGAGTCCAAAACCACAGCATAGTATATCTATGCTGTGTTAAAACTGTATTTGAAGCCGTTAATCAAGCTATAAATATGGTGTATTTTAAAAATTTATTGAATCCCTCAGTTAAATAATAATTACCAGGAAAAATTTCAGTTTCATGTCTGTCATTTTCCATATTTGTGGCCGATATTTCTCAATTGTTGGTTCGGGCAGTATGTTCTATGCCTGTTATTTATTTAGTTTGGTTGGAGTTGATGTGTGGTTTATACATGTGGTATGAATCAATCTACGCGTGGCAGTTAACAACTATGCGTCTCAGGCATTGGACTTTAACCACTAAGTCCTTTCAACGCATGTCTTTCAGATTTTATTTTTAATTTGGAAAAAACTCTAAATATTGTGTACCAAATTACTTTATTTACACCATTTCTAGCCACACCGTTACTCTGATACTTACAAAAATATAGCGTTTTCAAAAATATTTTTGTATATTTTTAGAGAAAAAGAATGTCCGTTATAGCTGATATGCGAACTCGTCCGCGGTCTTAATACAATGAAGACTTGTGTCAAGTTTCGTTTAAATCGATTAAGTATTTTTTAAGTTATCGCTAGGATACGTACATACATACACACACACACACACACATATATATATATATATATATATATATATATATATATATATATATATATATATATATATATATATATATATATATATATATATATATAAATTTTAACAGACCTTGGTTTTGGTTTCTACGGACCCAAATTAAATTCGTGTTCACCTGAAGAACTTTTTCCAAAAGCTTTTCATCCAGACCTTTCTGTTAGCGAATTTTCTTAATGAAAATTCGCTAAAACCGTAAATATCATTATCGGTGTAACTTAATTTACCCATACTCTCTGACAAACTTTAGGAGTTTGCAAATTCGTGATATGTTAATCGTATTATGTTTTCTAAAGATTGTAAGCACTATTTTCCTTAAACAATGATTGTTTTTTTTAAATCAAGCGAAAAAAAAATGTGGTTCAACGGTTCCTTACTTAGGACACTGTCCCGAGTTAGAATACTGTCCCAAGTTGAGATAGAGTTCAAAAGTGGCTGAGCAAAAGAGGAATGATAAATTGAGTTATTTTTTCCCAGGTTGAGGTAAAGGACTTCAAAAAGGAATCGCCCCAAGAAAAACTATCATTGTTTTGACGACAAATTGCTTGATCGCGCGGCTTATGCTGTAAAGGATGTGATGTCGTACCGAAATGCCGATATTGGAAGTTCCAAAGTCGTTAGTCCAAAGAAAAGTAAAAAATGTTCAACAAAATGCATTCGGCAGGACACCAGTTTTTAACAAACAAGAAGAGGAACAACTCTCTGAATGTTTATTGTTAGCAGCAGAGTGGGAGTTTTCAGTCACCTCATTTGACGTGAGATGAATTGTAAAACGAATCGTTGAGAAGGGTGTTGTGGAGCCGCGTTTCAAAAATAACATGCTAGGGAAGAAGTGGACTAAAGAATTTTTCAAAAGACAATCTCTTGATTTAAAAATTCGCATGTGTCATAACATCAAGAGCTGCTGTGTCTCCAGATATGATTAAAGCACACTTCCAAGCACTTTCGGAATCTCTGAAGGATATTCCGATCGAATCTCTCATTAATTATGATGAGACAAGCATGCAGAATAAGCGAGGAAATTGGAAAGCTATTATCCGCAAAACCTGTAAGAACCCAGAACGAATACAAGATCACTCTAAGAACTTTTCTGTTATGTTTGCTGGTACTATGAGTGGTATCACTCTGCCGTCATATATCGTATACAAGACTGACCATTTGTATAGCAGTTGGACAGAAGGCAGACCTGTCTAGTGCAAGATACAGCAGATCACAGTGTGGTGGATTTGAACTCCGTACATTTGAATTGTCTTTTGAAACCATTGCTTTGCAGTATCTGAAGAAACTTGGCTATTCTTGCAAAGCTATCATTGGTGACGACCTTGCCAGTCATGTATCAGTCTTAATTTTGAAACAGTGCATTGATAATAACATTCGATTTATACTACTGCCTCCGAACGCACCCATTTACGACAGCCACCGGACTTAGTTTTTTCAGTCAGTTGAAAAAAATTTGGAGGAAAGAAACAACAGAATGGAAGATCAAATATAAGGGTTCCTTGAGGAAAGATCAATTCCCAGGGTTGTTGAGGAAGACCATGGATAAACTCCAATTCAAGGAAAGTGGAAATGCACCCATCAATAAAAACAAAGCGCTTGAGGGTCTAGCACAAGTTTCTTCACAAGATAATAGTTTCGTTTCAGCAACAAATTGAACATCAGCAGTAAGGCATCTCTCAAGGCAACCCATGAAAAGGAAACTATAGCTAATCCAAGGAGGAATAAGGTACCGTTTACACCTAGAAAGGGTATAGCTGACGAAAATGTGATTGGAGATCTAAGGGAGAATGAGGCTGAAACTGCCAAAAAGCGAGAAAGGAGGCAAAACCCACATAAAGTGCCAGATTAAACGGGAGGGGGGGGGTACCAAGGAGGTTAAGAACGATCCTAAACCAATTCCTGAAAAGCGTAGTAAAGCAATTCCTGGAAATCGTAGTGAACCAGTTCCTAAAAAGCTTAGTAGAAAGAAAATACCAAATAAGAAGGACGAGTATGATAGTACAGACGAAAGTGATGTCATGTCACTCCACGACAGTAAATTATCACTTGACGATGAGGATTGGTCAATACTGTTCGACGACGACGTTCCAGAGGAATACAGCCATCAACCTCAGTTGAAGTAAATGTCAGTGAAATTTTTAGCCATCAAGCTCAGTTGAATGGAATAGCAGTGACATTCAGGCATCAAGCCCAGTTGAAGAAAAATTCGAAAAGTTTGTTTACAATAATTTACTAAATGTTAATGTTCAATTAGCAACAATAAATAAAAATTTTACAAAAAATGATTCCTACCTAAATTTTAAAAAAATTCTACGAAAAGTGACTTTTTAACACAAAAATCTGTGCACTATGGTTTCTACAAATGTCAAAATAAAACATGTATTCATTGACCTGGATTCGATCGCGTAACCTTCTGCTTATGGGACAAGCGCGACGCCTCTCAACCATCTATGCATACGTCAACTAATGTTTTGTATGATACATTAGATCGGCTTCATGGCCGGAATATTATATTCAAATTATACGTAACAATTAATTACATGATTAGTAGAATTACCAGTAAAACACATCCCACGACTGTTTTGGTCTTATATGACGTCTTATGTTTAAGTTTCAAGATAAAGGAAGCTATTTTAGAATCATTTTTGCAGAGACTTGGCTTGATTTTGTTTACATTTCCACTATATTATGCGCCAGCATAATATATCTCTGCTGCGCTAAAACTGTATTTAAGGACCTTCATAAAGCTACAAGCATAGTGTGTTTTATTTATTGATTGAATCCCCAGTTAAATACCAATCACTTGGCAAATTCTTAATGTCATGTCGTCTGTCATTTTCCATAATTGCGGCCTAAAATTCACGATTGTTGGTTCGAGTAATATGTTTTATGCCTGGTATATATTTAGTTTTGTTACGTTTGATGTATGGTTTATACCTGTTGTATGAATCAATCCACGCGTGGCAGTTAACTATTCCGTCTGCCAAGCATTGTACTTACCAGTAAGTCGTCTCAACGCATGTCTTTGGGAATTTATTTTAAATTTGAAAAAAACTCTAAATATTGTGCACCAAATTACTTAAAATTCACAACATAGGTTTATTTGCACTACTTCTAGCCACATGTAAAGTCTCATTCTAGTTATTCTGATACTTACAAAAATATGGCATTTTCAAAAAGTTTTCCCCGATTTTCCACCGAAAAAACTTGAGCATAAAGGCTGATTAACGACCTCGACCTCGACTCGACCTCGACCTCGGTTTTCGCCCAAGCAAGATTTTTGCCAAGGTTGATTGAAATAAGTTTAGTATTCTTTGAGTTATCGGTGTGACACACACACACACAGACAAAGATATATATATATATATATATATATATATATATATATATATATATATATATATATATATATATATATATATATATACAGTGAATTAGAGATTTTTAACTTAGCGCCAATAAACATAGTGTAGTACAAACATTTTGACTCTTGCAGTTGTCATAAAAATTGATAAACTTCAAAGGGAAGTCATATATATATATATATATATATATATATATATATATATATATATATATATATATATATATATATATATATATATATATATATATAAAAATTTTAACGGACCTTGGTTGGATTCTAGGGACCCAAATTCACGGTAATCTGAAGAATTTTTATCAAAAGCTTTTCATCGTGACCTCTCTATTAGAAAATTTTTCTTAATGAAAATTCGCTGAAAACTGAAAAACACGTTTTAAAACTTATGCGTTTATACTTAAATGTAAATGTTTCCAAAACGAGTCTTTGGGTATAGGGAAAATAATCCAACAATTCAATCAGAGGGCATGCCCTTCACTTCTGAAGCATAAAATACAGGCTGCTCCATTTGAAACAATTAGGTTTCGGCAGTTTGAATTTTCTCAAATTCAACCACTATTTTAGAGCTCACTGTGTACGACACCTTGATTTTTTTGACGAATAATATAAACAAGAACTTCGCCAAATGCCTTAGTTTCATGAGACTTGAGGTAAAAACGCCGTAGCACCATTTTTGTTTTTTGCAAAACAATTGAACTAATTCGAAAACGATGAACGCTATCAAATTTTTGTCCCTAGAAATATATATATATATATATATATATATATATATATATATATATATATATATATATATATATATATATATATATATATATATATATATATATATATATATATATCAAAAATGCAATAAAATATAGAATGTTCGATTAAAAAAATGTATCACCAACGACTTATGGGCCACCTGCGATTTTCAAAATAATTTTATATGATGCAGCTCAAGGCACCATATAATTAACGTATACAATTTTTTCTCGTATCTTGTACAATAACCGGTATATTAAGCTTTACCGTAGAAATGTGTCACCGTGTATATATGTAAACAGATAAAAACTGAAACTAACCCTGAATGTGGGTTCCAGGGGGCCGAGTTCCGCTTGCTTGAGGAAATCTTTTCAAAATTAAAAAGTCGCGGTTTCGTCATTAGCTATAACTAAAACTGCTGTCAAATAATTAAAGAAGCAGTCTATTTGATATTACTTTTCTGCAAATACTTCAATAAAATGAAAGACAGTGACGGTTGAAGCTGAAACTTAAAGCTTTGTAAAATACACTTCTTGCGACATTTTCTCCTTTAATCCATATTTGTTTCAGGGTATATGCCTAAATATTCTCAATATTGACGGTTTAAATCGCAACTTTGACGTTTTAAGAAGAAAAACCCTAAAAGTTGCCAAGTAGAGAAACTTTGTAATTTTTCATTTTACGGGAAAAAGGTATTTGCCTTAATATGTTTTCTTTTTCTAAAACGGTTAAATCAGTTCTCGCCATTCCAAAAATTTCCGTTCCATTCCAGAGAAACTTCGAGAATACCTTAGAAGTATTATTAGGTGTAAATGTAGCAAAGATCTAAGGAGGATCGCGATGGCAAAGCAAGCATCCAATAAACAACGTTCTGAAGTCTTTAACTTGAACCCGATTAAGAAGTTTATCAGGTCATAGTATGGAGTGTGGTAGTTTAAGTGGCGGAAACCCTATTTTGACTAAGGATGAGGACATGAAGAGAACATAGAAACTTTAAAATACTGACATGGAGAAAAATTACAGGCACAAGGTCACCGATAGCCCAATAAAGGTGTGATAGAAACGACGAGAGAAGGAAAATGCTTGCGGAAATAAGATGAAAGGCGAAAAGCAAAATTTATTGGACATGTTCTGAGATTTAATAACTTTCTGACAACGTTATTCAAAGGGCATATACTTAGAAACGTTCGGAACACAGCAAGTGAGTTTTCAGTAAATGCAATAACTCAATTTGCTATTAACCCAGAAAGTTTAATTTTGGTATATGGTACAGTCTATCAAAGCGCAACATGTCTACCAAATTTCATCTAAATACCTTTTAGCGAATTTTTCGTAAAAGAAAAAAATCACTAATGAGGAGATCTATATATATATATATATATATATATATATATATATATATATATATATATATATATATATATATATATATATATATATATATATATATATATATATATATATATATATATATATATATATATATATATATATATATATATATATATATATATATTTGTGTATGTGTGTGTGTGTGTGTGTGTGTGTGTGTATCACACCGATAACTCAAAAAATAACGGGCCTCATTTTATGAAATTTGGTATATACCTTCCTTTTGTGAGTGACTTGGATAAGTTCGTTAGCCAGGAAAATCGGACCAGCTTTTCCGGGAAAATTTTTTGTTTTCCTTCGGAAATTTTTGGTATATCCGAAAGTAACACAGCTTTAAAAACCAAATTTGACATATACGTTTCTACTGTCCAACTTACCCTACGTGCCAAAATTCAGATCCCTAGGTTGAAAGAAAAATAAGTTATAGGTATTATCAGAAAAAATTTTTGGGTACCACTGGTGATCAGAGGAAAGCACAAGAACAAAATATTTTGTGTGATTAACAAAACCAATATTACATCCAACGGTTAAGTTTTCTTGACGCAAAAACGTCAAGAAGTAGCAGAAAAAATATTTTGAAAATTTGATAATTTTTCTTCTTCAAACGCCAAAGTCGCTATTTGAAACGTCAAAATTTGCAATTTTCAGACAACGAATTTGGAACAAATGTAGACGATATGTCATAAGAAGTGTGTTTTACATAGCCTTAGCATTCAGCTTCAACCATCATTGTCCTTCATTTTACTAAAATATTTTCAGAAAATCCATTTGAAATAGACCCTCTTTCTGATGCTTCGGCAGTAGTTTCAGCTATAGAGTTTATGGTTTAATAGTCTATATTTTAGAAAATTTACGTCGAAAAAATTCGTTAGTGAGAAGACCGCGACTTATGAATTTTAAAAAGATTTCATCAAATGAGTGCGAACTAGAACCCCAAAAACCCATATACGGGGCCAGTTTCAGTTTTTCTCTGTTTACACATATACAGGGTGACGCTTTTCTACCGCAAAGCTCAATATATCCGTTATTATGCAAGATATGACAAAAAAGTATATAGTTATTTATAGGGTATCTCGAGCTGCATCTTATAAACCTATTTTGACAATCACAGGTGACCCATGAGTCGTTGGTGATACACACTTTCTTTTTTTAATAGAACACCTCCTTATTTTATTGCATTTTTGTGTTTTCATCGAATTATAATCTATGTTTGTAAGAAAAAAAATTGATATCGTTCATCGTTTTTGAGTTATCTCAATTGTTTTGCAAGCTTTCACGTTTTTTGAACATATTTCAAACACATATCACTAATTGTGAAACGGCGTTTTTATCAATAGATAGCGGAGGCAGGAGGAAATGACGCATTCAGAGAGCTTTATGTTTGTATTACTCGTCGAAAAAAAACGAGCTGCCGTATATGAGCACGCTCAAATAGTGGCTCAATTTTAAAAGTTTTCGCAGAAATGTTTTTAGTGTTTCTGTGGAATTTATTTTTATAAGATTTTTGTGATATGTTGGTAATTAATAATAAATGTTTAGTAAGTTATTGTAAAAGAAAGGTTGTCGAATTTTTGTGAAAAATGTAAATTATTGTAGCATTACTGAAGGCAATTTCTCTATAAAAAAAAAATGGTGATATTCTGTAAAAGAAATTTTTCCAAATTTCCATAATTATTTTTTTTCAATTTTAGTCCTAAAGCTGTTTGTGAATAATTATATCCTGGCAGGTGTGTAAACAGCTTAAAGAGGTTCGCTGGCCAGGAAAATCGGACCAGTTTTTTCTTGAACTTTTAAGGTTTATTTTCGGAAAATATTTGTACTTTTTGAAACAACAGAGCTATTTTAATGAAATACCGTCAATTGTTACTAACATATAGGTTATACTGCCAACCAAATGTCCTTATTTTAAAACCAAGACATACTTGCCATTAAAAGCAATTTTACGAAAATTCGCTACCATAACGCACTTGTTTTTATTTTTCGTTATACAATTTTTATCGGAAAATAATATTTTTGAAAAACTGATCTGATGTGGCTGTCGAACTCACATAAGCTATTAACCAAAGAAAAACACGTGCTAAGCTTCATTAAAATACTTAGGTTGATTATTTTTTTGTTATCGGTTGGATACATATAAAGTATAACCTTTTTAATTCGGACATACAGTTTAATCCGGAGACCCAGGAAGGTAATAACGTAGAAGACTACGCACATAGTAGACTTTCTAGTATTTCTCATGTACTATACTGAAAAAAGTATCTTGGAAAGCATTGTAAACTTTCATTTATTTGGCAACATTGCACTATTACTTAAGGTAATTGTACAAATTGTACAAAGGTTATAAAATAACTGTTCTAAATTGGTGTAAATGCATATTCTTATAAAACGTTTTCACAAGAGTACGCAATAGTGGTTGTAAGAGTACACAACATAACATTAACACAGATAATATATAAAACGTACTCCTTTATAGGATGTACAATCCTCATGCCACCATTTCTCACACTGGGAACATTGAATCCAGTCTTCAGATGGTGGATCAGTAAATAATACAGCACACGCAGGGCAGAATATATCATTGCCTGTTCCTTCTGTAGATTTTTGAGACTTTGCTAGCTTGTGCTTTGGCTCTCGCCATTTGGGTTTACTGTGGATGTAGAGGTATATGCATCAACTGGCTTTTAGTGAATTTTCTTTAAAAAAATTCACTAATGAGGAGATCTCGACTTTTGAATTTTGAAAAAATTTCTTCAAATGAGCGCTAATTAGGCCCCCCAGAAAACATATCCGGGGTCAGTTTCAATTTTTATATGTTTATATATATATATATATATATATATATATATATATATATATATATATATATATATATATATATATATATATATATATATATATTATATATATATATATATATATATATATATATATATATATATATATATATATATATATATATATATATATATATATATATATATTTATATATATATGTATCACACCGATAACTCAAAAAATAATGGGCCGATTTTGATTAAATTTGGTGAAAAAATTCCTTTTGCAAATGGCTTGGATAAGTTCGTTAGCCAGGAAAATCTGCCTAGGTTTTCCCGGAAAATTTTGTATTTTCTTTCGAAAAAAATTTATATCTCCGAAATTAACAAAGTAAGGACAACCAAATTTGGTACACAGGTTTATATCCTTATAGGTAAGTTACCTACCAAAATTTAGCTATGTAGCTCAAAAGACAAAAAAGTTATGAGCATTTAAAGAAAAATAAATTGGGGTTTTCCTCAAAACGTCAAAGTGGCGATTTAAAATGTCAAAATTGGCAACATTTAGGCAAGTAACTTGAATCTAATACGGGATATAGAAATAAAATGTCTCAAGAAGGATGTTTTACAAACCCTAAAGTCTTAGTTTCAACCGTCATTGTCCTTCATTTTACTAAAATATTTGCAGAAAATTCATTTCAAATAGACCCTTTCGCTGATGCTTGGCAGTAGCCTTAGCTATAGAGTTTACCGTTTAATGGTATATAATTTTTGTCGAATTTTCGTAGAAAATCAATAAAGCTCAATATATCCGTTATTATATAAGATATGAAAAAAAATTGTATATATTAATTATAGGGTGTCTTGAGCTACATCTTAAAATAATATTTGTACAATCACAGGGTGGCCCATAAGTCGTTGGTGATACAAATTTCCTTTTTTTTTAAATCAAACATGCCTTATGTTATTGCATTTTTGCATTTTCCATCGAAATATAATGCATGTTTGTAAGAAAAGAAATTCTGGACGCAGCAAGTGCGTTATGGTAGCGAATTTTTATCAAATGTTTGATATTTGAACAGCTCAATTTGCTATTAACCTATAAGGTTGACCAAGAAACGTGTTTTTTTAGGAACACTTTTAGTTTACTTTTGGAAATGTTTGTACATTTTCACACAATAAAGTTATTTTGATGAAACATGCCACATTGTTTTTAGTGAATTTTCTTAAAAAAAATTCACTAATGAGGAGATCTCGACTTTCGAATTTTGAAAAAATTTCTTCAAATGAGCGCTACTTGGGACCCCCGGAACCCAAATCCGAGGTCAGTTTCAGACTTTATATGTTTATATATATATATATATATATATATATATATATATATATATATATATATATATATATTTATATATTTATGTGTCACACCTATAACTTAAAAAATAATGGACCGATTTTGATAAAACTTGGTGAGTACCTTCCTTTCGCAAGTGGCTTGGATAAGTTCGTTAGCCAGGAAAATCCGCCGAGGTTTTCCCGGAAAATTTTGTGTTTTATTTCGAAAAAAATCGATTTTTTTTTTATATTTTCAAAATTAACAAAGTAAGGGCAACCAAATTTCATACGCGGGTTTATATCACTATTGGCAAGTTACATACCAAAATTTAGCTCCGTAGGTTAAAGGACAAAAAAGTTACAGGCATTCAAAGAAAAATAAATTTGGGTTCTCCTCAAAACGTCAAAATCGCGATTTTAAACGTCAAAATTGGTGAGTACCTTCGTTTTGCAAGTGGCTTGGATATGTTCGTTATCCAAGAAAATCCGACGAGGTTTTCCCGGAAAATTTTGTGTTTTCTTTCGAAAAAAATTTATATCTCCAAAATTAACACAGTAAGGGCAACCAAATTTTATACGCGGGTTTATATCATTATAGGCAACCTACCAAAATTTAGCTCTGTAGGTCAAAAGACAAAAAAGTTATAGGCATTTAAACAAAAATAAATCGGGGTTTTTCACAAAACGTCAAAGTTGCGATTTAAACGTCAAAATTGGCAACATTTAGGAAAAGAACTTGAATCTAATACGGGCTATGGAAATAAAATCTCTCAAGAAGAATGTTTTACAAACCCTGAAGTCTTAGTTTCAACCGTCATTGTCCTTCATTTTAATAAAATGTTTCCAGAAAATTCATTTCAAATAGACCCTTTCTCTGACGCTTGGCAGTAGCCTTAGCTATAGAGTTTATCGTTTAATAGTATATAATTTTTGTAGAATTTTCGTTAAAAAAATCAATAAAGCTCAATATATCTGTTATTACACAAGATATGAAAAAAATTTGTATATATTAATTATAGGGTGTCTTGAGCTACATCTTAAAAAATTATTTCTACAATCACAGGGTGGCCCATAAGTCGTTGATGATACAAATTTTCTTTTTTTTTAATCAAACACGCCTTATGTTATTGCATTTTTGCATTTTCCATCGAAATATAATGCATGTTTGTAAGAACAAAAATTCTGGACGCAGTAAGTGCGTTATGGTAGCGAATTTTGATCAAATGCTTAATATTTGAATAGTTCAATTTGCTATTAACCTATAAGGTTGACCAAAAAACGAGTTTTTTCGGGAACACTTTAAATTTACTTTCGGATTTTTTTTTACATTTTCAAACAATAAAGTTATTTTGATGAAACATGGCACATTGTTTTTACTATATAGATTTTACTGGTAACCAAATGTGATGCCTGCTTTCTTAAAAAAAACACATTATTGCTATTAAAAAATAGTTTTATGAAAATTCACTACCATAACGCACTTGCTGCGTCCAGAGTTTTTTCTACTTGGTCTTCTCTGCTACAAGCTTTGAAGTGTTTTCTGAACCTATTTTTCTCTTAACCTTTTTTGTTGATTCAGACTGCTTTGCTTCCAATTCATTCTTCACATGTGTGCTCATTAATACCTCTGATTTTTGAGTCCGTCGTTTTCTGGTTTGTTCTTTTTGAACACATTTCGGAAATGGACGCAGATCTTCTCGTTTTATTCAGAATCTCTATCTTCCTTTGGGGTCGTCGGCGTTATAAAATTTTTAGAAACTGCAAATTTTTCTTGTTTTTTTTTGTCTTCTGCTGTTTTATATCTAAATGCATGTCTGATTGATTTATATTATCGTATACGGTAGGGTTATGGTCCAATAGAATTAAACTCAGTTTTCAGGCAATCCGGTAGACGCATCAAAATAAATTTATACTAGTTGAGTCCCATCTGCTGTTTCGTTAAAGTCGATAGGGATGTCAGCAGCTTCATCATCTTCTGTACCTTTAAAATATTCTCCACCACAATTAGAAGGTCTGTCGGTTACGCGTGAAGGAGCAAAATCTTCATCACCAAATAGTTCGGGGTTATATGGATTGATTCCTGTGGCTTCAAATGCCCCCACAGCTGTGCCGAATTTGGAAACTTTATAATACGCCATTATAAATAAGCCAACCATTTGATTTTTAGTATCCGCTTTAGCAGGATCAGTAACTAACAAATTATCAGTTGCTTGATCGTGTGCAATTTTCAAAATAGTTTCCAAAATAACCTTTGTCTATTAGCTGCATTTTGTGGCTGGCATGGAGAGGCATCAATAAAAAATGAATAAAATTTTCACGGCAATAGTTTGTTGGAGAAACACATAGCTGACAAGGTGAAGGCTTCTGTGAGACGAATGGTTGTCTAAGATTAAAAGAACAGAAACATATTTGGAAGCTTAAGCATATTTCTGGAAATGTTTCATCCAATACACAAATAATTCAGAATTTATAAATCCCGAATCCGAAATAAGTGGTAAAGTTCCTCAAGGTGCATTCGCCTATAACTTTTCGTTCATCCTTTTACGACGAAAAATAAGTACTGGTCGGACATATGACCCACCAGCGCTAATACATCAGTAACCCTCTGATCGCTTTCACCGATTGCAACTTTTTCCACGCATGTTTTGCCTTTCTGTTTTTTTGGGCACTGTAGATATACCGGTCTCGTCCATGTTTAATCTATTTAATTACTTGGAAAATTGTACTTTTCGTACATGTTTCGCAAGTTTTGAAAAAAACAATCAACCTGCGGTCTATAATATAATTCTGCCTAGGAAACACTTCTCTGGTTGCTTTAATGTGATTTTTTGTCCTTGACAGACACAACGTATCCAAGTTTTACCAGCAACCTTTTTTCAGTGTTAAAATTATGCTCTACACCAACAGCTGTGGCGAATTCATAGGCAATACTTTTAAAGTCTTTCATCGTTAACCCATAAAATTGCAAATCCATTTCTTGTACATACTTTCCAAACTCTTTTTCCTGTTGTTCAGTAAATACTTATTTGTAGCGTCCAAGTGATACTGGCACAGTGCTAAGTTGTAATCTTTTGCGTAATATTGGCTCTAGTATATTGAACTCTCGTGTAATACTTCTTTTAGTTTGTTCATTACTAATCTGTCAAAGTTGTTTTTCTTTAAAAAAATGTGTAAAAAGTCGATCTTACATTTCTTCGAAAATAGTTTATAACTGTACGCCCTACGTTTACAACACTACGCAGTGCGTACTCTTGTAAATTTCTTAGTACATACACTTGTACACTCGGCTTAAGTTAACAATTTTAGGTTATAATCACTTAATACCTACATCATAAACCCTTATAACTATAATATATATTACTTACCCAATACTAAATGTTGTACAATTAGGCTTTTTAAAATTTTCCAACACAGCAATTAGCAGAATTCTTCGTTATAATACAACAGCACAAAACTATAAATGACTACACACAAAACAGTTTTTGAACAGAATAACGCATATACTGAATCACAGCAAAAATACGTCTTCTGAATGATAAGTCTAGAAATTTATATAAATTTTACATAAACTAACCGGTGGCGCTAGATGGTTGTCTTTTCTAAAAAAATGCATTGCGTACTCTTAAAAGTTGCGTACTCTTATTATGCACCTACCTTTACCCTAATCCGAACACCTATTTTCAGAAGTCATAATCTGGCACATCTCTTTATTCTGGACGCATGCATGCCGCCGTAAATTTTTCACGTTAAGACATGATTTAAGTTTTTACTTGATCCTCTCAGTGTGTTCATATTAAAGTTTTGCATGCACGGTACGTAGTACGTAGCATATAATTTCATTTGCATCTGAAGTGAAGTTACATAGTAGAAAGTTCCTTACAAAATCTATTTGTTTATATTAGTGACTTTTTCGTTTCGTTACGAAAAAATTCACTAATAAGGAGATCTGTGTTTATATATATACAGTGTGGAACAGCCAAATGGAATAAATTCGATAACGGATAAATGAGGGCGTGTTGGGAAAAACGCTTGGACACGTCGATTTGTATTTTTAACTGCGCATCTTTTTCAAGAAAAAAAATATATAGGGTGCGTCATGTGACAGTGGCCAATACCAACTTTCTTATTTTAAATACAAGCCCCTGTATATTATTAATTTTTTGGATTCTTCAGAAAATTCTAGACATAATTCATGTACAATGTTCTATACCTATCTTCAACTGTTTCGGAAATATTAAGTATTTTCAGATTTATTACAAAAATTAACATTAAAAATAGAAAATTATTTTATTTCACAAATTCGCTACATTGCATTCAATACTTATTTCCCATTCAGCTCTTGATAATGAGAAAGTAAACAAAAACCATTCCTGCGTTTCTTTTTACTGATATGAAATGAAACAAAAACAAAAACAGTTTTCTTTCTGTTCGTATAAAACTCGTAGCCTTAGCAACTTGTTGTCTGCCTGCATGACAGTAGTGATTAGTGTCAGTGCTATTGTCGTTTGAATTTCGTTAACTGTACGTAATAATATCAGAAAAATGGTTCATTTAACAGAAATGCACAAAATAACCATTCTACAAATGATTGGTTATGGAGATAACACACGGACACAGATGGAAGTGTCTCGCTTATTTCACGAAAAATTTCCAAATTTGCCGCCTGTATCCCAAGGAACAATTAGCAAAATAGAAAAGCAGTTTCGCGAGCTTGGTCATGTGAGACAGATAAAAAAAGTAGCTGCCAATGCAGTAAGTGATGATACGAAATTGGATATTACGCTTGAGTTTCAAGAAAACCCACATACTTCTGGTCGACAAGCAGCCCAACTATTCAACGTTAGCCACACAGCAATTTTTCGAACATTAAAGGAAAGTAAAATGCATCCCTATAAAATGATACCAACTCAGGAGCTCATGGAGGACGATTTCGATAGGAGAACGTATTTTTGTGAACAAATGATGGCAAAGTTAGATAACAATGTGATCCAATTAGAAGATGTTTTGTTTTCTGATGAGAGCACATTTACACTTCACGGTCATGTTAATCGTCAAAATTGCCGCTATTGGTCTAATGAGAATCCTCATTGGATGAGAGAGGAACATACGCAATATCCTGAAAAAGTTAATGTTTGGGCAAGAATTGTTGGAAATCATATCGTAGGTCCCTTTTTCATTGATGGCAACTTGAATGGGGATAAATATTTAGAACTGCTCCAAAATAATGTCGTGCCAACTTTGACAAACTTATATCCAGATCCAGCAAACCCACAAGTTCCTGCCAATAAAATATGGTTTCAGCAAGATGGAGCACCGCCCCATTACCAAATCAATGTCCGGCAGTACCTGAACCAAATTTTTCCAAATCGGTGGATAGGGAGGCGCGGATCGATAGAATGGCCAGCACGATCTCCTGATCTGTCGCTATTAGACTACTTTTTGTGGTGATATGTCACAAGTATTGTATACAAAACTAAGCCCCTCAACTTAGATGACTTAAAAAGACGAATCACGCTTGCGATTAGATCAGTCACGCCTGAGATGTTGAGTAATGTTAGAAGACATTTCTATACCAGATTAGCATGTTGCCAAGATGTTCGTGGCGAGCATTTTGAACATTTACTACATTGACATTAATTTTTTTTTGTTTTTTTAAATTATTAAGAAATAATCAGTATTTCTTATTAGAATTTGTGAAATAAAATAATTTTCTATTTTTAATGTTAATTTTTGTAATAAATCTGAAAATACTTAATATTTCCGAAACAGTTGAAGATAGGTATAGGACATTGTACATGAATTATGTCTAGAATTTTCTGAAGAATCCAAAAAATTAATAATATACAGGGGCTTGTATTTAAAATAAGAAAGTTGGTATTGGCCACTGTCACATGACGCACCCTAAATAATTTTTTTTTCTTGGAAAAGATGCGCAGTTAAAAATACAAATCGACGTGTCCAAGCGTTTTTCCCAACACGTCCTCATTTATCCGTTATCGAATTTATTCCATTTGGCTGTTCCACACTGTATATATATATATATATATATATATATATATATATATATATATATATATATATATATATATATATATATAATATAACTCAGGAAATAATGGACCGATTTTGTTAAAATTTGGTAGGTGCCTTCCTCTTGGCTTGGATAAGTCCGTTATCCAGGAAAATCGGACCGGTTTTTTCGGAAATAATTTGAGTTTTCTTTAGGAAATGTTTTATATCTCAGAAAATAACAGAGCTATCACAATCAAATTTGGCACATGCGTTACTACTATTAAACTTACCCTACGTGCCGAAATTCAGATCTCCAAGTTAAAAGAAAAAAGTTATGGACATTAAAAGAAAAAACTTTGGTGCCACTGGTGATTAACAGGAAAACACAAGAATAAAATATTTCGTGTGATTAACAAAACCGATTGAATATTACATACAACGGATAAGTTTTCTTAACGCAAAAACGTCAATAAGTAGCAGCATTTTTTTAAAATTTTATATGTTTTCTTCTTAAAACGTCACGATTTGAAACGTCAACATTTGCAATCTGCAGACAACGAATCTGAAACAAATACGGGTTATGTAGAAGAAACGTTGTAATAAGTGTGTTTTACAAAGCGTTAAGTTTCAGCTTCAACCATCACTGTTCTTCATTTTACTAAAATATGTTCAGGAAATCTAATTCAACACTCTTTCTGATACTTTGGCAATAGTTTCATCTATAGAGTTTATGGTTTAATAGTCTATATTTGAGCAAATTTTCGTAGAAAAAAATCGTTATTCAGAAGACCGCGACATATTAATTTTAAAAAGATTTCTTAAAATGAGCGCGAACTAGAACCCCTAAAACCAATATATGGGGTCAGTTTCAGTTTTTGTCTGTTTACCATATACAGGGTGACGCATTTATACGGTAAAGCTCAATATATCCGTTATTATACAAGATATGAGAAAAAATTATATACTATTAACTATAGGGTGTATCGAGCTGCATCTTATAAACCTATTTTGACAATCACGGGGTGGCTGATAAATCGTTGGTGATACATACTTTCTTTTTTATAGAACACCCTTTATGTTATTGCATTTTTGTAGTCCCATCCAATTATAATGCATGTTTGTAAGTAAAAAAATTATATCCTTCATCGTTTTTGAGTTATTTCAATTGTTTTGTAACTTTTTACGTTTTTGACACATATCACAAACACATATCACAAATTGTGACACGACGTTTTTACCACTAGATAGCAGAGCTCTACAGAAATGACGCACTCAGAGAGCTTTTTGTTTGTATTACTCGTCGAAAAAATCGAGCTGCCGTATATAGCTACACTCAAATAGTGGCTGAATTTGAAAAGTTTTCTCAGAAATGTTTTTAGTGTTTCCGTCAATCATTTTTTGTAAGATTTTTCTGATATGTTGGTAGTTAATAATACATGTTTAGTAAGTTATTGTAAAAAACGTCGAAAATTTAGTGTAACATTACTGAAGGCAATTTCTGTAAAAAAAATGTGATTTTTTTTCAATTTTAGGTCCTAAAGCTGCTTGTGAATAATTATATCTTGGCAGGTATGTAAATAGCTTGAAGAGGTTCGTTGGCCAAAGTGAATCGGACCAGTTTTTTCTGGAACTTTTATTTTATTTAAGTTTATTTTCGGAAAATATTTGCACTTTTTGAAACAACAAAGTAATTTTAGTGAAATATGATACATTGTTACTACTATATAGGTTATACTGCTAACCAAATGTACTTCTTTTGAAAGCAAGACACATTTGCCATTAAAAACATTTTTACAAAAATTCGCTTACATAACGCACTTGCTGCGTCCAGACTTTTTGTTTGAAGATGTCGAAAAACAAAACATACAATGTTAAATTGGCGACAAAAGCGCGAACTAATTATATTAATTTAGTTAGCTAGTTTGAAAAATCGCAAAGAGGGAATAGCTTTCATATCATTTGCTAATGCCTCTGCGTCTCATAGATAAAAAATTCTTGTTATTGGAAAGTCCGCAAAACCAAGAGTTTTCGGAAATTTCTGTGTTCCAGTATATTACAGAGGCAAAAAAAGCTGGATAACAACGGACTTATTCCGCGAATATTTTCACATGGAATTCGTACCCTCAGTTAAAAGAAAATTAACAGAGTTGCCCACCAAAAAAGCTCTCTTATTATTAGACAATGCTCCAGGGCACCCAGTTAATCTAAAAAGTGATGACAATCACTCTCTAATATAACCAATGGATCAACATGTAATTCAGGCTGTAAAACTCTTTTACAGAAAACACCTGCTCAACCCTTTCGTCCCAAGTTATTTTTATAACATAAAAACATGTTTTTTCGTGTAATTCCGACTTCAATATGTACATTGAAGAAAGTATTTTTTTTCGCTGATTTTTAGACATAAAGCAACTTTGCACTTCTCACATCCGAACCGTGACATGACTGACAAAATCTGCATCCCATCTTTGTCTCGATGTGAATTGGCCAGTGTTCTTTCTGGTCCAGTCTGATATTATTAATATGCCTTGCAACAAAGGGTTTTTCCCAGCCCTAGCTTCTGGGGCTCCTTCTCTAGATGTTGATGGTCGACTTCTCTTCTTCTGTATAGCATAGCACTGCAGTAAAGCATGTGCAATTTCTCTACGAAAGACGACTAATCTCTTGAATTTTGTTTGCGATGGAGCTCGCAATCGCGACGATACAATAACTTCCTCTTCCGGGCTCGCAAATACTTTTCACCAGCTAATCTCTATACTTTATATACTTCACAAATAAGACCAAACCTCGAATATTGCTCCCACATCTGGGGTGCTGCTGCCGCTTCTACACTCGCTATCCTGGACTCCATTCATAAGAGAGCTATACGTCTCATCGGTGACCCTACCCTCACCCAAAGGCTGCCATCCTTTGCCCACCGACGTGCCGTTGGTGACCTCTCTCTCTTTTATAGATATCTGCACGGGCACTGCCCAGAGGAGCTTTCTTCCATAGTTCCTCCACCTGCTGCCCCCAACAGATTTACCAGGGGAACAGAGCGAATGCACCCTTTTACTGTCCAGGTCACCAGACATAGAACATCTTGTTATGCCCGCTCTTTTGTCCCGAGGACTTCCAAGTTGTGGAATTCCTTGCCGGCACATGTTTTTCTTTCTCCCCGAACCTCCAAACCATCAAGTTCAGAATTAACAAGTTGCCTCTTTCCTCCTTGTCGACACCCACGGTACGATAGTATTTAGGCTGTAAGCCCTCGCCCTAAAAAAAAAACTAAGCATTGACTACGCATATATCTATGAAGTAAAAAATAATTCGTAAATAATAGCGTTTTACTTCAATGTTAGTACGGTATAACGCCACAAGTATATCATTTAGATCCACTCCACCCATTCTTTTTCTCCCTCAGGGCTCGTCCGCTTCATTGCCGCCCCAATAGCACCGCAGCTTTTGGCTTATTGTGCATGTCCTTTGTCTCTACTCCACACATTCCAAAATCAATGTGCCTTGAACTAGTCTGCACAGCAATTGGTAGGGTGAAGTTTTATATTGTTCTGTCTTCGGTCTAGCTTTCCCTTAGATCAGTTGCCTTTTGCAGTCCAGAGCTTTACACTCGCACAGGATGTGCTGGGCTAATTCCTCCACCTCGCCGCAGAATCTGCATGCCAGGTCCCTCTCGAACCAACCCATTTTATGCAGGTGTTTCTTGACGGCCATGTATCCCGTCAAGAGTCCTGTTATGTTTCTGAGCTGTCCTCTGCTAATATTTAGCAGCTCCACAGCTCTCTCACTGGGTTCATTAATGATTAATGACTTGCCGTGTCTGAGCCCTGGACAATCTATCCCAGTATGCCTTGTGCTGTTTCCTGACCCAGGACTTGATGGTTCTCCTGGCCGTGCCTTTCGTTACGCCCAGGACCGTTTCTGGTCCCATAAGTGGTTCTGCTGACCCTCTCTTCGCGAGACTACCATCTTCTTCATTGCTTTTGACCCCCGAGTGACTCGGCACCCAGATGAGCGTGACCTCATTCTGCCCAACCTGGTCGCTCGTCCTGTCTCGGCACTCACTTACCTGGAATTTACCCGTAGGCTACTTAGGGCCTTAAGGGCTGCCTGGCTGTCTGTGGCTATGAGGATCCGCCTGTTGGTGTAGCCTCTCCTCTTGTTCTCCCGCACACAGTGCAGGATGGCGTATATTTCGGCCTGAAAGACCGTTGCCTGGGCTTCGAGGAAAATACTATGACTTACCCACGGTCCTTCCGAATAAACACCTGCCCCCGTCCAACGCTTCCCGTCAGATCCGTCCGTGAAAAAGACGAGCGCGTCCCATGGTAATCCCGGCCTCTCCTCCCGCCATGCCTCTCAGTCGGGGATTTCCACTGTAAAGTTGTTTTCTCTGCAGATTCGCGGGCTCGCGAAGTCTGACCTCATTTCAAGCATGGGCTCCTTCACGATCTCCTGCATGTGGCCCCTGACGCCTGGGTTGATATTCAGTCTACCATTGCAGGCTAGTCTGTATAGTCCTAGCCTAGCCGCCCCCATTATAACTAAGTGTAGGGGGAGGGGCGGGGGCAGATCCAGCAACACCTCCTTGGCGGCTATTGGGGTTGAAGACATGGCGTCTGTGATGCCTAGGCAAGCCATCCTTTGGATCTTGCCTAGTTTTTGTTTGGCACTGGATTGTGTCACCTTAGGCCACCAGACCAGTACCGCGCATGTTAACGATGGTCTGACCACCCTGATTTTGCTCCAAGTAACCACCTCTTTAGCGACTGTCCAGTATACTCTAGATGCTCGCCTGTACGGCGCCTCTATTTCTGAGTGTTCCCAATCCGGAGGTGATTGGTTTATTATGTTACTCCCCGAGCTTGTAAAGCCTCCCGTGGATGTTCTAAGGGAGCATATGTTGGTCTGAGTGCCCTTGGACAGGATCTTGTGTAGTCGAGCACTCTCGGATGTGTTCTCCACTTCCTCGCAGTGCCTCCTCCACGATTCCTTCCTGGCCCCCCTCAGTCTTTTGTTATAGCTTGTTAGGGCATGTCTATATTCATCCCATGCTCCAACCTCTTAGCCGCGTTGAACAGCCTACGTACCAGCGTCCTCTTTTGCCTGAGAACCTCGGTCCACCACGGGACGTTCCCGGTGGACGCCCTCATTTTCAGGGGGCAGTTGGCATTATAGGTCGGGGTGATTGCGTCTCGCACTTGGGCTGCCGCAGTCTCGAAGTCTATTGAATTGTCTATAGTACTTTTAACCCCCTGCAGTACCACTGCTAGGTCTGCCCTGTAGGCTTCCCAGTCCACCTTGCGAGGGTCGCGGTACCATACCGTTTGCCTTTAGGCTTTGGCGATTTCAAACCAGATGTATCTGTTGACTGAGCTACTCACTTTTACAGACACAGTCCAGTTCTTAACAGAGTCACTCAGAAACTGGGTGGAAACTGTTAGATCTAAAACTTTCTCACGCCGTGTTGTGACGAAGGTCGGTTTATTACCACTATTCAATATCTCTAAATTAAATTTCATAAAGAATTGTACAAGTGACTCACCCCTAGAGTTTGTGTCCGAGCTTCCCCACAACTCATGTCGCGCGTTCGAATCCATGCTGATGATAGTCTGCCATCCACCTGCTCTGCTACCCACCATCAGCTGGTACAATTTCTTGGGTGGAGAAGGGTCCGTGCTGTCCCCTGGCAGATAGGCTGATCCGACAGTAATGTCCCTCGGCCCATTCGCTCCTCCACATCGGATTTTGACTGTAGCCAGGTCCCTGGAGCAGAAATTCATTGAAGGCAAAAACTCTATCCCTTCCCTGACAAAAATGCAGGCCCTCGGGTTTTCGCCGAATCTGCTGTAGATGAGCTTTCCAGCAGCACCGCCAAATCCCTTGATCCCTCCCTTATATGATTATGGTTCCTGGATGAGGGCCACAGCTGTGTTCCTCAGAGCCATCAGTAGTCCGGCCGTGGCTGCAATACTGTGTTGGAGGTTGACCTGAAGGAACTTAAGTCTCATCAACCACCAGTTGCTTCCCCAGTGGGCGGAAGCTAACCCTTCCCAGGCCCCAGAATGCCTTGAAGAAGTTTCCTTCAAGGGTTCTGTAAGAATCCTGGTCGATCGAGAAGGCGAGAGTCTGCCTTTTCTCCTCTGATTTTCTGCTTAGAACCGACCAGTTCAGGGTTCTGGATCTTCAGTCTTCTGATCACCGTCTCTTTTGGGCGTTCCCTGAGCTCGACCACCGCAGCCTGGATTAGATCGGCCTTCCCCTGGTCTAGCGTGACCTCAGGATATCGTCTGTCAATCACCGTCATCCCAAGGCCCTCCGCAGCCTCCCTATACGAGCCAGTCTGCGCCTCTGTTCTGACCGTTGCCCTTTTGGGACGGCTGTCTGTACTATGCGTGCTAGAGCCCGAGCGTGGCCTCTTCTGAGTCGCACTCCCCTCTTGCGCCTTTACAGGTGCCCTGGCCCTTTTGGGACGTCTGTCTGCAGTAGGCGTGCTAGAGTCCGAGCGCGGCCTTTTTTGACTCCCACTTCCCTCTTGCGCCTTTACAGGTTTCTCGACCGTCTACGCCCCGGGCGCCATTTTCTGCGCCCTCCGGAGCTTCTTTCTTTGCGCCCCGGAAAGACGCTTGGACTGCCGGGACAGTCCCGCTACCCCTGCAGTAGGGTCCTCACTGGTGGAGAGGCCCCCAGAGTCCACGGACCTCGCCGCCCTCCGGTGGGACCCAGCCTTCAACTTGGGTGTCGGGGGCAGGTTCGTGGCCGAAGCTACCCCCTGATCCCAGAGTATCTACGTCGGTCGTGAGACCTCCAGAGTCCGCAGATGCTGCCGTCCCCTGGCTCGTCTCCGTTTCCGGAATAGACTCAAGGCAGGAGTCTGTAGCCGGAGCCACTCCTCGAGCCTCATTGGTTTTGGTTTTGTTTATGTTTCTCTTCTTCATGTTGTTCCCACGAGAATGGGCGAAATACTGTCCACACCATCAGAATCCCGTGTGTGGTGCAAGGTGGGTTACTCTGGAGGGTTGCCCGGTACTCTAGAGTTTCCGTTCACGACACCATCACCCTGGTGTCATCCATCCCTAGGCACGGGTCACGTGATACCCTGGATCGGGGGAGTTTTTTCGACCTCCACGTCTAAATCCGTCATGTTTAGTTATCAGCAGGGTCACCTCGTGCAGGATACGGCTCTTCACCGCGCATGACGGTCTTGGGGTAAGCTTCATCGAAAGCTCATGTTGTTTTCACTTCCAAAGCTTGCCCACTGAAGTTCTTTGGCCCCCGACTCCTCGACCCCCACTCCAACCACATGGAAATTGTAGTTCTTGACTATTTCTGGCCTATTTACTACAACATACCGTTTCTCCTTCAGTGGCCACCTGTTAACAAGTTCAATTGGATGTACTCCAACAAACGAAGATATGAGACTCACAGATTTATTATCATACCATTTTACTGCTATGATGTTATTATGTTGTTCAGCGTAATAATCAAAAGAGCCTCGTCCTTAATATTTTATTAAATTATCAACTAACATTTTCAATCCCTTTACACCATCGAGTCTCACAGTTCGTGTGGCTAAAATACCTTTCTGTTTCAGTTGTGCGAATACGTAGTAGGAACTGAAAAAGTTATCGGTATATAACTTGAAATATTGGTTTTCAGGGATGTTGCGAGATAGTCTCATCACTATGTCACCAGTTATACCTAGGTCTGTGGTCTAATCTGCTGTCCCTTTCCCTACATATATCCCAAAATCCTACACTATTCCACTGGTACCAGGCATGGAAAATACTTTAATTCCCCATTTATGAGGTTTATTTTTCATATATTGCTTGAGGGACACATTTCATCAATCGAATTATGTTCCTTTGGTTTTATTCTCAAAATTCTCTCGCAGCTTGTTTATCAGTGGCCTAACTTTGAATAGTTTGTCGTATTCTGGATGGGTTCGTGGCGTACATTTTGTATTTTCATTTATATGAAAACATGATTTCAGAACTTCAAAACGATTAAGACACATTACGTTAGCTATGAGTGGATATCGAGTCTCTTTTTTTTTCAACAACACACCACGAGGGCTTACAGCCTAAATACTATCGTACCGTCGGTGTTGACAAGGAGGAAAGAGGCAACTTGTTAATTCTGGACTTGAAGGTTTGGAAGTTCGGAGGAGAAGGAAAAGCATGCGCCGGCAAGGAATTCCACAACTTGGAAGTCCTTGGGACAAAAGAGCGGCCGTAACAAGATGTTCTATGTCTGGTGACCTGGACAGCAAAAGGGTGCATTCGCTCTGTTCCCCTGGTAGATCTGTTGGGGCAGCAGGTGGGGAAACTATGGAGGAAAGCTCATCTGAGCTGTGCCCATGCAGATATCTATAAAAGAGAGAGAGGTCACCAACGGCACGTCGGTGGGCAAGGGATGACAGCCTTTGGGTGATGGTAGGGTCACCGATGAGACTTTTGAATGGAGTCCAGGATAGCGAGTGTAGAAGCGGCAGCTGCACCCCAGATGTGGGAGCAGTAGTCGAGGTTTGGCCTTATTTGTGAAGTATATAGGGTATAGAGATTAGCTGGTGAAAAGTATTTGCGAGAGCGGAAGAGGAAACCTAATTTCTTAGCAGCCGCTTCTGCAATTGATGTGATATGTTGGTTCCAATTAAGATTTCGGTCCACAGAAATGCCAACAAGAGAAAAGGACTCATTACTTTGAATAACTTGGTTGTTCATTGTAATGGGTCTAGGGCTGGTGTATCTCTTATGAGAAAGAAAGCAAGACTGAGATTTGGTGGGGTTGAATTGTACAAGATTTTTATTTCCCCAGTCTAATATTTTTTGGAGACCCACGGAGACAGAACCCTCCATGAGTCTGCGATCCTCATCTAATTGGGCTAAAGAGACAGGCTTAGAATATTGTATGTTTGAGTGGAGGGTGATGTCGTCCAGGTAACTGTGAACTGGGTTGGATGTGCTAGAGAGGAGGTCATTGATGTGGAGAAGAAACAAAGTAGGGGCTAAAGCTGAACCTTTAGGAACTCCGGCATTAATTGGATTCAGTTTAGAGGAATGACCATCCACAACAACAGAAATGCTCCTGTTGGAGAGGAAATTTGCTGTCAAGGTACAAAGTTTTGGTGGTAGGCCATAGGCCGGAAGTTTATTAAGCAGCGCTGCGTGCCAGACCTGGTCGAATGCTTTGGATATGTCTAGAGCAACAATCTGGGATTCACTGTGTAGTTCCATAGACTTGTTCCAAGAATGGGTGACAAAGGAAAGGAGGTCGATAGTCGATCTGCGCTGACGGAATCCATACTTCCTGTCGTGGATTAGACTGTGTTTTTCAAGAAATTTTAGTAATTCGGTGTTTATATACTTTTCCATCACTTTAGAGACGACTGAAAGGGGAGAAATAGGCCTGTAGTTGCTAGGAAGCGCTTTGGATCCTTTTTTGGGGATGGGTTGTACTCGAGCAGTTTTCCAGTTACAAGGGAATGTGCCTTTATTGTAAGATATCTGAAACATACGAGTCAGGACAGGAGCAAATTCTGGTGCGCATTTTTTGAGAACAATTGCTGGGATCTCGTAAAGGCCAGAAACTTTTCTGGTATTAAGAGAAGAGAGCATCTTTCGTACCTTTTTAGTTTTGAAAATGATATACGTCATTTTATGCGCGACATTGGGGACTGTTGGTGGTTGAACATTTGAAGGTGGGTTGAGAGTAGAATTGCCGGCGAACAACGAAGCAAAAAATTCAGCCTTGCCCAGGGCGGTAGAAACAATTTCATCTCATGAGACAAGAGGTGGGAACGTGCTTTTACAGAAATTATTCCCAATAGATTTAGCCTAGTACATTTTATAACTAGGCATTCTGACAATGCCACTTACTATATGAATTCCCCAAAAATTAGAAAGTTCATTATATGTTGTATTCACACACAATCCAGTTTTCTGAATCGAATACATGTTAGTTTGCTCAACAAGACCGTCCATGATCGCGTCATCTAAGAAAATTTTGAGGTATTGTAGCGAAGTTGATATTTTATCTAGTTTACTGAATGTTGCTGGACATGTAACATCAACAGTTTCTATTTCCTTGCGCGTCCAGTCTAGCTTTAAAGGCCGTCACTGATTTTGTCCAAATTCTGCTTTAGTGATTTTGTTTTTCAATTCAGACTAACTATCATAATCAAAGTTTGTGGCACTATCTATAATCATGTTATACGGTTTGTATACGTCCAAATATTCTTTAAGGAATGGCCTTTCTATATTCATATCTGCGATATTTTCCGTATTTTGAGTTTGAATCTCATCCATTTCATCGGGCGAATCATCGCCCATGCGGAGCAATCGCCTTCAAGAAGTAATAGTATTATTTTCTCTTCTTCTTGTGTGAGACCTACTCGTGCCATCTCCTGTGAGAATAAATAATCTGTAAATATTTTACTACCAAAAGTTAGGAGTCTGACTTATCTTGACTTCCCACTGATGCCAAATGGAATTTCAAAGTTCATTTATATCAAGAGCGGCGAATTTTTCACGATCTACGTTGATTCACAGAATTAGAAACTACACAATAACTGAGGAAAAATCCTAGGATACAAGGGCACACTTATCTCCATACACAATAACCGAAAAACAAAAGCAAACACTGGTAATGCAACGGCCATTCAAAGTTATGGATAAATGCTCAACGGCTAGATGTTTTACTCCTACTTAGTTTAGTCTGACATCTATGAACGAGTAGAACTGCTCAAGATACCTCCTTTGACGCTGAAGGTTACAGTCACTTAACAAATATGATGATTCCATATGGCACCACTGGGATAGAGACTTCTAAGCCAGCAATTATTTAGTAAAGATTTTTCAACTGAGATTTTGCTGATGAACCAAGACATTGTTGGTGAAACAAAGAATGATTTAGTGACGACGATGATGTACAAAATGTTATAAAAGTTAAACATGCAGTTGCCGATATATTATTTAACAATTGTCTTCAATGGGCATCAGTAAACAACATTTCAGATACCCAAATTAAATTGCTTTTGAAACTGAAACATAGGTAACATAGGCTTGTTCTTAAAAAGCAAGCCGAATCATAAAAAGTAGACAAAATTTACTGATTTTTTAACACACTGACAAATAAATAAGTTAATTGTGTGTTTCATCGTTTAGCTTTAGTAAAAACGTAATATTCGTTGCGTAATATGTATGTATGTACCTAATATGTACTTTCTTTATTTTTAAGGGTGTAATGATTATATATGTTTGGCATGGTGTGTTTATGTTATTGTTTTCATGTTTCTTTATAATACATATGTACATTTATAGCAGAGTAATCACCAGTCCAGACAACCACCGTGCAATTAATTGTCCAGATTGTAGAGGTTCTACTGTATTCATATATATATATATATATATATATATATATATATATATATATATATATATATATATATATATATATATATATATATATATATATATATAAACAGAGAAATTCAAACGGGCCTTGGTTTTAGGTTCTAGCTCATTTGTAAAACTTTTTGCAAAATCTCACAATCGATACCTCCTTATTTCTAATTTTTTGTAATAATGAAAATTCGCTAAAAAGGGAAGAGGTTGGTCGAGGGAACGACTTCTGGAAAACCTGACACAAACGTTAAAATGAGGAAGTTACAATGAACTGAAGAGAGCTGCTGGAGAGGACGACAGCATGGCGAGATCGCGTTCAGATTGTGATGATGAATTGAGAAAATGATTTAAATTACCACGTTTTGTTTACACTGTATATTTAAAACAAAAAAATGTCAGTGTAAATGACTATACTAATACTATTACTAACTTGCTCAGTTTGTATTTAGGAGCTTAAAATATCAAGGCATGATCTTAGACAACCATCAACACCTCTTGTTGTAGCCCCACCTACTTATAAAGAGGCAATTTATACAAAAAGTTCGATGCAGCCAAGTCAACGTGCAGAAGGTACCTGTCCGGGACACGTGCGACGGTAAAGGAATCTGAATAGAGGATGGTAAATCGCTTTAAACTGTGAAGTTCATCTCTTCTTCGAGAGATGGGTCTTATATTGTTTTTTAGATACAGGTAAATGATTACCATCTTTTTAAAGTAGAGACTAACGCTAGGGAACAGAGCTTTTGATGTGTCGCTGTGAATTATGATTGTGACTACACCCTTACCTTACTCTCTTACTATTTATTTTCAGTTTAAATTACTGCCAGCGTAAACTTTAATATTAGATCATAATATGTTGATCACTTCCTCAATTTTTCGTATCCTTTCAAGTAAAAACCTTTAAACAAATATAGAAAGTCTGGAGGCAGCAAGTGGCAACTTTTTACAGAAATGAAGAAATGATCTACAGTTTTTAAGGATAATTATGCATGTATATATATATATATATATATATATATATATATATATATATATATATATATATATATATATATATATATATATATATATATATATGAACACTGAATTTTATGTGGGTAATCCTGTAGTTTTGCTCTCCTTACCGGTCAAATTCATACCCAAATAACTCTTAATTCCTTCACTTTTCAACCCACCCAGCCAAATACAGTTGAAAGAGCATAAGAAGCTGTTGTGAAACCAAAAGCAAAGACTGAACATCTGTATTTACACCCAAAACCGTACAAGGTAGATGGTAGTGGACTTTTTCTTTACGTGATAGTAAAGGATTTTTTTTTCACGCCCGAGGAGGTACCACCCCTTACATAAAGGGGCTGATGAAGTCCCAACGGACGTTTCCGGTTTTGGTGTATGAGTCGGTTTCCCTTATAAACAAAAATGATGATGGATCCTCCTTGTACAAAAGATTCCGTAGATAAAATACCCCTCTATTTGGATCTCCGGGAGAGGGGTGTGCAGGGGGCGTCAGCATCAAGATTTAACATATCCTCCTCGAATATATGTGGCCTAAGTTCTAACCTAAACTCCGTCCACCATTTCCTCCAGGCTAATAGGCCCCGACTCCTCTTCCTCACCGAAATCCAAGTCAGTGCCACAACAGCCACTAATCGTCTTAATTTCCCGGGCTATGAGCTCCTTACTTCCTTTAGATTGCATGGAGGTGTGTACGCATACGTCCGTAGCAATCCACCAGACTCCCTAATTTGGAAGCTGGGCAAGGCTGAACTTTTTGCCTCGTTGTTCGCCGGCAATTCTACTCTCAACCCACCTCTGGCTTTGGCGAGATCCCAGTAATTGTTCTCAAGAAATGCGCACCAGGACTTGCTCCTGTCCTGAGTCGTCTGTTTCAGACATCTTACAATAGAGGCATATTCCCTAGTAACTGGAAAACTGCTCGAGTACAACCCGTCTCCAATAAAGGATCCACAGCGCTTCCTAGCAACCACAGGCCTAATTTATCTCCTTTCAGTCGTCTCTAAAGTGATGGAAAAGTATACAAACACCGAATTACTAAAATTTCTTAAAAAACACAGTCTAATCCACGACAGGCAGTATGGATTCCGTCAGCGCAGATCAACTGCCGACCTCCTTTCCTTTGTCACCCATTCTTGGAACAAGTCTATGGAACTACTCGGTCAATCCCAGATTGTCGCTCTAGACATATCCAAAGCATTCGACCAGGTCTGGCACGCAGTGCTGCTTAATAAGCTTCCGGCCTATGGCCTACCACCAAAACTCTGTACCTGGACAGCAAATTTCCTCTCCAACCGGAGCATTACTGTTATCGTGGATGGCCATTCCTCTATACTGTATCCAATTAATGCAGGAGTTCCTCAAGTTTCAGCTTTAGCCCCTACTTCGTTTCTTCTCCACATCAATGACCGCCTCTCGAGCACATCCAACCCAGTTCACAGCTATGCGGACGACAGCACCCTCCACTCAAATATACAATATTCTAAGCCTATCTCTTTAGCCTAATTAGATGAGGATCGCAGACTCATGGAGAGTTCTGTCTCCGTGGATCTCTAAAAAATATTAGACTGGGGAAGTAGAAATCTTGTACATTTCAACCCCACCAAATCACAGTCTTGCTTGCTTTCTCATAAGAGATACACCAGCCCTAGACCCATCATAATGAACAACCAAGTTATTCAAAGTAATGAGTCCTTTTCACTTGTTGGAATTTCTGTGGACCGAAATCTTAATTGGCACCAACATGTCACATCAATTGCAGAAGCGGCTGCTAAGAAATTAGGTTTCCTCTTCCGGGCTCGCAAATACTTTTCACCAGCTAATCTCTATACCTTATATACTTCACAAATAAGACCAAACCTGGGGTGCTGCTGCTGTTTCTACACTCGCTATCCTGGACTCCATTCAGAAGAGAGCTATACGTCTCATCGGTGACCCTACCTTCACCCAAAGACTACCATCCCTTGCCCACCGACGTGCCGTTGGTAACCTCTCTCTCTCTCTCTCTTTTATATAGATATCTGCACGAGCACTGCTCAGAGGAGCTTTCTTCCATAGTTCCTCCACCTGCTGCCCCCAACAGATCTACCAGGGGAACAGAGCGAATGCACCCGTTTACTGTCCAGGTCAACAGACATAGAACATCTTGTTATGCCCGCTTTTGTGTCCCGGGGACTTCCAAGTTGTGGAATTCCTTGCCGGCACATGTTTTTCCTTCCCCCCCGAACCTTCAAGTCCAGAATTAACAAGTTGCCTCTTTCCTCCTTGTCGCGTTCGCGTTCACCGTTTCTGAGTTAGTTGAATTGTTTTGCAACTTTTCACACTTTGCCATATATCAAAAATTTGGACACGTTTCTACCAATAGATAGCAGACCATAAAAGCGGCGCATTCAAAGAGCTCCTATTTATATTATATACAATAGTGACTGAGTTTCAAAAAAATCAAACGGACGTAACTCAATTGTTTCAAATGATACAGCCTTGTGTTTCAGAAGTGAAGGGGATAATAATTAATGTTTACTAAGTTATTGTAAAAAAAATGTTTTCGGATTTTCGTGAAAAAGTAGTGCTGTAAATTGAATCATAACTTCCACATTCCTGTGATAATCTATTCTCCCCAGATAGACATTCTCACGAAATAAATTTAGGGTCTATAACTTCATCACAAAGAAAATATTGGTATTCTTGTACCCATAAACTCCTGAAACGTTATAGTACTCGAGTTTTAACGGAAACATGTTAATTTTCACAAAATCACCCCTCATTTATCTTACTCAAAAACAATTCGAAGCGTTTCTTTATCAGGTGCTAATTGGATACCAAATTTCAAGGTGGTATCTCAATTCGTTCGAAAATTATCGCGCCTCTAACAGACAGACGTACAATTTCTGTCACCGATATTCCACTCTTACACATTTAACCCCTAATTTAATTTCAGGACAGAATAGCATATGTTTGATGACAGTGAAAGTTTTCTAATAAACAAACCCTAAAACGTTACATTACTCGAGTTTTAACGAAAAAATATAAAATTTTACCAAACCACTACGCAGAACCCCCCCCCCCTCCTCTCTCATTCATCCCCTACCACCTCGAGTTAGTTTCCCCAAAAACAATCCGAACCGTTAGTTCGTCGAATGCTAACTGTATGCCAAATTTGAGGATGATAGCTCGATTCGTTCTAATGTTATCGTGGCTACAAACAGACATACAGACCGGCAGACCAAAAGTATTTCCGTTCCCAAATCATGTTTCATATACGCTTTGACATATTTTACGTTTAAGCGAAAAAAAGACACAGCTGTTAAAGATTTTGTATGCAGTTTCTTTTCAATTTATGAAGGCTACTAAAAATTACGTAGTTTTTCAGTTAATTTTCGGTCGCAAAGCAAATTTGTGTGTTCACGGTCTATTTTCTGTTAAATTCGGTATATTAGATTAGGCTAGATTAGATTAGATTCATTGTGAGTGGGCTATTCCAGTCCCTCCACCGCGACCTTAGGTCGTTTGTGGCTCACGTCTAATTACTTAAATTCCGGGAGTCGATCTTTTCTCGAGGAGGGTGAAAGTTTGTTTGGCAAGTGTACTGCCATTTGAGCGAAGCTTGCCAGTTTCGAAGCTCAAAGGCAGATAACCTCTCTCCGGGTTCGTCTGGACCCGACATCCGTTAGTGTTTCACTCGAGGAGGTATCATGAAGTCCCGCTCTCGAACAGCATCCGATCTCCAGCCCTACCCCCACCCCTAGAGATCTCAGCTCTCTTCCGGGTTCGTCCAAACTAGTGTTGGGCACTGACTGACTGATTCGACTCCCACTAGTGAATCAAGTGAATCGACTCAGTTGCTGATACGACTCCCGAGTCCGAGTCCGAGTCACCGACTCACTCTCACTCTCAGGACTCATGGTCACTGAATCCGATTAACTGATTCACCACTCCCCGACTCATCTCATGATTGAATCGGACTCGGAGATTTGAGTCTGAGACTGAGAATGGGAATCGCCACCTCGCAACAAGAATGGGTCGATTCCGATTAGGGTCTTGTATGTGACTTTTACAAAGTAGGGGAGATGATATGGTCAAGGTCGATGCCATAAAGCAATAAGACATCTTGGCGCCTAAAAAAGATTACCTGCATCTGCATGCTTTGTGCTTGAGAAACGCCAAAGCTTTAATTATACCTATCAGTTATTGAGCACAATTTCTTATTCATACTAACTATTAAAGTAATTTAATAGTATTAAAAATTATAATTTTCATAAAATACGCATAGGTATCTTAAAAACATTGTACCTATAAAATTAAAGGAGATATTAATATCAGTATTCTTTTAAAATGTTTTATTTCATTGTATCTTACAGTTGCCTTATTTAAGATATTTATAGAATATTAAGAATTTAAAATATAGGTACACCTACTCCCTTTTCCCTTTTAGTGAATTTTCTTAGAAAAAATTTACTAATGGGGAGATCTTGACTTTTGAATTTTAAAACCTTTT